>JAQJVL010000001.1:8506710-8986710 GCA_035578905.1 Stictocephala bisonia
TACATTTTATGCTAAATGTAAATTTAAAAGTAATTTTGTCTTATATCAACCCCGTAAAAAGCAACCGTTTTTTAATCTGAATTATCTTATAAAAAATAACTAAATTCAGGGTTATTAACAATAATTAGAATCTTAATTTCCCAATTGTTAGATAAATAATTCACTATTAGTGTTCCTTTAGTTTTAACTATAGTATGGAACATTTAAGATTGCATAGTTTATAAAACTAGAACCATAATCATGCTTAGTAAAGAATAACTTTAAAATACAATATTGTAGAAAAAATAGGTGCATTATTGTATATAAATTGTCACTAGTAAAATGAGATTTCTAAACATTATATTAGAACAAATTGTGTACAGTACTGTTTATAAATCGTCATTTTGTAAAGTAAGATTTGAATACAACACATTACAACAAACTACATACAATACTATATATAAATGGTGATTAGTGAAGTGAGATTTGTATACAATACATTAAAAACAAACTACCTACAATATTGTATATCAATCGTGATTAGTAAAGTAAGATTTGTATGCAATACATTACAACAAACTACATACAATACTGTATATACAGTATTGTATATACAGTACTTCACCCACCCGCCCACCCATATACGTACAGTGGCACTGACCCACCCACACACCCCTATACGTGCAGTGGTACTGACCCACCCGCCCACGCATACACTTACAGTGGTATTGACCCACTTGCCCACCCATACACGCACAGTGATACTGACCCACCCATACACGTACAGTGGTACTGACCCACATACACACCCCTATACGTGCAGTGGTACTGATTTTTTATTTACAAATCATAAATCAGTACAGTGCTTACTGATTTAAACTAATCACTGTACTGTTTTTTTTTTCAGTACAGTGGTATTAACCCACCCATACATGTACAGTGGTATTGACCCATCCGCCCACCCATACTCGTACAGTGGTATTGACCCACCCATCCACTCATACACGTACAGTGGTATTTACCCACCCACCCACTCATACACATACAGTGGTATTGACCCACCCGCCCACCCATACACGTACAGTGGTATTGACCCACCCGCCCACCCATACACGTACAGTGGTATTGACCCACCCGCCCACCCATACACGTACAGTGGTATTGATTTATGATACTATATGATACTGTACTGATTTATGATACTAATCATAAAGCACTAATCACCTTTACTGAACAGTAAAGGTGATTAGTGAAGTGAGATTAGTATACAATACATTAAAAACAACATACCTACAATATTGTATATCAATCGTGATTAGTAAAGTGAGATTAGTATACAATACATTAAGAGCAAAAGACCTAAAATATTGTATATCAATCGTGATTTGTAAAGTGAGATTAGTATACAATACATTAAAAACAACATACCTACAATATTGTATATCAATCGTGATTAGTAAAGTGAGATTAGTATACACTACATTAAGAGCAAAATACCTAAAATATTGTATATGAATCATGATTTGTAAAGTGAGATTCGTATACAATACGTTACGAACAAACTACCTACAATACTGTATATAAATCTTGATTAGTAAAGTGAGATTCGTATACAATACGTTACGAACAAACTACCTACAATACTGTATATAAATCTTGATTAGTAAAGTGAGATTCGTATACAATACGTTACGAACAAACTACCTACAATACTGTATATAAATCGTGATTAGCAGAGATTTGTATACAATAAGTTACGAACAAACTACCTAGAATACTGTACATAAATCATGATTTGTAAAGTGAGATTTGTATACAATATTTTAGAGCAAACTATCTATATTATTGTATTTAATATTTACCAGTAATGAGTAAAGTGTAGTTTCTATAGAATATATTTGAAGAAACTAACTACAATATTGTAGATAAATGTTGTAAAGTGAGTTTCTATACATTATCTTAGATCAAATTACATACAATTTTGTTTAAACATTGCAAGAATAAATAATAAGCTAATCAAGTGACATGGAAGTTAAAATTTATTACGAATATCTAATTAAAGTTAACTAATTGACTTATATCAGAATCAGACGAATAAAAAACAATTAATTTTCTTTAAGTAATAATTTATCGACACTTAATGACGTAAAGTATTAATAATATAAAAATAAAACATATAATATATTTCTAGTCATATTGTTGGTTTTAAATTTATATTTACCCATGGCTATCGATACCTAACACATTATATACAAAAGAAACATTATATAAATTTCGAAGCATTTCAGTTAAAGTTCAATTTTCCTTTTACGTCAAATAAAGTTTAAATACATGCCAGAAAATACCAAAGGATGATCAGTTTCCAGGATCTACTACCCATGGTTCACCAAAAATTGTTGGTGTTAAGTAAAGGTGTGAACAATCAGTGAGTTGGGTGAAGAGCGATATTTCAATTTAAAGATAAGGCTGTCAGAACTTTACCAAAGGCTATTGATAAAGTTTGAGGCAGCTTAATCGGATCTGCTCTATAACAATACCGTCATAAAACGTGGTTGAAACTAACGTATATAGATTTACTGGTCACAGGCGGGTGTTCTGTAAGTTTAATAGTCACAGAAGGGTTTACTATAGTTTCACTGGTCACACATACAGAAGAGTGTTCTGTAAGTTTAACAGTCACAGAAGGGTTTACTATAGTTTCACTGGTCACATACAGAAGAGTGTTCTGTAAGTTTAACAGTCACAGAAGGGTTTACTATAGTTTCACTGGTCACACATACACAGAAGAGTGTTCTGTAAGTTTAACAGTCACAGAAGGGTTTACGATAGTTTCACTGGTCACATATACAGAAGAGTGTTCTGTAAGTTTAATAGTCACAGAAGGATTTACTATAGTTTCACTGGTCACATATACAGAAGAGTATTCTGTAAGTTTAATAGTCACAGAAGGGTTTACTATAGTTTCACTGGTCACATATACAGAAGAGTGTTCTGTAAGTTTAATAGTCACAGAAGGGTTTTATGTTAGTTTTAATAGTCACGGAAGAGCGTATTGTTAGTTTTAATGGTCACAAAAGAGTGTCGTGTTAGTTTTAATTACCACAGAAGGGCGTATTGTTAGGTTTAATGGTCACAAAAGAGTGTCGTGTTAGTTTTAATTACTACAGAATGGCGTATTGTTAGGTTTAACGGTCACAAAAGAGTGTCATGTTAGTTTTAATTACCACAGAAGGGCGTATTGTTAGGTTTAACGGTCACAAAAGGGTGTCGTGTTAGTTTTAATTACCACAGAAGAGCGTATTGTTAGGTTTAATGGTCACAAAAGAGTGTCGTGTTATTTTTAATTACCACAGAAGGGCATATTGTTAGGTTTAACGGTCACAAAAGGGTGTCGTGTTAGTTTTAATTACCACAGAAGAGCGTATTGTTAGTTTTAATGGTCACAAAAGAATGTTGTGTTAGTTTTAATTACCACAGAAGGGCGTATTGTTAGGTTTAATGGTCACAAAAGAGTGTCGTGTTAGTTTTAATTACCACAGAAGGGCGTATTGTTAGGTTTAATGGTCACAAAAGAGTGTCATGTTAGTTTTAATTACCACAGAAGGGCGTATTGTTAGGTTTAATGGTCACAAAAGAGTGTCGTGTTAGTTTTAATTACCACAGAAGGGCGTATT
Source organism: Stictocephala bisonia (assembly GCA_035578905.1). Taxonomy (NCBI): domain Eukaryota; kingdom Metazoa; phylum Arthropoda; class Insecta; order Hemiptera; family Membracidae; genus Stictocephala; species Stictocephala bisonia. The sequence goes on from JAQJVL010000001.1 coordinate 8,510,364, forward strand.
GTTAGGTTTAATGGTCACAAAAGAGTGTCATGTTAGTTTTAATTACCACAGAAGGGCGTATTGTTAGGTTTAACGGTCACAAAAGGGTGTCGTGTTAGTTTTAATTACCACAGAAGAGCGTATTGTTAGGTTTAATGGTCACAAAAGAGTGTCGTGTTATTTTTAATTACCACAGAAGGGCATATTGTTAGGTTTAACGGTCACAAAAGGGTGTCGTGTTAGTTTTAATTACCACAGAAGAGCGTATTGTTAGTTTTAATGGTCACAAAAGAATGTTGTGTTAGTTTTAATTACCACAGAAGGGCGTATTGTTAGGTTTAATGGTCACAAAATAATGTTGTGTTAGTTTTAATTACCACAGAAGGGCGTATTGTTAGGTTTAATGGTCACAAAAGAATGTTGTGTTAGTTTTAATTACCACAGAAGGGCGTATTGTTAGGTTTAACGGTCACAAAAGGGTGTCGTGTTAGTTTTAATTACCACAGAAGAGCGTATTGTTAGTTTTAATGGTCACAAAAGAGTGTTGTGTTAGTTTTAATTACCACAGAAGGGCATATTGTTAGGTTTAACGGTCACAAAAGGGTGTCGTGTTAGTTTTAACAGTCACAGATGAGCGTCTTGTTAGTTTTAATGGTGACAGAAAAGGGGTTTTGCTAGGTTTAATGGTCATACAAGAATGTTCGTTTAATTTTAATGTTCATTGTAAAATATTCTATTCATTTTAATGGTAATAGAAGAATGTTCTGTTAGTTTTAATAGTAATAGAAGAATGTTCTGTAGGTTTTAATGGTCATAGAAGATTGTTCTGTTATTTTTAATGGCCATAAAAGAATGTTCTATTAGTTTTAATGATCTTAGAAGAATATTCTGTTAGTTTTAATGATCATAGAAGAATGTTCTGTAGTTGTAATTGTCATATAAGAATGTTCTGTAGTTGTAATGGTCATAGAAGAATGTTTTGTTAGTTTTAATGGTCATAGAAGAATGTTCTGTTAATTTAAATAGTCACAAAAGTGTTTTAATTTAGTTTTAATGGTCACAGAAGGGTTTCTTACAAACAGTGCTAAAACCAACTTACTTTCATTCAACTTCTCCCCCCCCCTCTCTCTCTCTCTCTCTCTCTCTCTCTCTCTCTCTCTCTCTCTCTCTCTCTCTCTCTCTCTCTCTCTCTCTCTCTCTCTCTCTCTCTCTCTCTCTCTCTCTCAACCGTATTGCACTTATATAGGGCGTCCCACTTAAACCACACTCGTATAACAGGTGTTATATGATCTGACAATGCTCACTTACAAATACATGGGTCTCATGTTTATATGTAAAGGCTACGCACTCTATGATTGCATACCTAGTCACAATTGTATGCAATCATAGAGTAGGTCAGAACGACTGTCGTAGTCTTGGGGAAATCCAGCGAAATATTCGTGCCTCCAAGAATAAATTACTTGAATTTGTCCCTAAACGACAATGTTTTATAAAAGTATATTTACGAAAATGTTTAGTTAAAATAGTCGATACTGTACCAATAAGTATCTAAATTGTTCTGTAAAAACGTCACTTTACATTATAAAAATATTGTAAAATACTTTAATGCTTAACCATGGTCAGGCAGGCATTATGGAGGTTTATATATAAATAAACATTACAAGTAAACGTCACACAACGCAAATTTATTACAATATAAGCACAAAATGCAAAAATATATTACAATACAAGTACAAAATGCACAAATACTATAGTAATCGATTTCGGTGAACCACGCTCACCTTCCTCAGACCAGAGGGATTCACAAAAGAATGGAAATGGTGTTCTACAACTCAATTTATAGGCCTATGATCACGTGACCCCATTTGCTGGAATCGTCAAAATAGCGGCTGCTGTGATATTATTGGTTAATCCCTATTGGCTGTTACTTCAGTTCTTTTATTCGCTGAAAATACATTATTAAAAACTATTTCGGAATCAAAATTAACCTGTTCATTCATTAATTTATCACGATCCTTAAATGTTTCTTTAAAAATAAATAACTCTTCCCAAACATTCTTAATACGACCTTTCTTACAAACTTTTTAGAATATCTACATTTTCATCTATTTTATTCAGACTGTGGGTACAATTCAGAAGGTGTTTAGCTACATTAGATCTTTCAGGTTTCTTATTTTTAAAAGCAGAGACATGGTTTTTATATCTTTTGCTAAAATTTACAGTCTGACCTATGTCAAACATATTACAATCATTACAGTTAATCCTATATATTCCTGAATTATTGAATTTATCTTCACTTTCAATATTCGGGTGTAAAATGTTGGACATAATATTACAAGTCTTAAAAGCTACTGATAAATTGAATTTCTTAAATATATTACCAACTCTTTGTGTAAATGGTCCATTGTAATGAAGGAATACATACTTATTTTGTTCTTTATCGGATTTTTCTTTTTTAAGCGTTGTTCGTTTTTCGTCTCAAATATTATTTTCTATTTTCTTTTTTATTCTACTTCCGATTTAATTAATTATTGATGCCTTGTATTAATTAAAAAACTAAATAAATAAAGGAGAGGCTGATCTCCTTCTTAACCTTACTCTGCCCATCCCTCATAGACTATTGATCTGTGTGAGGAACTTATTCAGACAGAGTAAGGGGAGAACCACTACAGTAGAGGGTGAATAAATAAATCTTTCAGTCTAGGCTGGATTCGAACCAATCTCTAACCCAGGATCAACGTCCTGATGCCTTGGACCGCTCGTCCACTGGCTCGCCCGGGGTATACGTTTATACTGTCTATTGTGTTGAACCAATGTATAACCCAGGATCAACGTCCTGATGCCTTGGACCGCTCGACCACTGGCTCGCCCGGGGTATACGTTTATACTGTCTATTGTGTTGAACCAATCTCTAACCCAGGATCAACGTCCTGATGCCTTGGACCGCTCGACCACCGGCTCGCCCGGGGTATACGTTTATACTGTCTATTGTGTTGAACCAATCTCTAACCCAGGATCAACGTCCTGATGCCTTGGACCGCTCGACCACCGGCTCGCCCGGGGTATACGTTTATACTGTCTATTGTGTTGAACCAATCTCTAACCCAGGATCAACGTCCTGATGCCTTGGACCGCTCGACCACCGGCTCGCCCGGGGTATACGTTTATACTGTCTATTGTGTTGAACCAATCTCTAACCCAGGATCAACGTCCTGATGCCTTGGACCGCTCGACCACCGGCTCGCCCGGGGTATACGTTTATACTGTCTATTGTGTTGAACCAATCTCTAACCCAGGATCAACGTCCTGATGCCTTGGACCGCTCGACCACCGGCTCGCCCGGGGTATACGTTTATACTGTCTATTGTGTTGAACCAATCTCTAACCCAGGATCAACGTCCTGATGCCTGGACCGCTCGTCCACCGGCTCGCCCGGGGTATACGTTTATACTGTCTATTGTGTTGAACCAATCTCTAACCCAGGATCAACGTCCTGATGCCTTGGACCGCTCGACCACCGGCTCGCCCGGGGTATACGTTTATACTGTCTATTGTGTTGAACCAATCTCTAACCCAGGATCAACGTCCTGATGCCTTGGACCGCTCGACCACCGGCTCGCCCGGGGTATACGTTTATACTGTCTATTGTCCTGACGCCTTGGACCGCTCGACCACCGGCTCGCCCGGGGTATACGTTTATACTTTCTATTGTCCTGATGCCTTGGACCGCTCGACCACCGGCTCGCCCGGGGTATACGTTTATACTGTCTATTGTCCTGATGCCTTGGACCGCTCGACCACCGGCTCGCCCGGGGTATACGTTTATACTGTCTGTTGTCCTGATGCCTTGGACCGCTCGACCACCGGCTCGCCCGGGGTATACGTTTATACTTTCTATTGTCCTGATGCCTTGGACCGCTCGACCACCGGCTCGCCCGGGGTATACGTTTATACTTTCTATTGTCCTGATGCCTTGGACCGCTCGACCACCGGCTCGCCCGGGGTATACGTTTATACTGTCTATTGTCCTGACGCCTTGGACCGCTCGACCACCGGCTCACCCGGGGTATACGTTTATACTGTCTATTGTGTTTATTATCATCATTATTTCTCCATTTATGACATACCTTAAGTTTTTCGTGGGATTTTGTCTTTTTATATTTTATGTGAATATTGTAACTATGCGTTGTTGAAATTAAACAAATAAAGATTATTATATAATAGCTGCTAACGATTTGTAAATTGTTTTAATTACAATAAAAAACAATATCGAGATTAATTATATTTTATCAACAAAGAACTTCCTTACCAGTGGATAAAACTATTTATAATGAAACATACCAGGTGAGTACTGGAAACTCGTTTTCATAAAATAGCAGAATATTTTAATTTGGAAGAGATCGTTACTAATGAATAGAGCTGAATACACATATAATATATCCCTGCTGATGAGGATTGCTCAAAGCAGACTAATTATTTTAATTGGAATGGGAAATTACTTTAGCTACGAAAGCTTTGAAGATATATTTATTATTACATTACTTAAAAACTGATTGAGATTACTTTTATAATTACGGGCTATTTTTATATAGAATGAATGTTTTTAAACGTATTTGGAGATAATATTTGTAATACATAAAGTGCCAAAATGGCAATTTGTGTACATAAGAAAGGAATTCTTCATGAATACCTGCTATCAATAATTATTTATTCTTTAAAGTAGAGGCCGATCTCTTTTTTCCTTACTCTACCCATTCCACATAGACTATTGATCAGAGTTGGGAACCTATCAGAGACAGAGTAAGGGGTTGAACCAGTACAGTAGAAGGTGAATATTACAGATAAATCTTCCAGTCTAGGCCGGATTCGAACTGCATTATCTCTAACCTAAATACAAAGTCCTGACGCCTTAGACCGCTCAGCCACCGGCTCTCCCAAATCGCCCATGCTGTAGTATCTTAGAATTGTACAAAAATATTTTAGTAAGAGCTATCACACTAGGTCAAAATGTACAAAAACGCTATTTAAACTTATTATTTTAAGTTTGAAGAGTTCGGGTTTTTCGAAACTAAGTGCAAGTCATTGAAAGTCACATGTAGGATTTTTGAATTTACTCTTTTGAATAAAAAATATAAATAAATAATATAAAGTGACAAATACACAGTGTGTAACTGAAATACTTGAACAAACTTAGAGGGTTGTCCAAGTATATGAACTATTCCTGGGGTCAAAACATACAAAATAGTTCTTATAAACATATGTCCTAATATGCACAGTTTTCTGTCTGTCTGTCTGACCGTCTATGTTTTTTACATTATAATTTTGTTCTCAGCAACCATTTAAGGTAGAGTGTTGATATTTGGCACATATGCTATATTAATAATACTCTATTACAGGTTAAATTAAAAAAAAATCGTCAGTAGAATTAAAAATGGCGGCTTGTTAAAAAACTTTGACGTTAAATTCCGTAAAAACTACACCCTGTATAAAAAAACATAAATAATTTGATAAATTGTTGGAAATTTGATTGTAAAACTAACGATACCTCATTTATTGAAAACAAATAAGAAACACATGAAGGTTTGTTCTTGTTTTACGAAGAACGTTATTTTACTTAATTGTGCTAATCATATTGAACGTAAAATGATTTGTCACTATACTACTATGAAATCAGCTGTTTTCACTATGTGTTTTCGAACTAGTAGTGTAGTATCAAATATACAGGGTGTCCCGTATATTTGATACTATACACAAGATTGTAAGTTACAAAAAAGTTTAAGAATTTATTTCTATTAATAATTATATAAAAAGTTTTAAGATTGAACAACTATTAATTGAGAAATTACAATTTTTATCAAAATTGAAAACAAAAGTTTTCAATTTTATTAATATCAAGCATATTTTTATTTGATAAAAATTGTAATTTCTAGTTAATAGTTGTTCAATCTTAAAACTTTTTATATAATTATTTATAGAAATAAATTCTTAAAATTTTTTGTAACTTACAATCTTTTAGTAAAATTTAAGGTTATTAAGATATTTGGCTTTAAAAATTTAAAATGGCCACCATTTTGAAAAAGATTGTTGTAAAAAAATGAAATTTAAATAGTACATGGATACTGTAAAGATCAACATTCATACCAAGTTTCATGGTTTTATCTTAAATAACCTTTGAGATATTAAGTTTTTAGTAAAAAACACATACAGACAGATAGCCGGATAATGGAGCGAGATAGACGATTTGTACACATTAATTTTTTTGTTTGTTTTAACCAAAGGAATTACCTCCAGAAGTTTGGCTGGTTACTTACGGGACACCCTGTATATATTCTATTTGATACATAGAACAGAAGAAGTTATGCTACTCTCTTTCTTGTTTTAAATTATGTACAGTACCATGAAAAATACTCTTTTATATATTTAGATGAAACTCAGTCCACGAGAAATTGTCTTCACATAATCTAAATAATTAAAGAATAAATACATTTTAAAAATTTAAAACGAAATACATAAAAACACAATTAAGATACTCGGCCATTGGCTCTCCAGAACTTTTAATAATGTGTGTCGAGACCGATGTGGATTACTTCAAGTAAAACTAAGTGTTGCAAAAGGAAATTTATTTCCTTTTAGAATAGTAAATGTTGTTAATACGTGCAACACCAATCATTTGAAATATAAGTAAACGTTTAAGTAAAAGAGACCGTCATCTTGTAAGTACACTCCATTACTCCTGACGTCTAATGAGGTATACTTTAAAGTTGTTTCTCTATTTTATTTTGATAGTTATATTCATAAATAATGATCAATATAGAGGACAGTTAAGAAATTGTTAATAGTGACTAAATATAGGCTATTAAAACTGTTTAAGTTAGTTGAAGTTTCATTACAAATATACCCTGTCTGCGCATTCTCAAAATCCTGACGTCATGTACGTTGGAAGCCATGATATCGCTTCATCAATGACTCATTTTATATATATGACATATCGTTTGTTGTCAGCTACTATTTATTACTTTGAAAAGAAAATCAGTTGCATATATTTAGAACAATGTAAAAAAAGTCATGTTGTTTATTACTAGACCTATATATAATAAAGTGATCTCTTGTCACAAAGCTGAGTCCTATCTATCTAGCTATTCAAGACCTGCCTCACTGATTATAATTATGCTAGCTCATCTCACCTTAAAAGAGCGTAGGGGGCCCTCTGTAACTATGTGATCCATTATTTGGATAGACTCCCTGCAATCACACGACTGATATAGTGTCCATACCCATTTATATTTTCAGTAGTTACATCTGTCCACTCCTATTCGAAAGCACTATTCATTCTCAACAAGAAAGGTTCATCCCATTTACAGATATTGAGGGATCGTTAATAAGACACTTATTTCGACTTCCCTTCTCCTACACCACACAGGTGCAACACAAACTACCCCACCCCTCCACCACACTGGCACGACTTAGACTAGCCTCCCCCTCCACCACACAAGTACGACGCAAACTACTCTTTTTCTCCACCACACTGGTGCAACGCAAACAACCCCAACCCTCCAGCACACTGGAACGACTTGGCCTAGCCTCCCTCTCAACCACACTGGTACGAAGTAAACAACTCTCCTCCTCCCTCACACTAGTTCGACGTAAACTACCATCCCCTCCACCATACTAGCACGACTTATATGTACGACGTAAACTAATCTCTACCTTCACCACACTGATACGACGTAAACTACTCTCCCTCTCCACCACACTGGTACGATGTAAACTAACCTCCTCCACCAATTAGATATGACGTAAACTATATTCCCCTCCATCAAACTGGTACGATGTAAACTAACCTCCTCCACCAATTAGATATGACGTAAACTATATTCCCCTCCATCACATTGGTACGATGTAAACTAATCTCCTCCACCAATTAGATATGACGTAAACTATATTCCCCTCCACCACACTGGTACGATGTAAACTAACCTCCTCCACCAATTAGATACGACGTAAACTATATTCCCCTCCATCACATTGGTACGATGTAAACTAATCTCCTCCACCAATTAGATATGACGTAAACTATATTCCCCTCCACCACACTGGTACGATGTAAACTAATCTCCTCCACCAATTAGATATGACGTAAACTATATTCCCCTCCACCACACTGGTACGATGTAAACTAACCTCCTCCACCAATTAGATATGACGTAAACTATATTCCCCTCCACCACACTGGTACGATGTAAACAAACCTCCTCCACCAATTAGATATGACGTAAACTATATTCCCCTCCACCACACTGGTACGATGTAAACTAATCTCCTCCACCAATTAGATATGACGTAAACTATATTCCCCTCCATCACATTGGTACGATGTAAACTTAGACTACCCTCCATACGTCCATCACACTTGTAAGGCATAGACTATCCTCCATACATCTATACTTTGTGTACCATTACACTTTCCTTGGCCTTATCTAACCTATGTTTGGAGACCATTTCTAATAATTATAGTAAAAACTTGTTTGCTATAACACATTCCTTGCCTACCATCTCCTTGCCTCTCCTATGTTGGGAAGAAAATCCTACCAACCATTGTGCCGTTTGCACGGTTAACGTCGTCTCTGGGATAGCCTCTAGTTCCTCTACGTAAGGTTTCGTTTGTGAGTCGCTGTTTTGTTTCTTCCTTTCTTTCCTTGTAGTCTTCTCGTTTTCATTTTCCTGTCTGTCATCATCTTCATGAGTGGCTAATTTTGTTTTGGTCTTCGGCTGCAGGGTCCGTGAGAGGAGGCGGATTGTCACCTGCGTTGCCTTTCCACCTTGATGTCACCTGGATACGTAGTACCTTGGGCTGAGCGGACCACTAAACCTTTTTTTGAGGCCCAGATGGAGCAGTCACATACACCCCTTTCCTCGCTGCGACCTTGTCTCTGCTTCTCCAGGCAAAATACTTCTGCATGCAGATGAATCCCACTCCATTCTCTTCAACCCCTCTCGGCCAGTGTTTTTATTTGAAGTTATGAAGAATCTAAGCGGTGGGGAATTTTGTGTTATTGTGGTGGGACAGTTATTACGTATTGCGTTTAGGGGTGGGATTTTTTCGGTATAAAGGAGAGACCATTTTTATTTTATTTTATGTTTTTTTTTTTTTAATTTGATTGTTGTTACTGCTCGAGAATTTTTGAGTTCTTCCCATTAGGAGCCGCCCTGTTTCGCCATCAGTATTCGATGAATTTATTAACTTAAACTTTTTGTATTATTTTGTAACCCTTCCAAATTGGTTAACCTTCGCATTTTAGTTTCCGAGGTCCCGTAGGTGCAGCTGATTCAACTAATTTTCATTTGTAGTTTAATTACTTGTGTTATTTATTTATATTTTTAGAATTTATGCATTTATAACTTTCCTTGTAGTTGTTATGGTTTTGGTTGTTTATTATGATGTTATGTTTGAGGGTTTTCAGGCTTGTTTGTTGTAACTGTTTCCTCGTATTTATTTTTTGTACATTTTTATGTATTGTTATTCAGATGTCGATAAGTTTTAGAATAGGCATATAAAAAAAAGTTGTTAATCAGTCATAAATGGACATCAGCCTTTTTTCCATAAAAGTTTCTTTCTTTTAAATTTCCTGTTCTCTTTTCTATTTATATTTTAACAAACAATCTTCTGGCTATAACTTGTTTTTTTCTTTCCCCTTCTAGGTCCGGTGCCTTCGCAATCACCCTCAGTAGGGTCAGTTTGTTGAGTGAGGGTGGGTTGCACCATAAGCTATACCTTGTCTACCATTTTAGATTTCTTGCCATCTCCTTGCCTCACCTATATTGGGAAACCTTTCCTACCAATTATCAGCCGTACCTTGTCCACCATAATACATTACTAGCCTACCAAAAGGGCTATATCGTCTGTTTGACGAGGATATTGTGCTTACAGCTCCAGCTAAATGGGACAGTGAAGTCATGTGGTTGTCAGATCGCCTTATTCACAAAACTGCCAAGTGCACGCAGCCCCGACCCACCTTCATTAAATCATCTACTTATAACAAACCCAATCTTGTTATCCACATAAAATTTACGCTAAACCAGAGATAAAATGATGGGAATACAACAGTATTTATTATATGAAATTAAAATGGACATTAAACAAATTAAATTTAAATAATAACCACCATTTTATGCTTTTCAGTTCAAACATGAAAAAGTTGAATACACGAGAAGTATGATCTTTTTTTTTCAAGGAAAAGATTTTCAGTAAGAAAGTTGTAATAACATCCAAAATTAATAAAGTTTTTTTCAAATAATGTTTATACGACCACTCCATATGCAATTTTTATCAGTTAAACGTACGTGCGACGCTCTCTTAAGTCCTGGCAACTACCGCTCCTTGAAATGCCGAGCAGTCTGAAAATTGTTGACCATTGTCTGTTTTAAATGAAATAAATTCATATCCTTCGTTCTGTTCTTAACCAGCCAGACTTTTTATTCTTCTACAAGACGACAATTTACTGTGAGTCTGTACTGAGTGGAGACAACAGTCTGTTTAACAGCTTTGTTTGAGGGTCAAGTGCTTTGCAATAAGTCGGTAATATGTAAAAATTCTTGTTAAATGAAATGTCTGAATAATTTGTGTAAACATTTAGAATAAAAGTGTATATCAACGAGAAAGCTGGCTGTAGAAAGATAAGTGTAGGTTAGTAGAGAGGGGGCGGGGTAATGGAGCATACAGAAGGGGTGCAATTCAGCACGCTGCGGGGGCGCTACTGTCATAGCCACATACTGAATTTAAATGACCTTCAAATGCCCTCCAACCGTTTTCCTTTATATGGACCACCAATAACTAAGCGAACAATTTTGCTAAAATATGCCAAAATTCAACTTCCATGAAGTGCCCTTATTTCTTGGGTTACATGTATACACCAACAACTCACATTTCTTGGAGTGCCATTAGTTATATTTTAGTTTCTCTAAATATTTATACCTCCACATATTCCTTTAAGTCCTCAACCAAAGGTTAGTTTACTCATTTAACCGTTGTCTTAAATGTGAGATTGATGTAAAATCTTTTATTTCAGTCTCTGGAATAGCCTACAAACAGGTCGTAATTGTAGCAACTCCCCTTTATGACCCTTTGGGACACTAGGATTAACACAAGAAAAAATGTCGCAGCTCAAGTAATAGTTTGGGACTCTTTGCGTAGCTGTGATTACAGCAGGTTGTAATTGTCGCAACTCATACAGTAGTCAGGTGACCATTTGGAACATTGGGAATATCGCAGGTAATAACTGTCGCAATTCGTACAATAGAAAGGGACCCTTTGGAACATTGGGATTATCGCAGGTAATAACTGTCGCAATTCGTACAATTATCAGGGGACCCTTTGGAACATTGGGATTAACTCAGGTAGTAGTTGTCGCAACTCGTACAACAGTCAGGGAACCTTTCGAAACACTGGGATTATCTCAGTTAGAAGTTGTCGCAATTCGTACAATAGTCAGGTGACCATTTGGAACATTGGGATTATCGCAGGTAATAACTGTCGCAATTCGTACAATAGTCAGGGGACCTTTCGGAACACTGGGATTATCTCAGTTAGAAGTTGTCGCAACTCGTACAATAGTCAGGGGACCCTTTGGAACATTGGGATTACCACATGTAGTAATTGTCGCAACTCGTACAACAGTCAGGTGCGACAATTACTGCAGGTAGTAATTGAAACACTGGAATTACCACAGGTAGTAATTGTCGCAACACGTACAATAGTTAGGGGACTCTTTGAAACACTGATATTACCGAAGTTAGTAGTTGTCGCAACTCGTACAACAGTCAGAAGATCCTTTCGAACACTGGGATTACCAAATGTAGTAATTGTCGCAACTCGTACAATAGTCAGGGGACCCGTTCGAACACTGGGATTATCACAAGTAGTAATTGTCACAACTCGCACAACAGTCAGGTGACCCTTTGAAACACTGGAATTATCGCAGGTAGTAGTTGTCGCAACTCGTACAACAGTCAGGGGATCCTTTAGAACACTAGGATTACCACAGGTAGTAGTTTTCGCAAATCGTACAACAGTCAGGGGACCATTTGGAACACTGGGATTATCTCAGGTACCAGTTGTCGCAACTCGTACAACAGTCAGGGGATCCTTTAGAACACTAGGATTACCACAGGTAGTAGTTTTCGCAACTCGTACAACAGTCAGGGGACCATTTGGAACACTGGGACTATCTCAGGTAGCAGTTGTCGCAACTCGTACAACAGTCAGGGGACCATTTGGAACAGTGGGACTATCTCAGGTAGCAGTTGTCGCAACTCGTACCACAGTCAGGGGACCATTTGGAACACTGGGAAAATCTCAGGTAGCAGTTGTCGCAACTCGTACAACAGTCAGAGGATCCTTTGGAGTACTAGGATTACCGCTAGTAATAATTGTTGCAACCTGTAATATATGTTATGACATTATTTTATAGAATCTATATTTGATAAAAAGTATACTTAATAAATGCCAGACATGTGATTGCATGTTCGTGTACTATATTGTATTATATATTATTGAAAGAGAATAAATGATCTAATCTAAAATAACCTTTGAACTGTCAGCGTAGAGTAGTTGTTATATCCTGCTACGGTGGTTCAGGGGTGGTTAATAAATCACTGGTCTGCACAATTCAATGACAGTGTTTCAATTATTCATAATTATTTTTGGACACAGAACTGCTCTAATAATTTATATTCAACACCTGTTAGCTTATATTGATCCTAAATTCAATGAATAATGTAGTATCTTTATTTCAAATAAAGTACTTCGAGTCCATCCTCAATGTTATAAAAGTATAATATTCATATTTATTCTAACATTTACAGATAATATTACGCTCATATATTAGTATATATTAATGATATGAATGAACAATGATGTTAAACAAAATCATCTATTTATTTACAGAATACAGATTTTAATTCTTCAATAAATATATAATTAAATAGAATTTGCTTTAATTGTGAAGGGAAAACTGAGTGTACTTAACTCATTCTTATACATATACCGTATATATAGATATGTATATGCCGGTAATATTATAACAGGAATACACAATGTCATTAGGTTTTACATCATAGGTATATAATATGATAGTAGGGTTTAAAGGAAATATTTAATGACATTAGTAGGTGTTTTATAAGGTGAGAACGATTTATTTTCCAACCTTGTTATACCCATTCCCCATAGATTACTTATCAATGTTGGGAACTTATCAGATAGAGTAAGGGGGAACCAGTACAGGACAAAGTGAGTATTACAGATAAAAACTGACTATCAAGGCCAGGATTCGATCCTGCACTATCTCTAACTCAGGGAAAAGGTCCAGACGTCTTAGACCGCTCGGCCACTGGCTCTCTATAGATAGGAATTCATTATGATAGTAAGTTTTAACAGAATCACATAATGGCATTGGGTATTAATGAGAATATACTATGATATTAGATTTTAACGAGGATATTCTATGACATTAGGTTTTAATGAGAATATACTATGATATTAGATTTTAACGAGGATATTCTATGACATTAGGTTTTTACGAGAATAAACTATGATATTATATTTTCACGAGGGTATCTTATGACATTAGGTTTTAATGAGAATATACTATGATATTAGATTTTAACGAGGATATTCTATGACATTAGGTTTTTACGAGAATAAACTATGATATTATATTTTCACGAGGGTATCCTATGACATTAGGTTTTAATGAGAATATACTATGATATTAGATTTTAACGAGGATATTCTATGACATTAGGTTTTTACGAGAGTAAACTATGATATTATATTTACACGAGAGTATCCTATGACATTAGGTTTTAATGAGAATATACTATGATGTTAGGTTTTGATGAGGATATTCTATGCCATTAGGTTTTTACGAGAATAAACTATGATATTATATTTTAACGAGGGTATCCTATGACATTAGGTTTTAATGAGAATATAACATGATACTAGGTTTTAATGAGGATATTCTATGCCATTAGGGTTTTATGAGACTAAACTATGATACTATATTTTAACGAGGGTATCCTATGACATTAGGTTTTAATGAGAATAAAACATGATACTAGGTTTTAATGAGGATATTCTATGCCATTAGGTTTTTACGAGAATAAACTATGATATTATATTTTAACGAGGGTATCCTATGGCATTAGGTTTTAATGAGAATATACCATGATACTAGGTTATAAAGAGGATATTCTATGCCATTAGGTTTTAACGAAAATATACCATGATACTAGGTTTTAATGAGGATATTCTATGCCATTAGGTTTTTACGAGAATAAACTATAATATTATATTTTAACGAGGGTATCCTATGACATTTGGTTTTAATGAGAATATACCATTATACTAGGTTATAATGAGGATATTCTATGCCATTAGGTTTTTACGAGAATAAACTATGACATTAGATTTTAACGAGAGAATTCTATGACATTAGGTTATAATGAGAATATTCTATGATGTTAGGTTTTAATGAGGATATTCTATGCCATTAGGTTTTTACGAGAATAAACTATGATATTATATTTTCACGAGGGTATCCTATGACATTAGGTTATAATGAGAATATTCTATGATGTTAGGTTTTAATGAGGATATTCTATGCCATTAGGTTTTTACGAGAATAAACTATGATATTATATTTTAACGAGGGAATCCTATGACATTAGGTTTTAATGAGAATATACCATGATACTAGGTTTTAATGAGGATATTCTATGCCATTAGGTTTTTACGAGAATAAACTATGATATTATATTTTAACGAGGGTATCCTATGACATTAGGTTTCAATGAGAATATACTATGATGTTAGGTTTTAATGAGGATATTCTATGACATTCGGTTTTTACGAGAATAAACTATGACATTAGATTTTAACGAGATAATTCTATGACATTAAGTTTAATGAGAATATACTATGCTGTTAGGTTTTAATGAGGATATTCTATGCCATTAGGGTTTTACCAGACTAAACTATGATATTATATTTTCACGAGGGTATCCTATGACATTAGGTTTTAATGAGAATATAACATGATACTAGGTTTTAATGAGGATATTATATGCCATTAGGTTTTTACAAGAATAAACTATAATATTATATTTTAACGAGGGTATCCTATGAAGTTAGGTTTTAATGAGAATATACTATGATACTAGGTTATAATGAGGATATTCTATGCCATTAGGTTTTTACGAGAATAAACTATGATATTATATTTTAAGGAGGGTATCCACATTAGGTTTTAATGAGAATATACCATGATACTAGGTTTTAATGAGGATATTCTATGCCATTAGGTTTTTACGAGAATAAACTATAATATTATATTTTAACGAGGGTATCCTATGAAGTTAGGTTTTAATGAGAATATACCATGATACTAGGTTTTAATGAGGATATTCTATGCCATTAGGTTTTTACGAGAATAAACTATAATATTATATTTTAACGAGGGTATCCTATGACATTAGGTTTTAATGAGAATATACCATGATAGTAGGTTTTAATGAGGATATTCTATGCCATTACGTTTTTACGAGAATAAACTATGATATTATATTTTAACGAGGGTATCCTATGACATTAGGTTTCAATGAGAATATACTATGATGTTAGGTTTTAATGAGGATATTCTATGCCATTAGGTTTTTACGAGAATAAACTATGACATTAGATTTTAACGAGAGAATTCTATGACATTAAGTTTAATGAGAATATACTATGCTGTTAGGTTTTAATGAGGATATTCTATGCCATTAGGTTTTTACGAGAATAAACTATGATATTAGATTTTAACGAGAGTATTCTATGACATTAGGTTTTAATGAAAATATACTATGATGTTAGGTTTTAATGAGGATATTTTATGCCATTAGGTTTTAATGAGGATATTTTATGTCATTAGGTTTTTACGAGAATAAACTATGATATTAGACTTTAACGAGGGTATTCTATGACATTAGGTTTTAATGAGAATATACTATGATATTAGATTTTAACGAGGGTATTCTATGACATTAGGTTTTAATGAGAATATACTATGATGTTAGGTTTTAATTGGAATATACTACGACATTAGGTTTTAATGAGAATATACTATGATGTTAGGTTTTAATTGGAATATACTACGACATTAGGCCTTAACGGGAATATACTATTATAATTAGTTTAACGGTAATAAATAAATAACTTTTCTTTATTGGGAGCGATTGTCATTTTACAATGCTGTTTACAATTACTCATTATACTTCAAACCAATCAACCACTATTAACTATGTACAATTTAAATCACTATGTACATGTCTTACTCATTTAATAATTAACTTTATAGGCCTATATAATAGGCTATTACATTAATTATTGCTGGCCTTATGACAATATTTGACAATTTTGTTTTTAAAACCTTTGACAGTAGAGATCTGATGTTATGGGGGAGATGGTTGTACAATCGTGAAGCAAAATACGAAAACTCTTCTGCTAATTTCCAGCCTCACCCCTGGAAAGTGAAGCTGGTTGGACTGCCGAGTGTCGTAGAGAGCAACCTCTGCCCGACGGTACTTCTCAGCCAGGTATTTTTGCTGACCCTCTGTCAGCACCCGGTTGATCAGGAAACATGTTTGAATCCTGCATAAAGTGTCAGCATTCGTGATATTTGGAGCTTTACGAAAGACAGACTCATGGTCACGCTTACAACATTAGGTCTTAACGAGAATATACTGTGTTAATGGGTTTTAACAACTCAGTGGTAAAGTATATAATTATTATGTGTGTGGAAACGTTGCGTAACACAAATTGTTTTTTAATTAGCATAATACGTGTTGGTACATATACAGTACAAGTAAACGTCACACAACACAAATTTATTACAATATAAGCACAAAATGCACAAATATACTACAATACAAGCACAAAATGCACAAATATTATGGTGATCGATTTCGGTGAACCACGCTCACCTTCCTCAGACCAGAGGGATTCACAAAAGAATCTTTTGATTCTTTTGTGAATCCCTCTGGTCTGAGGAAGGTGAGCGTGGTTCACCGAAATCGATCACCATAATATTTGTGCATTTTGTGCTTGTATTGTAGTATATTTGTGCATTTTGTGCTTATATTGTAATAAATTTGTGTTGTGTGACGTTTACTTGTAATGTAACACAAATTAACACAATATTCTGATATAGGATCAAGGTGGTCCATTAACTGCGGTTACTGATTTTGTGCAACACGCAGCACCATCTACAGGCTATTCCTCTTGGTCTGAGGTGGTCGTGGCTTACCAAAATCAACTATGTACCTTTTAGAACTTATAATGCGTTTAACTTGGGTTGAGTAACGTTTAATAATTTGGAATTAACATAATACATATAAGAAGAAACTATAATTGTGACGATGACGCATATGATGACTTATTGATACCTACTTGTTTGTTTGTATGTTCTGTTGATCTATCAATAGGCTAACTTTCATATAGTAACTCTCCTATTTCACCAGCATACAAAATATTAATTTGAACTACAAACGCTTATTAGGCCTACTTTCATTTCCTTGATTGAGATGCTTTCATTTTTTTTTTTTTCAAGGAGAGGCCGAACTTCCTTCTTAACCTTACTCTGCCCATTCCTCATAGACTATTGATCTGTGTGGGGAACTTATTCAGACAGAGTAAGAGGGCGAACCAGTACAGTACAAGGTGACTATTACTGATAAATCTTCCAGTCTAGTCCGGATTTGAACCAGCTCTATCTCTAACCCAAGCTCAAAGTCTTGACACCTAAGACCGCTCGGCCACCGGCTCGCCCCTAATAATGAGATGCTTACCAAAACTGTTCGTAAAAAGTAAGAAGTACGTAATACAACAACTACATCAACTACTGATTTTTTTACAATTTTAAATGATACTATGTGTATATCAAGTGTATATAACCCCAAGTATTTATCGCACTCAATGTTCTTCCTACGGAACTGATGTGGCTAAAATAATTACTACATAGTAATCAGTTTAAAAAATAACGATAAACTTAACAACAGTGGGTGTGTTGGGGGGGGGGGGTTCTGAAGCCCATACACGTTCGGTGATATTGATTCGCTACCCACCCATAAAGTGTCTAATTATCAATGTGAAACGTAAATCATTGATATACAAACATTTGTATTTTTATTTTCAACCATTGATGACATCCCTAACTCCTGGCTAGAAGACAAACAAAAATATCCATCATCTTTTAGAGATCCTAAGCTTTGAAAAATAATAGCTCCTGACAAGATAATAGTAATGACATAAAAAGATAATCAATATCTTAGTAAAATCGTAGTAACTTAGTGAATAAAATAAAATAGATTTTAATTAGTATAATATGAGTTGGCACATATACAGTACACGTGGGTGGACGTCACACAGTGCAAATATATTTCAGTATAAGCACAAAATATTCTTTTGTGAATCCCCCTGGTCTGAGGAATGTGAGCGTGGTTCACCGAAATTGATCACCACAATATTTGTGCATTTTGTACTTGTATTGTAATATATTTGTGCATTTTGTGCCTATATTGTAATATATTTGTGTTGTGTGACGTTAATTTGTACTGTGAAAAATAATATATTTAATTCAGTAGTAACGATAGTTCTAAGATACGGGGTCAGTTGGTCCAGTGGACAATGTAGGGCCTACCCAGGTTTTGAAAACAATGAACTGTTTACAATGAATGAATCACTGAGTGCCAATTTGTATAATCAGAACTAAATTCTTAGATTATACAAAGAGGAACTTGCTATTCCATTCAGTGGCTTAACTATGAGGGGGGAGATAGAGCCCCCCTAAAAAAATTATAAAAAAATCATCTACCAGTAAAAGGCTTAACGATTGAAATACAGTACTGAAATTAAATATCTTCGTTTTCATTAGCAGACTTATTTAAATTAATAGTTTTGTTGTGTAACTAATAACAAATCAACATTCAACATTAACTAACTAGCGAGAATATTTCACCATATAGAATTGTACATAACTCTTATAGAATGTGAACTCATATGCCTACAGATGAGGGCTACCAAACCCCTCTGGGGCCATAGTTGACCGGCCAGCCTGTAGTGTTCCCAAGTGTTCACCGGGAAATCAATATTTCATTTCACCGGACGAAGTTATTGACTATATGTCGAAAAACAAAGGATATTCTGGTTATTCTATTGATGTATCTTAATCAATTCTCTATCACCTATTTTTTTAACTGCAAAATGATTTTCTAAAATGTTAATGTACCGTAATAAAACAATGTTTTTTTATTTTCCTACTGTTATTCATTGCTGTTCTTGCACTTTAAAATCATTTATTCAAACCAATATTTTAATTCTTGTTTGATGTCTGCTATGTGCTTGAATAGTTAACTGATAGGATGGATCCATAAATTACCAGTAAATTAAATCTAACATACAAATTTTAATCAGGTAGCACTAATAAATTTGGTAAAAACTACGTTCTTTAATCGGTGTGAAAAGCTTTGTTTAATTAAGTGCTTATTCTAACAGTTTTCCTAACGTTCAAAATAGAGCCCTCATAACCCCCTCCCCCCCCTGCAGTGAGTACTTGATTCACTCCAACCCCTTCTAAAGGCAAGGCAAATGTTATACCACTTTTTCAGTGCACCTTAACGTAAGCTTACATCTGCAATTAGGGGTAAACCGGATGAGGTTGGATTTACAAAGCTGTGCAATGTCATAAATAAATTATTCGGCTATGGTTGAAACTTTGGATCTACTAGGAACTGAGTGATATAAATTTTATGTTAGCTAATTGTCTATAAGAAATATAGTAATAAAACAATCACAATACAGAATTATGTAATACTTATAAGTCAAAGTATTAAAAGTGTTTTTGTCCAAATCAGTTCTAAATTATTTTTGCAATAGCGTTTGTTAGTTGAATATCTCATTGACTATAAATAGGAAGTTTAAATTTAGCCTCTTGTTCAAATAAAAACATAAATGTTTGTTATCGGCGTTATTTCTTTTTACTGTTAACTAAAATAACAAATGTAAACGGAAATATTGATAACTGCATGGGCTGATGCAGCCTAATTGCGATATATTCCGTTGATTTAGAACAAATCAAGCTACACACATCATATTTGTTCACGTGTTTACTTAAGTTATACAAAATCTATACAAGCTATATAATTTTTATAATGGCCTGAAACAACGAAATATGTGTCAAACTAAGAGTACACTGACAATTTTCCTACCATTTTGGACAACTAACTCGAAGAATGAAAGGATTTCAATCTAACGAAGATAGTAGGAAGAGCCAATATACGAAGGGGGTTTTGGAAGCAAGCCCCTGACGAGTAAAGAGAGAATAAGTATATGAAAAGCAATATATCTAATCTATATACTATAGATCTCGATGTAGTTATTCACTCACTGACACTAAAATAAATGTTAAGGCTCTTCCCTCATGATTATCTTGAATGTTAATGTTAAGGCACCCCCATCATGTGTATTCTTGAATAAAATCTGTCGGTCTGAAACCTGCAGAACAATTCACAATGGTTGACGTATTTGAAAAATGGTTCCAAAGTATATCTTATGAGAAAATTGCAAACAGGAATTTTTTTAAATTGCGCAAAAATAAACATACTAAAATTCTCAAATTTTACGTGTGTGTGCGCGCAACAAATCCGCACCTTTAATTTGATTATCAGCGAGAAAACTCAAACATTTGGGGTATAAAGGCATAAAAAAAATTGTGAGAATGTGAACATTTTACTATCAACTTTATTCCTCCAATTAAAGGTAGTTTTCTCCTGAATCCAGCAAATATACCATATTATTTGGAAAATAGCAAATATTATTGACTCTCTGCCCTAAAAATTCCCTGAAATAAAAACAATGATATTAATAAAATAAAATGCCCCAGTTGGATATAAAACTATAGGCATTTATGTCTAAATCTGAAAATTTAAGATTTCTCCCTTAAATAAATTACACATTATTTACAATTCTTGTTATTCTGTAACTTTTCGTAGAGATCTAACGGTAAAAGTTATAAAAACGTTAATGTTCATGTTGAACATCTAATTCATATGTTTTATTTTGGAAGTAACGACATTTATAGGCTACCCTAACAGAACATGCCCAAAAACAAAAAAATAAGAAATGTAAAACCAACACACGCAAGTGAGGTATTAGAGTATTCTTCTCTTTATTCTTATTATACTACAGATTTAGGAAAAGACTATGTTTATGGGCCCCACTGCACCAAAAACAAATAGAATCATAGTAATACAGGCTCAATTTCCTGGCGTGGCCGAAGGCCAAGCTTCCCCACAAGGCCACATGCCGAGTTCCACAATGGGTCTAAAAGCAGAGTTCCCAGGCAAGGCCGTAGGCCCAGTCAAAATTCACAAAAGTTGACGTTTTCCCCTCACGAGCATAGCGAGTGACTGTGTCGACACGTGAAGCGTGCAGAGTTGACCCCTAGTTATTCCATAAAACTGAATCTCAGATTTATAATTTCTGTCAACATTCATATTATAATATTGTTTTTCCATAATCAGCTTTTGAGTGGCGCCCCTTTTTGTCAGGCACCTGGAGCAAACTGTTCCTCTATAGTTACGACACTGGTCATATACGCTAGATCTGTATGTTTTGTGTTTGGACAAAGCTTTGTTTCATACGGGATTCTACTTTATTTTCAACGGACATATCTCCATTTTGCAAGTATTATAAAGTAACAACAAACAACTTGTTCTAAAATTAATTATGCAATAATGAATGAAGATGGTTAATTAGACTAAGACAGAACCATGAATGAAAATATCAGCAATTTTGAAGTAACATAAATATTAATGTTAGAAGTAAGGTAACTTTACCAAATATGATGCAATAACAGAGCATAAGAAAAGTAGGTACAGGTGTTACAATATAGTTATTATAACAATAGTACTGATTCTACTGTGTGGAAATAGTGACCATGTTCATAATATGTTACTAAAAAAAAAGCAATTAGAATATAAAAGCCTAGACCAATGCACACAATTATTTACTAAAGTGCAATGTCTTAGTTTTAATTGATTTGTATATTTATTATGTCACTTCTTTAGCATTCACTTTAATATATTGTTTGATATTTACGCATTATGTGCTGTAGGTAGCTGCATGGGTTGTTAATTTTTATAATTTTGATTTTTACTGATTTGTTTGCACTTCAATGTATCACATAGTAGACTTGCAAACAAAATACATGCTATGCCCTTCAGATGCTGTACTAAAAAAGGAATACTTTAAAGGCAAACTAAGAATAAACAAGCAGCAAATAACTACAGTGCAGATAATCAAATCAAACTCGTTTATTCCCGGAACAATACAAGATAATATAAGATATACTTGAATGCATAGGCATCGTCAACTAATCTAATGCATTTACACGCTAGTGTAAACCGCACCAACATAGTCCGATGATAGCTGTGGCTTGTGAAGCCCCCTCCTCACTTCTCGCCCAGTAATGTTGTCAAATATAAATTCCTTGAAAATATTGGTGATTTGTCTAAACATATGTTGCAGTAAACAAACACTATCATTTGTTATTATAAATCACGGGTACCTAGAAAAGAAGACGGTAGGTATCACGCACATCTCCCATGACGTTACATTGCGAAGTTGCAAAAATAAACACAAAAATACTGTACTAATTAGTTCCCAAAATTATAATTTCAGCTGATAAGTGGTAAATAACTTACTTACTATTCAGCTGCTTCTATGTAATTGGTGTATTTAGTTACCAGTAATTAATAGAATAAACAAACAAGCTGATTTTGCCCATATGACGTTACAGTCTACTGCGCAGCCACGTCGTTATACCTGACGTATTTTCTAAATAGTAAATAGTTACCCTGTTCATATTACAAACAAAGGTAAATTTTTTTGGTTTTATATATATATATATAATTATATAACTATATATATTTAGTTATATAATTACGGATAAAAACGGCTATTTCACTTGATAAATATTATTTATATTTTTACTGAATGTAAAATATTTGTATTATTAGAATGCTATAAAAAATTACAGGATTAACACATACCATAGTTAATTTTACCATTACATTCTAGAGGTTTCAAATGTTATCATACATTTGTTTAGTAAACAAAATGTCAATTAAATTTCCAGAATTGAACATACGCATACTTGTCATAGATCAAGCATGTGGTTGAGTGGTTCTCAGAAACGATATGCAACATTGCCTTAAATGTCATCTGACTATTTTGATAACACATTCGGACATTACACTAACAATTTTCAACCCCAACCTAAGATAATATTACATTGGCTACGTGGTAAAAAAGTCACGTTTAACTAATGGAAAGTCAGTGTTAGAAAAAAAAGAAAAAAAGCACCAGCCCGGCAAACGTCAATCAGCATGCCATGCCCTCACGCCTCAGTCAGTTCTGTTGAACGTACTTCAGAGTGCGGTTGTGTTTTACTATAAAATATTGATACTGTTTGCCAAAGTCTAATCATTCACGTTATATCAGTCGTCAGTTTAGTCATTCGCTCGTTAGTTTTAATTATAAATTGTTAACTGCGTGACAGCTCTAAGTTTGTGTTTGAGGCACAGTTATGAATGCCGAATTTGAATTTAGATGCATCATGAAACTAGGCTAAATTAGTTTTTCTCGTATTAGAGTTTTACAGATATCAGTTTATTTCGAAAATGGTGTTCGAGTCATTAGTTGCTGATTTACTTAACAAATATTTAGGAGAATATGTTGATAACTTGGACCGGTCACAATTGAAAATTGGAATTTGGGGCGGTAAGTTTGAATTTATTTTTATAGCCTATACCTATGTCAAGTTTAAAATAACCTATAACTGATATGTTTGTTTGTAAGGAATTTATTTTATCTGATGGTAATGTTTTTTAAAATTTGTACTAAAATATTTTAGATCTATGTCCATTGAGAATTAAGTTCCTCAAATAAGGCCTACAGTATTATAAAGCAGTGATAAGGTTAATTTTTCTACAATGTAGGCTAGGTTGTTTTTTAGATGCACATGGTTTAATTTGTTAGTATTTATATAGAACAGGAGCCTTGACTTTTTATACGCTAAACTATTTTTCATAGTAAGCTGTAGATAAATTACGAAGAAATATAATATGATTTCTAGCACCAAAGGTTAGAAAAAGTTAAAGATCATCTTATTTAACCAGGCGAAGTTACGGTTAAGGATCCCTCTCTAACACAACCCAGAGACTAACAGCTTTACGTGACTTCCGAACCACGGAAACAGCAGGGCAAAATCTATTAGTGGTCACATCGGGAATCGAACCCGGATCGGCTGTGTGGCTAACCAGCCCCTTAGCTCCTAATCTACGGCTGCTCCATAAAGGTGGGAAATTAATAGAGTGAGGAAAGACAAAATTTTTTGTCACTCAAATTGATTGGGAATTCATCCTAATCATGAATATGGTGAGGGGTTTGCAATGGGACCATTATTAACCCTAGATCGGGAGGTAGAGCATATTTTATGGTCTTGTGTTAAACTCAATAAAACATATTTTATCATCAAGCAAGCTCGCCAAACTTGGTACCAATCGACACAGAATGTTCTGTTCTATACATTCAGATTTTTAATAATTTTTTATGCAAATTTATAAACGTAGGAAAATGTGCAACAACAAACTCCCGCTTGGATGTCTGGACGGGGTAAAATTGCCGATGCTTGTTTTACGACTGAAGAATAACCAGAAGATGGAATAAGGCGTACCAAATGTCAGCCTGCAGAGAATAAGTACTCTATCCACCAAAACAAATTGCAAAGTTGTAGAGATATAGGTGTTTTATCAAAAATGTTTTTGTATACTATATTTTGCGTGTTTCAAATTCTACCAAGAGCAGACTTTCAACATAAAAAAAAAATGTTTTTGGGTACAATATAAATATTTTTCCTGAACAACTTTTTATTCCCTATTCAGTGCTGATTTAAAATTTTTTTCATGTACTATTGTTTTACCTATAATGATCATACTGCAACTTTGCACATTTTTGCGTTTTATGAAAAAAAATTTCCAAAAAATACCATGTTGTTTTATATAAAATATAGCAACATATTATATTCCACTAAATTATAAACAATTTTGCTATCTTGGAATTATTTAAAAAAAATTTTTTACCCCTAATTAGGATTCAAAGTCATAATTTCCGTACAATATTTTCAAATTATTTTCTTTTTTTCTTGACTTAATAATTATTTACTAAAGTGGTATGTGAGTTTTGATAGTAGTATGTGAAAGTACAGTTCTTGAGAAAAAAAATAAAATGCTCAAATGTACAATTGAAGCACATTTAGTATTTTTTATGATTTTTGCAGAAAAGGCTTGCAAAACACCAAAAATGGCACCTGTATTTTGGGAGTTTACATTCTTGTCGATCTAGGGTTAATCGTGTCAGCGCTGGAAATGTGCTGGTTTCAGTAAGGTTATGTTTTGATAAGATAGTCCTAGGTTAACTTTTGAGTAAATGCATGGTTGTTTTGACCACCAACATACATTTATGTCTACAAATAACACAACATGGTTGCGTCTCCGTCCTCCCTCTACTAGTCAGGGAGGGGATTATAGACAACGCTGTAAGTGTGTAAGGGTTTTACTGCATGAGTCCAATTGTGTTAGCCTTTTTAAGTTAACACTAATGATGGATCCTGAAGAAATAAGGCACAATAGTGATAAAAATGTATTATCTATTTCTTAGTTTTATAAATATTTTTAAGTACCTTTAAAGAAGATTCAAAATAAGTACTGTTTTTCGTAGTTTTTCATATTTGACTATAAGGTACTTATTGTAATGTATTTCTTAGTTTTATATTTTTGAATCCCTTTTAGTACGATGCTTTTTTTTCCTAGTTATATATTTTTGAGTTTAATAAATTTTTTTTGTGTATTTTTGGTTTTATATTTGAATTCAAACACTAAAAAAAATGTTTTTATAGGGTTTAAAACAATTTTATTAATTTTTCCCTAACAGTTGTCAAAAGCTCCGCATGTGTCCAATAATGTCATAGAATCAATGGTTCCAACAGTGGGATAAATATTGTTACGTTTGGCTAGATTGTGTTAGGTTTTACTATAGTAAAAAAACCATTCTAGCTACAAAACGTAACGTAACAGAATGTAACCCAACTTACCTTATAATTATCCTAACCTAACTTAAAGAAACATAACCCATCAATATCCAATCTAGGCCTAATCCTAAGAAAATTAAACCTATTGAAACTGGCACATTTCGCACACTAAAACACTTAGTAATGATGTGATTGCAAAACTCTTGCTACATTCATAAGCAAGGCAAAATTCAGCACAATTTGAGTTCCAACAATGTTATATTTATAGAAAAAATATATTTTCCCGTATTTTTCCTTCCATAATTTTCCTGGCTTTTCCACTATCTAAAATAATCATTTTCTTGTTTTAGTAACACATCTGATATATAAAATATTTCAGCAAAAATATTGACAAGACCCCTCTTCTACATAGTTATCTAATGTTTCTAAAAGCTAGAGGAGAATGGCATATCCAATCATAGGCTGGTCTGCCATTCTGCATTCTGCTAATTTCAAAGTAATGTAAAATGGCCTAGTAAAAATGATTCAAGCAAAATATTCTGCTTGCTATCTATCCGTTATACAGTTTACTTATTTAATAAGTTAAGTTGTATCCATTGTTACATGTTTTTTTTTTGACTGGCGATAATGACCCCCAACAACCTAAGCTGATCTTATCATTATGTAGGCCTACTGTACAACCATAGATAGGCCTACTGTACAGCTATAGATAGGCCTACTATACAGCCATAGATAGACCTACTGTATAGCCGTAGATAGGCCTACTATACAGCCGTAGATAGGCCTACTGTATAGCCGTAGATAGGCCTACTGTACAGCCATAGATATTTATTTATTTATTTACGGTATAAACCATTTTACAAGAGAGTAAATAGATATGACATGCGATTTGAATAACTAGAACGTAGGTAAGTGTAATAATTTTGTCTCCCTTCAAGCTCTCTTCATGCTTTTTTAATTTGTTTTGTTTTTTTCCAAGCAAATTTAATTAGAGCCAGATAAGGGAGGTACAGTGTGTAGAAAATCTAGCTTTATGATAGGAAACTAAATCTATAATGAAAAAGAACGATAATAAATTACACATACTGTAATAGTAACACAAAAACTGTATGTACAATGATAATAAAAATTAGCCAATATAACACATGGTAAATGAGGAACCATCTACCCTTAACACAAAGTGAAAATTGAAATTTAAGTATTTGCTGATCGATGAACAGGAAGGCTGACTAACATGAAAAAGATTTACTGCACTTCATGTACTAAATGGATATTGAAGCTTAACAATGGTAAGATCTACACAGCACAACGACTTACGGACTAGATAACAACGATAAATATTGAACATGATAACAGTATATAGACTAACTAACCATGCTAACTGAAAATAAAAGCAATTTAATAGAAAACAGTAAGTAGAAATTTAAGTAACGACTGTGGAAATACAAACATGCAAAAAAAACATCAACGTAAACCTATAACTATACGCCTTATATGGTGTTCACTGTCTGCAAAGAAGTCCATGTGTGGCGAGACTCTGTTACCGAGCTGCTGAATCCGAGCCATGGTTGACTGCTGGGCATAGTTCGTTCTGTGTTGCCTTCTTACGAAGTGGTCTCTGGATCTCGTGGCAGATGGGAGATGGAAGTAAATCCTACCCAGCAGATCAGGGCAGTCGACGAGTCCGTTAACCAGCTTGTAGAGGAAGACAACATCTTGGACATCACGCCTGGCTTGCAGACTCGGAAGATTCATCATATCGGACACCTCACACAATGGAACTTCCAAGTATCGAACTTCCAAGTGAGGTAATTCGAAACCTCACCAGCCTCAAAAATCGGTTCTGTATCTTCTGGAGACGGTCTCGAAGAGTCACCTGGTGAGGAGCCCAAACCACTGAGCAATACTCCAATAAGGGTCTCATGTTGCAGCAGTAGAGAGTTCTCAGTGTTCGCAGCTGGGAGGTCTCTAGAAGAACGGACAAGAAGACTCAGCGCTCTACCAGCCTGCATGCAAATCTTCTGAACAGGGCTTCACTACTCAGTGAGGGCAATAACTCCTCTCCGAGATCCTTGACGGTTGTTGGTCTGCCCAAAACATCAGCTCCCAACCTGTACGGCTACACGAGGAGAGCAGTAGATCTGTGGAAGGTAAAGGCTAGACACTTTCAAATTCAGGTCCATATTGTTATCTGAACACCACCTGTGAATGGCCAGTAGATCATTTTGAAGAGTTCTACAATCCTGCTCTGATCTGATTGCGCAATACACTTTAATGTCATCCGCAAACAAGAGACAATCGGTGGATATACAGCTGGTAATGTCATTTATAAAAATATTGAAAAGTGTAGGCCCCAGAATTGATCCCTGAGGTACCCCAGATGTTCCCACGAAGGCTATAGATGTTGACGAAGCGAACCTCACAGTCAGCTGCCGGTCTTTGAGGTAGCTGGAAAACCAACTTAGAAGTTTTCCAGTAACACCATATGCATATAGCTTTCCAAGAAGACGCCGATGACACACCCGGTCAAAGGCCTTAGAGAAATCAAGATAGAGAGAGTCAACTTGTTCACCCCTCCCGAAGGCCTCCATCACACAGCTCTGAAATACGATCAAGTTTGTAGCCGTTGACCTGCCAGAGACTAAACCATGCTGTTGCGGGGTTATCTGTCTCTACAACATGGGACCCACCATTTTCAAAACCAGTCTCTCAAAAACTCGCTAGACAAGGCTGCAGTGCTATTGGTCTATAATTCGTAACATCGTCTATGGGCCCAGATTTATGTATTGGAACAATAAGGCTCTTCTTCAATACATCAGGAAAGACACTCGTTGCAAGAGATCTGTTGAAAAGCCTGTGCAAGTGACCAGCCAGAACAGGGCTACAATATTTCAAACAGACGAAGGTATTAGGTCAGGTCCATTGCTTTTATTCTCATCCAAAGTGTTTAAAGCGTCACAGACGTCCTGAAGCGTAACTACACATGAGGAGATTGACCCGTAGTCATTGAAATTCAGACTATCCGGACTGAAGTTAGCATCAGGTGGTGAAAATACTGAAGAGAAGTACTCAGCAAAGTATTCGCACATTTCAGAAGGGCTAGTCGTGTTCTTCCCTCCAAATCGCATCTTAGACGGATAAGGCCCTGCTCTTTTCGCATTATTCACGAAACTCCAGAAAATTTTTGGATTGTTAGGCAGCACATAATCAAGGTATGAGGTAAAGCCATGTATAGGCCTACTGTACAGCCGTAGATAGGCCTTCTGTACAGCTGTAGATAGGCCTACTATATAGCCGTAAATAAGCCTACTGTACAGCCTAGTGAAATAAATTCAAACTTGAAACACTCTGTACTGTATCTACAACTTCGTAATTGGTTGGTGTCATATGTAAGGTTTTGGCATTTGCTGTTGAAACTGATTATCTTAGCCAATCACAAATTCACACGGTGAAAATATTACCTGGATTATTTATATACCTGGAGTGGTATTTGAATATGTATGTCATGTATTCTATTTTAAGCCTTCTGGTAGAACAAATGTTTTCTGAATATATATTTTAGCTATTTGTTGTGTAGAATTTAACTGTTTATCATAACGTTCATAAAATGTTTTTGTTTTTGTTGTTTTTAGCATTCTAGATCTTGATATTTTATAATTTATTGTTGTACCATAATGTTTCTGTACTTTTGTAAATACACTGTAGTAATATTGTTCATTATGTTATTAGTTTTTAAGTACACTTGACGTTTGTAATGCTTACTGATGTACTCAGAAGTTTCTGCAGTAAAGATTGATTTGATACATAGTTGGTACATTTTCTTGGTATCTTAACTTTGCTAACATCTACCAAACTTACATATTCAAAGTTATTGCATATTTATCTAATGGCACAGTTGTGAGTCTTTCTCACCTCATTGTTTACACAGGACATTTCTATCAAGCCATATCTCTTGAGTATATCCAAACAATGGATCACATAGTTACAGAGTGCCTCGTGTGCTCTTTTAGAGATTGATTAGCCAGCCTAAGAGAATCAGTGAGGCAGGTCTTAAATACTCGATGGATTGGACTTAGCTTTGTGACAGGAAATCACTTATATTTTTATTCTTATTACTAAACAACATGATTTGAATTTTTATCCAAATATATATCACAGCCTTTTATAAAATTAATAAATGGTAGCTGATAACAAACCATACGATATATATACATCTTTGGTACATCTACAAAAATCACTTTTGAACCAGTACCTATCATTTAGTCCCAATGCCCATTCTTATCTTTAGGCCTATAGCTTCTTCTGTTTCGTTTACTACCACATCATTCAAGCCACAAAGGACAACTATAACAACATCCTTTCCCAACATTTCCTGCTTGATGTGTGCCTATCCAGAATTTGACCTGTTTACCCCCTCAGTAAAAAAAATATATGGTTTCATGACTGTTGAAATTGAAAGTTCCAAACTAAATATTTTCTGTAACTATTGGCGCATGTATGGAGCTAATTTTTTTCTCTTTGGGAAACTCATTCTGATTTGTCATACTTATTTTCATCTTCTTCTTCCACTGACAGAACCTCCTACAGCTTTTTTCACATCTTTATTTTGTTAGGTTTTTTAAATAAAACTTCACTCGCCAGTTCACAAAGGCCTGCAGGCCTGTGCATAGCTTCATTCAAGTGAACTACCAACTGTTAGTTCAGTGGGAATTCAAACCTTGCATCTTGCCCTCTGCAGTCCAAAGCTTTAGCCACTGAGCCACTATGCTGGTAAACGAAGTAAAATTTGTTATAGCTTTATTTTTTGCCCTTTTATTAAGGGTTGTAAAAATTAAACTTTTCTAGTTTTTCTGAGCTCCAGCATTTGATTCTCTTTGTGTTATTGATTAAAGGTGTCAATAGAGAAGCTGGATGACTTCTTACACAAATTATTGCTCATAACCTTTCTTTACACATTCAAGTTAATTGAAACCCAACTCCTTGATTTTTTTATGTTACTTGTTACTCAATAGTTTCTTCTTTTTTAGAATGAAAGGTTCAAGGTTAATGCTATGACTAGTTTTTTATTTCTTCAAGAGCGTTAGTAAGGTCTTCTGATAGGATGTTATTAATTAGCACTTAAGTATCTAGCTTCTTTTTAAATTCTGATCTATAATCAGAACATCCTTTCAATTTTCTTACTTATTATTTGACAACATATATTTAGTACATAAAATAATCTTTCATTAATAATCTTTTAATTTTATCTTAGTCGTCACCACCATTGATTAAAGAAACAAATCTGCACAAGCCAATGTATAGATGCGTACATATACTGTAATCTAACTGTGATTTGTTTCAACTAAGCCCTCAGACGACTATTTGGCGTATTATTATCTCAGCTATTACTCACTTCAGCATGTGCTATAGAGAGGGGGAGACCGCTGGCGCTACCTATGAAAAACCTAACAGAACTAATTTTACTGTTCAGAAAACCCTGCTTCACAGGACATTGGGCAGTTTTCTATTGCCAATTTCACTACTTAAATGTTACAACAGAGCGCTGATATCTTAATTTAGTTCTGCTTGGCTGCATTTGCTTACATTTTAAAAACATATCCAAGAGTGGTATTAATTTATATTATTTTAAATTTTAAAACTGTAAATTATTTATGTAACTAATTTTATAATAATTTATTGTTATTCGACAAATTATGTAGGCCTACATTTTCATAAAGTGTAATCTGTCCCTATAGCCTATACAAAAGCCAAATACCACTGACTCACTCACTGGTCACTGTATCTTAAAAAATAATTGCCTATACAAAAGCCAAATACCACTGACTCACTCACTGGTCACTGTATCTTAAAAAATAATTATTTCTAGTTAAACCTCTGAGGCTGAAATTTTGTAGGAGGATTGGTCTGATGTTGTGGGTATGCAATAAGAAGGGATTTAAAAAAATTCCTGTTACTTCTGAAATGGCTGTTGTTTTAGTGTGGAAATTTTGAATGGCAAAAACAGTGTTTTCCTGTTTTGCCTGTAGTGGCTTAATGAAGTGTCCCATTGAAGAATTATCTGTGTTCCTTCACACTTAAGTAGAGTTAGATTATTAACTTATGCATGTAACTCAACACAGCAACTTTATGTAATCGGAAAGCAGACCTTCATGCTTTTCTAAAAAGAAAAACACTTACATCTTTCAGAACAAGCATATTTATGACGCAGGTGTGCAATAAGGCAGTGGTAATAAATAGTAGCTATTTGAGTTGTTTCATTGTGAAATGTTAAAGACCATTTCCACTAATAACTCTGACACGATTGCAATACTTTACACTTTGCTACTTAGGTATTTAAGAATCTATTAATAGTTAAGTGATAAAACCTTTAAACTTAGCAAGTAGAATCTAGAATCTTTACTAACCGATCACATAAGTTTCATGAAATATGTGTTGACAAATGCTTAGAACTAGGCCTTAAATCTAATCAAAATTATAATACATTTCGGAGTCTAAAAACTCCACCACATTATAAAATGGAGTAACAACCAACCAGTCATACATTTTAGATCTAAAAAGAGTTTATAGGCGCAGTTCTAGCAGACTGTGGTAGTTTGTTAAACAATTTTATACAATTCACTTTATGTGAATTTCCAGTTGTGGCAAATCTTTGCACTGGAATGTATATTTCTCATTTCCCACGAGTATTGTGAAAATGTATGTGTTCTCTAATTGTGAATTCATTTAAATTATTTGGTATATACATTAATGACATAAATATGTATAAATTTACTACTGTAGGAGGATATGTCTCTCAATTTCCACTTTAAATAGGACACCTTTGAAACCTATTTACAAACAATCTCAATTGTTGTCAGCTACCATTTATTGATGTAAAATTATATAAAAGCTATGTTAAATACTGTACATGAAAAAAAAAAAAAACTCCAAGAGTCATTAGATATTAATAAATTAAAAAATAGGTGCTCTCCTGTCACAAAACTAAATTCAAGCCATTTAAGACCTGAAGGTTTATAGGCCACTACGACTGTTGTAAGCCACTAGGGCCGTATAGGATAGGAAGTTGAAGGGTGTTCGAAGCGAAACAAATATGATAGCACGAGGCAAACAGGCAGCTCAGGTCTCCGGAAGAGGGGCCCCAAGGAAACATCGGACCTGAAGCAGAGACAAATAAGAACATGGGAGCAATAATAATTCTAAAGTGAGCTAACTGCGGGTAAAAATGGAAATGAAAATCATCTGAGTGTTGGGGTGGGTGAGGAGGGACTAAGTCAGTGTTGCATCAGTAGTGGAGTCGTGTGGTGGATGGTTTGGGGAGGGGGTTAGGAGAATAAAAAGTGGCTGTGAATCAGGTGGTGAAAAGTGAGTATGGGTTAGTGGTGTAGGGTTTGGTGAAGTACTCTACCCTCTGCCATTATAGGGGAATCGGTGGTTTGGCAAGATAGTTTTGGTTGAGGTGATTGAGAAACTCACCCAAGGTGGGGATGTGAAACAGAGTATAAAGGTCTTAGAAGTTGTTTTGGGGGACTAGTTGATAAGCTAAGTGCATGGTGCGTCGCACGGGTCTTCGAAGTTGGAGAGGTGGTTGTGCGGGATGGTGGTAAGGACTGGTTGGGCATACGTGAGTGTAGGACAGATGACGGCGGTGTAGAGAGAGGTAAGGGTTCTGGCAAAGCACCCCTGGTGCCTGTTGTTGAGAAAGCGGAGGACCTTGAAGCGGGTTGTGGCGGTATTTTTGGCTTTACGGAAGTGGGGTATGAAGGAGAGGTTGGAGTCTAGGGTGATTCCCAGGTTTTTTCAAGTTTTTTGTCAGTGGAAGTCTATTGCCTTGGGGGTGATGGGTATTTCTTGGTTGTCTAGGAACTTCCTGGCATTATGAATAGTGAATAGTGGGTGGGCAATAGTACTGACCCATCCGCCCACCCATATACGTACAATAGTACTGACCCATCCACCCAACCACACACACGTACAATAGTACTGATCCACCCGCCCACCCACATACGTACAATAGTACTGACCCATCCACCCAACCACACACGTACAATAGTACTGAAACACACGTACACTAGTACTGACCCATTCGCCCACCCATACACGTACAATAGTACTAATAGTAGCTTCCATGTTCTAAAAAAGCAGAGCGGGGTTTTAGAAGTGTTAATACGGATGCACCAATTGGAACAGTATGTAATATTATCATTGAGGATTTTAATGAGTTGTCTATGGAGTGTAGCGGGGTTTTGGGAGGCGTGTCATCAGCAAACTGTGCGAGACCAGTGGTTGTGTCTGTAGGGTTCCTGAGAGTGGGCGTGGGCAGGTCTTGCACATATAAGATGTAGAGGAGTGGGCTAAATGCTGGTTCCTGGGGGACCTCTGCTAATAGCTGGAAGTGTGGAAAAATGTTTTCCTTTACTCTGAGGAAGTTGGATGATATCCACTTGATGGAAGGGGGTAGTCGGAGCTGGAGGAGTTTGGCTCTGATGCCGTTTTGCCAGACAGTGTTGAAAGCTTTGTGGACATCCATGAAGGCCATGATGGTAGGTGTGCGGCGATATAGGAGTTTCGCTGAATACAGGCGATATAGGAGTTTCGCTGAATACAGGCCACTTACCTTGAGGATTTGGTCATTTAAAATTGCCTTACTGATTCTTTTTATGCTAGCTAATCCCTCCGTAAAACAACACAGAGGCCACTCTGTAAGTATGTGATCCATTGTTTGGATAGACTACCCGCATGCACATGATTTATCTAGTGTCAATCCCCATATACACTTCCACTTATTGCATCTGCTAATGCCAGTTCAGAATTGATTCAACTGTGTCCACTCCCTTCGGGGAAAGTTCATCCTACCTACAGGTATTGACGTACCGTTAATAAGGAACTTATTTCGTCAATCAAAGCTGTTCTATGCTACGGCCCAGTTAGTAGGCAAGAAATTTGATTGCTCAACTGGAAAGGCAGTACGTATAAGTGGGGTTCGAGATTTTAAGCAACCGTTCTGATATGTTAGATTCTGTATAATGGGGAGGTGTGGGCATTCAAGATCTTATTTAATGCTTTAAGTAGTGCCTCCTGAGGTCTTATCTCTAGAGGAGCTATATTACACAGTACCAGGAGCCAAGGTAGTGAAGTTTCTGTAAGAATGCCATTAATAGCTCTCATGGCTCTATTAAGTTGGACATCAATTGCTTTAGTATATGCTCTATTTAGCCATACAGGAGCACTGTATTCAGCAGCTGAATAAACCAGTGACAAAGCAGTAGTACACAGGATGTGTGTGTTGGCTCCCCAAGTTCTTCCAGCAATATGATGTAGTACATTTGCCCTGGTTTTAATTTTAGCTGCCGTTTCTTGTTGATGGTTTTTAACCTCAGCGATTGATTTAACGTTACTCCCAGGTACTGTGGAAGATCATTTTGGTGGAGTTTTACACCATTTAGAAATATGTTCAATTTTCAATTAGCTAGTTGCTTACTCAGGTGGAAGTAGGCCACTTAAGTTTTTGATGAGTTATGATTAGCTTCCATGTTCTAGAATATTCTTTAATGGTTGCAAGATAATTTGTGAATGTTTCTTCAGTAGCAGTGAAGTCCTTGTGCTGATAAGCTACAGCAATATCGTCTGTATATATAAATTTTGTAGACTTTGTGATTGGGATGTCAGCAGCATACACGTTGAGTAAAATTGGAGCAAGTCTAATACTTTTCCTCACGACTGGGATAAACTTTTTTTAGCCTGGCACTGAGCATTGACTTCAAAAGTTGCCAAAGAAAGGGACAGGGAAGGGAGCTGTAGAACTTTAACAACAAACCTTTGCTCCATACTGTGTAATATCAACAAAAGCTACAGATGTTTTTAACTTCTTTTCAAACCCATTCTTGATAAATGATGTCAGAGATAGGATCTGGTTGCAACAACTTCAGCCAGGGCAAAAACTAGCCTCCTCAACTTAAACATTAGAATCAAGAATGGATGATATTCTGTTGTATAACAGTCTTTCCAGCAATGTATAACAAACACTAACAAGAGATATAGGGCGATGACTTTCTTCTTGATCGGGATCTCTACTAGGCTTCAGAACAGCTACTACTTTTGAACGCTTGCCTGTAGCTTGAAATACTGTTGGCAAATTGCCTGTAGCTAGTATATTATTGTAGACTGTTTGAAGCCTTTGTTTCACTTTGCTACCAGCATGCATCAGGAATTCCGGAAAGATACTGTCAAGACCTGCTGCTTTCCCTGCTGGTATAGCGGAAATCGCCCTTTCTTAATGCGGAACATCGCCCTGGGATTTTATAAAACAACCAAACGGTTAAAAGGAAACTCTAGTAATAAATATTAAAGGTGAGACAATCCATTAGCAAACTTGACTGAGAGTAGTTAAACACAAGACACATACAAAAAATAACACAGCAAAACTGAAATTTTGATGCAATGGGCAATGGACATTTTCCTTAAGAACTTGAAGGTGTCTGTGGCATGTAACATTGAGTGTTTATGTATCTTAGGTATATCATACTTATCTTCTTATGTGAGTTGTTGGTGCATAATCTCTTCTGTTAATGTTAATTATTTGTAACTACACAACAAAATTATCTGTACCTATTTATATCGCTTTAGACAATCGCCTCGTATATTATTGTATTATTTTTTCAGGTGATGTTGTGCTGAAAGACCTCTCATTGAAACAAAGTGCACTCGATGACCTCCAACTACCTGTGAAAACAGTTAGTGGATTTTTAGGTGAGTTATCAAAATGCCATTCACTGTGAGTAAAATATTATTTCATATCTAATTTGTACAGCCCTACACTGAGTACACTGTAACTGTGCCGGACAGAAAGTGACCTGCGTGTTATATTTATTGCATATAGGGGTTTCAGCAGCGGAGGGAATTGTACCACCGCTCAACTGTCAAACATAGAGGGCATTACTAACTTCCGCCTTCAAGTGTCCAACTTCCAAAAAATGTTCAGTTGAAAATAACTAATGAAGTGTACAAGTTTGTTTAACAGCTATTTATTGTTTAATTGTTGTATGAATATTAAATAATGATTCAATTTATGCGTAATTGTTCTAAGCTTGATTTATTAGTGATTATCAAACCAACTAATGGTCACTTCTGTTAATGACATAGTGGGTGGGGCTTGGTACTGTGCTGCCAGCCTACCATCACCCTAGTTGTCATAACAATTTTTGAATGGAATGGCACAATGGAGGAAGAATAGTTCTCTCTCTCTCTCTCACTACCACCACTCTGTACATCCCTCTGGCACAGGCACTTTCAGTAAGTCACTTTCTAAGCAGCCTATCTATATAAACAATATTTTGCAAGGAATGTTTCAAAGACATTTACATTAACATTCACTATAATGTTTCATGGAAAAACCTAGACTCTCCTCAATATGATGGGATAAAAACTGTCTTACATACAAAGCTTGTTATGAATACTTTTTTGGTTCATGATCAGTATTTCAGTGGGTGCTTTCTGACTAGCCAGACAGAAAGAAGTTTTAAAGTACAATTCTTTAGCATGATATTGTATTTGGATCCCGTGAAGTAACAGTAGAAAGGTGTGTATGCGGGAGCTAACCGTTATTTGTTAAACTGTTTTTTTTAAATGTTCGTGACATAAGGTACAATTAAACAAGAAAACCAATGGTGAGATTGAATTTTCATAGGCCTCTTAGTTTCTTAGTAAACAACCTTCAAAATCGGGTACACATAATTTCTGCACTGACAGTAGTTGTTATTGTCTTAGATAATTTTCACTGTACATACATCTATTCTCTCTATACTATTGACTTTCATTTTCCAATAATCAATATTTATTGCCAAATAAATGTTTACTCATTTAAAATATTAAATTTCTTAGTGTCTGTTGTTGAAAAGCGGTGTATGATATTTAGTTGTGAATCCTTGATGTCTCCCATTCAATTGACAATGTGGTCACAGTCAGTTAATCATTCATTGCTTCCCACACACCTGACTCAACCGATTTCTGTACATTACGTTCTACATTCTACATTCCTCGTCCCTGTATTCATCAAGTTATGTTTTTACTAAAAGATGTTTAATGTTGTTTTTCATCTTCATTTATACTTTAGTGTTAAGTTACTTTGTAAACATAACTTAAACAAAGCCCACTCATTTGAACAATGTTTTAACCTTAATGATTATGTATACACAGATGTTAAATAAAATTCTATTTGTAGTAGTTTGTATGGGAGGGATTCAGTGTCTTTACATTAATGTTTCAATTAAAACAAATTATATATATATATATATATATATATATATATATATATATATATGCCAACAATCACTGTTTTTATGTTTAAGAAAACTAGAATTCTCACGTAAAGAAAGTTGTTTATAATTAAGAATTTTGTAAGGAATAGTCATTTTAAACATATATGAGAAAAGCTTTCAAATACATAGGCAAAGAAAGTAGTTTACAATTAAAAATATAATAAGGAATGGCCATTAAACACAATTAAGAAAACTACTGAATACATACTCAAATTAATTAGTTTACAATTAAGATTTTAATAAAGAATAGTAATTAAAAATATAAATAAGTGTTATTATTGACATATTTAATGTCTAAACAAATATCTTAAAGATGTATTTAATAAGATATTTTTGTTTGTTTTAGTTGCAGCTGTAATCTATTGATGTAGAATGTAGGTTACATTAATTAGACTATAGATGATTCTTTATTTTAATTACTAAACACACACACTCACACGTTTGAATAACGTCTACACACACACAGACATACAATTTGTAAATTTGTTGACACAACACTGTTCTGGTTTGTTGTGTACCTAATTGCACTAACATCAAAGAGTATAATTATTTATTGACAATTTGTAAAGTTAATAGATGTATTATACAAGAAAAATCAATCTAAATATATATAGGATTAGGTTCACAGATTCCTAATCAATTTAGAAATATTTTGTTGTCAATAATGCTACAATCACTGTCCGATCTGCTTGTCATTCATGTGTTAATTTTAATTCTTTCCCCCTAATACTTTTCCTATTAGTTGGTTATTTATTATATATTTATTTTTTTGAATTAATTTTACGACTCATTTATTCAATGTGTCCATTGTAATTAAATGTTTGGTTTCTATCCTCATAATGATAGCTTATTTCTGATCTTAGCGTATTTCTTCCACAAGCCTACACACAGGCGTTATGCCCATATAGGTTATTCCATATTAATCGACTTGTACATAAAATTGGAAAATTAATTGTAATTATATTACTGGTTTAAGTCAAGAAGTATATATATTATTTTTAATTTCATTTATAAAATTGCTTTGTATTATTATTTGAGGAATAAATTAAACCTTAGTCTAAAGTTATAGGGCACAGACCAAGAAGTAATGTAATATGAAAGACAATGAAAGAGCAAATATCATTTCAGGTCAGTTTTTCCTTGGCTCTCCTATTATGTATCAAAATATAGATAAAACTGTTAAGAATATCTAACGTAAATGGTTTCCTTGGCTGGAGTAGTGATGTCAGAAAGTAGGTGAAAGGTTAGTGACCCCATTGCATGTCTGGATATTGCCTAATATCTCCCCACCTCTGGCCTTCAAATAATCATCGTTACTACCAGTTGTTTACAGTTAGCAACCTAGAATCAGTAAGAGGAAATTGTAAAAAGTGTATAGAATAAAACTTCCTCTCCCTTTTATTTGATAATTTTATCAACTAGTTGAGAACTTCTTTATAAAGTGGATTTAACATTTTATTATGAACTTACAATTGTTACTTTTTGCCTCCAATATTAAACTACCTAATCCTTAATTGTTTGTTATATTAATTAAACTCAAACTAATAATATTATTAACTCTAAATCATAACTGGAAGATTAATTTAAGCTTGCTGACATTGTCATACATGAAAAAAGCTGAAAAGAATTAACTTGAGTGTTAAATAATTAAAAATTAGAAGCATTTAAAATTGACACTCCTCAATAGTAGCGTAACTAGGGGGGGGGGGGGGATGAAGGGATAGAACCCCCAGAATCATAAAAAATATTAGTGTAGCAGTGAAAAACCTGATAATTGAAGTGCTGTACTAAAATGAAATATCTTAGTTTAAAATGGCAGACTTAGTTAAATGAATAATTTTGTGTGTGCTCTATTGATCAACATTCAACAGGTCACTTTAAACATTAACAAACCAATAAGAATATTTCATCTTAAAGAATAATAGATAACTCTTATGGAATAGGCAAGACACATGCCTTCTGTTGTTCATTACTGTTTTTGCACTTTAAAATCATTTATTGAAGCCAATATTCCAATGTTCGTTTGGTATCTGTTATATATTTGCCTAGTACAACTGATGGTGATTATCTATAAATAAATAATAAATTAAAGTTAAATCTGACAAATATGTTAATTAGGCAATAGTATAAAATTTAGTAAAATACTACGTACTTTGATCGGTGGGAAATGCTTTTCATAATTAAGTGTTTATTACTAGTTTGTCTCTAACGTACGAAACATGAAATTCCCCGCATAACCCCCCATGGTGCAGTGAGTACTTGAATTACTTCTCCCCCCCCCCCTTAAGGCAAGGCCCAGTTACGCCAGTGCTCCTCAATACTCAGCTATTGACCTCCTACTTGTTTGTGACCTGATTTACGACAACACAATACGTTTGCAAGGCATTTACTACCAAAAAACTGACAGTGTCTTTTATATGTTAGTTGAAATATCAATACAAATGTCAAATAAAGCTCAAATGATCTATTTTAATACATTTGAGTAAAAAATGTATAGATCAAAATCCAAATTATATACAACTACACCCAAGAGAATTATTAGATATTCAAATTTAAAAGTAGAGAATCTTGTAGAGAAACGTTTAAAAATGACAAAATTCTGACAGTTTCTACTGTCTGTACTTTGGAAATGTTAACATTTGTAAAATAGGATTCATAATTATTTTTAGAATCTGTAATAAACCATTGGTACAGCACAAGAAATAAACTTAATTATAATTTCCCATCATATAATATTTCATTATTTGAAAAGAGTATATTACATAGTAATAAAATTATATGATCTAATACCAGAAAAACTAAACCGAAAAATGTTCACTGTTCGTCTTTTACCAGCAGCAATGATAACAGCATGCTCACATAAAATAAGGACTTAAAGTTAGATATATTTAAAATCCTGTAATAAGTAAGTTATTTTTTTACTTATTTTTAAATTGACATGTCATACATACAGGAGCTATGCTCCAAACTTTGTAATATCAACGTGACAAATAAATGATTGATAGATTGACTACAAGTAGTTATTCAAAATATTAGTCACAAATTGAAATATTACTTGAACAGTATTTTAAAGTGAGGTGTTTAAGTCATGCGTTTTAACATATCTATAATGTAAGTTTACATTACATTTGTATGCAAATGAGAAGTGCAGTGTTATCTGTGCTAGTGTTGGTTAGCCGTCCGTTACCTGGCTATTTCTGTACTAATTATTTTGCTATAGTTATTTTTTTACTTTAACAACATAATCTTAGTGGCATTGGAAATTTTAATTATTCTGTCAGCAAACATTATTTGTTGCGTTTCTTTAAAAAAATATGTACATTTATGTTATAAATATGAATGTTAATACCTTTTTAGTTTTAATATTTTCAAAGAATATCCAATCAGTTTGTTGTACCGAAGATAAAATATTCTCATTGCAAGTAGTACAGATCTAATAATATGTTTGTATTAAAGGTAAAGTCAAAGAAGCCTTATTTTACCAGGCGAAATTAGGCCTCTAACACGTAACCTAATGACCAATGGCTTGAAGGTGCCTTCCAAACCACCACCAGTGACCGGGTAGGCAGGTTGAGTGCTAGGACCCATCCAAGGAACAGCCACATTCGTTGTTTGATGCCTCTTGCAAAAATGTCAGAACTCTTTGGTCAAGGGCACTGGCAATAGTTTAGTCAGGATATTTAATACTTTTGATTTTATTAGTATTCAAAAAATATGTACATATAAAAATAAGAAAATAAGTTGAAAATAATATGTATCTTAAAACCTTTGGTTTTGTCTATCTGTATGTATGTTTTTTTAACATAAAAAATATTATTAGCACTTAAAAATTTACCGTGTAATTATTTGATATGCTTTTTGAGAATAAATTATGAACAATATCTTTAAACTTTTAAAAATTAACAACATTACAAATGTTCTAACTGAAATAGCTTAAAAACAACTGATATTTTAAAAAATGCTCAAAAAGGTTTTTGTTCTTTTGTGAATCCCTCTGGTCTGAGGAAGGTAAACTTGGTTTGTAAAACTCGATCACCATAGTCATTTTGAATGTTCAATTGATATCGTAATATATTTGTGCCTTTTGTACTTGTATTGTAGTATATTGGAGCATTTTGCGCTTATATTATAATATTTTTCTGGATTTTGTACTTGTATTATATTTATGCTTATATCGTAATATATTTGTGTTGTGTGACGTCCACTTGTACTGTATATGCTTAAACACAATTAATTCTACCAATTAAAAAGCTAATAGGTATTTGTCAGATAAGTTTTATATGTTTAGCAATGTTATTTCAGAACAATCGCATGAAAAAGATCTTACCTATGATCCCATACATTAGGATATATGTATATTTGATATTTTATGCTAATTTTTATTTGTAAAATCCGATCATAAATTTAATAAAAACTTAATACCCTGTATATAGTTAATATCAGTATATTTTTACAAACATTGTGTATTTAACTTTCAATTAAGTTTATTCTGCATGTTTTCTAAAGATAAATGTGTAACAGTGATAATTATTGTGGTATATTTTTTAATATGCATGAATCATTCACTCTTGAA
The DNA here is from genome assembly GCA_035578905.1 of Stictocephala bisonia. Taxonomy (NCBI): domain Eukaryota; kingdom Metazoa; phylum Arthropoda; class Insecta; order Hemiptera; family Membracidae; genus Stictocephala; species Stictocephala bisonia. Next base: position 8,553,413 of record JAQJVL010000001.1, read on the forward strand.
ATATGCTTTAGAAACAAACAAAGGCCTGACCTGATAACCCCAATCTTTATGTTAAAAAAACAAGACTAGATAAAATTGTGAATGTTTTCATTAAATCATATTCTTAAAACTGTCAGTAGGCCTATAAGTCAATATTTTAGGCTTAGACCCTCTCTATATTAGTTGGAAAGTTGTATATTTGTTGTATATAAATAAAATGTTATAAATAATACAGGCCTAATGTCCACATTTTAATCATTTATTGGTTCTCTGTATGCAATTCTGAAATATATATGTACAGGGTGTTATAAAAAGGTTGGGCTGCCTGTGCATTTTCAGATTTTAATTGTGATTCTAAGCTAAAAATGAAGTGTAATATTTTTTCAATTTCCGCTTTGTTTAGTAGCTAGACGTCATTTTGTTTTTTTAACAAAAAAATCTATATCTTTGTTGTTATCTTAATGATTATTACAACACTGTAAATGGGTTCATATTACAAGGTAGTATTTAACAAAAAAATTTAAAAATCTTTGTTATTTTCAAAATGGTGGATGTTTTATTTTAACAAATATCTAAAAAAAGTGGTTTTATAACAATTGTGTACACAACACAGGTTTCAAACAACTTTCCCTTTCCAATGATACCTCATTTGTAAAAACCGCTTAAGAAATATCTATTTTATGAAATAAACTTAATTCACTGCAGTTTGAATACTGCCAAATTAGTAGCCATTTAGTTTGCATTTGAATTAAAATTAATTCATAAAATAGTTATTTCTTGAATTATAGGGAAAATTGTGTAAAAACATGTTCGTGTCTCACACAATTTTTATAAAACAAGTGTTTTTTTTTTGATTTTTGTAAAATAAAAATAAAATGGCCACCATTTTGAAAATAATAAAGATAATTTTAAAATGTTTTTGTAATAAATTTTACCTTCTAACATGAACCTGTTTACCGAGTTTTGTAACAATCGTAAAGATAACAACAAAGATATTAATTGTTTTATATAAAAAAAAAAAAATAATGGCGTCTAGCTGCTAAACAAAGCGGAAATTGGAAAAAAAATACTATTCTTCATTCTTAGCTTAGAATCAACACAGAATCTGAAAATGTATCTAACACCTGTGGCCTTTTTGTAACACCCTTTATATAAACACATTTAATATCAAACAACAGTTAAAGATAGAATAATCCAGGATTGGTGTACTGGCATCAGATTGGTAAAAATAATAACGAAAAGGATCAACACATTAAACTATATAGAACCCATATGAATGACAATTGTTTAGCTTTTGCCAATAGGCTTAATATGTTAATTCGAAAAATCTGTACTGCTCAAAAACTAAATAGAAATCCTGAAATAATACTAAAAAAAGCAGGTCTACAAATTCTACAATAGAAAAAAATAATAGACTTATTGCCTCAAATCAGCTACTAGATTCCTGAACACAATAATGAGATATTAAAAAAAGGTTTTCTCAGTTTGAATATATCGGGAAATAAAACAACAATCAGAGACTGAAAAAGTTGCAGATAAAGCTTATTGCCAAATACTTACAACTGCCCTTCAGAAACATTTATAATAAAAATAACTCTAAATAAGCAAGATATGTAACATAATAAACGAAACCAAAATTCTTTTTGTGGATGAGACTTTAGTTTTATACAGGAAGGTTGCCATTTTCACATCTTTTTATGCACAATAATTTTTTTAGAGATCTCTAACATTATTTGAAATCACTTTATTATTTCTATTATCAAATAACATCACTTTTGGATCTTTTTTAAAATATATATTACTGCTTCATTTTTAAATGGTAGCTGACAAAAACCATACGCTATAGGTACATGACAAATTATTAATGTTACGAAAAATGCTTTTCAAATTTGTGCTCAGCTAAAAGCTAATTTACAAAGGGTATCCTATTTGTTATAATATTTTGTACGTGAAACCTGTAGAGCGTAAAAAAATGCTTGAAAATCATTACATTTGTTCTTATTCATACCCAAGATATAGTAATGATTGAATAAACAATCAGCCGTGCAGTTTTATAATTCATTTAATGTTTAAAATATAATCACAATACATCAATGTAATTTGTTATACATTTTTAAGTGTATGGGATCAACTAATATAAAATTTATATTTATATTCAACATATATCATTCATCATATATGGTAAGTAAATTAACTACTGGTAGCAAAATCATTTTATTTCTATTCCTGAGTTGGTAGGTTTTCAAAATTTAATTTATTTTAATGAAAAGAATAAATAAAAATATTCTATTAAGTTCTTTCTATTGATCTGTCATTAGATTAAACAAATCTGGAGTAGTCTTGTTCCTACAAGAAAAGAAACTTAGAGGTCATTTGATCTGAGAAAACAACCTAATGATAAGAAGTTTGGATATAGTATGAATTTGTCTTTATATTTATTAAACTATGAGGTATCTTTCGTTTGATTAACCCTAGAACACTAAGCCTCCTAAAAATTACGTGGATACTAAGCATTCGTAATTTTTACGACTTATGTTATTTTTTTTTTTTTAACTATGAACGATAGTTAAGTATTGTTTTAAAGCATGTTAATTTGTAAATATATATATTACAATGTATAATTATGAGTATAGTTTATATAAAGTATCATTTTTTTACAATCTGGAAGGCTTTTAATACAGATAAGCAAAAAAATGTAAGGGTTAAAAGAAATTAAAAAAAATATATATTAGAACAATTGTATTTTTACAACTAAGAATTTTTTGTTGTACAAAATATACTTGAAAAAATCATTTTAAATAGAAGAGGATGAAATTTTACAGTTTTCTATTTTTGGCGCAAAGTTGAATGTCTAACATCTAATCAATGGGTAATAATGCATAAGTGTAACAAATATGAAATACAGTCATTCAATAACCATGGCCAATGAGTTACTTCTTATATTTTATGAAAATAATCAACGAAAGTGTCTTAGAATATGTTCTAACTTCTCGTCATCACACTGGACACAGCATGTTGCTTTATGTTCCGCACATATAGGCTGGTGACTATGGATCATAAGCCTTCGTAAAAATCACGAAACACCATTCACTGCACACACACCGAATTGTACTACAGGACAGCTCACCCACGACTGAATTCAAAGGCTAGTGACAGAACTTGTCACGAGAGGGGGTGGGAATTCGAGGCGGGGCTTCCGCGCCAAACCAGTTTTACCAATTGCCGTCGTAAGTATTACGAAGGCTTAGTGTTCTAGAGTTAAAAAGACGAATCAGAGTATGACTTTTTTCAAGTAACAGTATTTCAGTTCATACATTTAAAACCATACATATTTACGTACGTACTGTTCAGTACATACAGTTTGCTTCCAAACTGGCGTGGGTAAATGTAACTACTGAAAATATAAATGGAAATTGACACTAGATCAGCCATGTGTTTGTGGGGAGTCTATCCAAACGATGGATTACATAGTTACAGAGTGCCTCCTGTGCTCTTTATGGAGGGATTAACTAGCAGCATAAATAGAATCAGTGAGGCAGGCCTTAAATGGCTTGATGGATTGGATTTAGCATTGTGGCAGGAGATCACTTTATATTTTTATTAATATCACATGACTTTTACTTTTTCCAAATATAAATCATAGTTTTTATATTAAAAAAAAAAAAAAATAATGGTAGCTAACAACAAATCATATGCTATATATACTATATGTATGTACAGGATGAATTTTTAAAGTGTGCCAGCCTTGCAATCTCTTAAACCTGTTGAAATGCAACAAGCTTTAAAAGAGAGCTTCACCAACTTTTTTCTCATTAATAAAAATGTGCATTTAGCAATTTTCATAAAAAGCCACCATTTTACAAAATGGCGGACAACTTAATTTTTGTTATTTCTTTTTTCAACGTAGTTTCACAATTAAAAATATTTTGTATAATAAAATAGCACTCAGTACACCATAAGTAAATTCTTATGATATGTATGTAAACGCAACACAGTATAATTTAGAATTTTTAATGGCCTGGATCCAGAATTAGACACTGCGTTATTGGAATGAAATGTTTGAAGAAAACCTTGTATAATAGTGGTCTGTCAGCTGTTCATATAAATATCAGCTGTTGTATTGTTGTCAGACTTATTACAATTGCTCTAACCTACAATTCTTTGTGTTCCAATGGTAATGACTGTTTATTATTACCTTAGTTTAGTTTTTCGTAGCAGTACTAAATATCAGTTATCAATATTATTATTCAATGTGTTATGTTTTCTAAGCTTTTAATCATCTAGTCATTTTGTCATAAGTTTTTAGTCATTTTGTTGCTTATTTATAAGCCTTGGAATATTTTGGTTAGCAAATAGAAAAACAAAAACTGTTTAATGTGGGCTGTGACAAATTTATTAAAAATACTGCTGCATTGTTTGCGGCACATACGGACAGATAGCAAGCTAACTTTATCCAGTTTTTGCCCTCTTTTACCCAATGAACCAGAGAAAGTTTCTAAAGGTAGTTTGGTGTAGGGAAAGGTCTGGTTTCTGCAGAGTAATGCCATGTGGAGGAGTGACTAACCTATGATGCAACTGATGAGTTCATCTGGCAAATTTGTAGCACTTGTCTGTATTTTTATTAGCTCATTAAACAGGTTCTGATTTGGCCTACGCCCAACAATCCCTTCCTTTCTATATATTTTCGACAAGTGACCTGTGTATGTTGAGAATTTTCTTCTAGGAAATATCACACTATTATTTTAATAGTATTTCCCTTTATAATTGCAATAAATTTTTCTCAAGATCCTAGTTTTGTTGTAGACATCAAAACTACGAAAACTGGTCACAGTCTGAAAAAATTAACTTTGAATTGAAATCAAATAGTATAAATTGCACTTTTAATTAACAATTAAATATTTATAATTAATTGTATTCTATCTACTGTCATTTAGTAATCAAATTTTATTGCTTTATATAAATCTTCAGAAACAGCTTATACTAGTGCAATTTGTTTATGAGACACAAAATGCATATCTAGGATTAATATATTGCCCTAGATATCATTCCATCTCAAGTTATACATTTTAGAGACTTTAATTTGAATGCCTTATTGTAGCGTATTTAAATAAACTGTGGGACTTTTTAAAAATGTAGTATGTAATATGTGAAATCACTTAAGTTAGTTAATTTTCATTTTTTAAGTCACTAATATACTAAGATACATATTAATAAAATCTTAATTTGTCTTCAATACTTAACAAGTTATTGACAGAGTAATTAGAAATAATGTTATTCAGTCTTATCTATTTAAAATTATTGTGAAGAAAATGTGAAAATTACATTTACATTACTGTTTCTCAAATAAAAAATACACAATTAAAACAATAAAATGGTATTCTTTATACTAATGTTATAATTTCAAATAAGATGTTAAAAAAGAAATTTAGTTTTTATTTAAATTAGATAGTAGAAATAAAGTAAATAAATAACAATAATAATTTATAAAAAAATACATTCTTCTTCTAAAATTATAAGTTACTAAATAATAAAAACATTATTTAAACAATAAAATGGATTTGGTAACCAACAGTAAAACCTTTTTTGAATTGTTTGAAGTATATTTATCCTTCATAGGTTTTTAGAAAATTGTGCACTTTTACAGACAAATCTATATGGCTGTCTAAGGATTTATACAGATGACAAAACTTGATAAGTGCATTATTTTTATTTGGCAACTGCGGTTGTTATTATTTAAATGAAAGGAGTTGTCATTGCTTTTCCAGTTCAGTTGTGATTTATTTTCTTGACTTACACGATAAAATAATAAACAGTAAATCGCACCTAGTATTTTATACACCTTTATACAAAAAGGAAATTGATTATAGAAAATGTGTGGCCTAACCTTAGTAACAGATTCCTGAAAATTATTTAAATTTGGAGAAGTAAATAATGTACCCAAAAGATGTTTATTTCATGTAAAATGTGACGTACAGTAAAACCTCTTTCATCTAAACTAATTAAAACCGGGCGGTATTTGGATTATCAGATCGTTGGGTTTACAGAACATATTGTTATTTTCACATAAAAAATTTAAATATGGCTAAAATAGATCAAACTTAAGGATTAAAGAAAAGAAAGAAATGCTTTACGGTGTAAAAGATTGTATTGTTTATTCAACAACGTACATACAATACAAGCATTAACAACAGTGAATAAAAATTATACTGCTTATCATATATATTTGATAATGTTGCTTTTATAATGAAAATGAAAAACTGAACCAGGTAAATATTTATATACAAACTGAAAAATAATCGATACATACTACAGTAATTACATAAATTATTGAAAAATGTCAGGCATTTTCTTCTGAATCAATTTTTCTTTTTCTCTCTTTCTTTTTTTTTCTTTCTCATGTTGGCGTTCAGATTACAGAAGTTCAGATTAAAGAGGTTCTACTGTAAATTTAATTTTCTATATGATGTGAAAATAATTAATAATGATAATAATAATTTATTTCTTACAAATTTATAGAAGAAATTTAAAATCTTGGAAACTGACTAACTAAAGCAAGTTTTTTTGGTTAGTGTTAGCTAATTTAAATTACAGTTCTATCTACATTTTAAAAACTAAACTAAGCTCAGCTGGCACCTGCAGCACATACACATAATGTGAAGTAAAAAGAAGACGATTAATAAAGTTGACAAATAAATCAATACTATAGTGACTAATCCTAACCTATATATCCTAATCCCATTCATCCTTTTCTTGGACTTCGGAAGATGTTCGGCATACGAGACTTTGTTACCTGTATGTGTTCTCATCATCTCCAGTAAAACCTCTTTTATCCTGATTAATAAGTCACCCGGCAATCCGGAATTCCGGAGTTGGACGAATCTGGATACCAGATGCTAACCTTAATAACTACTCTAAACACGACCTAGTCAGTAGAGTAAACAAGAAGTAGTGACAAGCAAGCCTGACCTTTGTTTACGTTTCTGTTAGTAAGGAAATGCAGAGGTTAGAGCAATAGAGAACATGGATCTATTTTTATTGCATCACAGAAAATGAAGGCAGCACTTTATGTATTTTATGATTTATTAACGGGTTTATTTTTTTAATTTATATATTTATACTAGGTGAAATAATTAAAAGAACTATTATTGTGTTACGTTACTCATATTACGAATCCAGCAACATATAGACAAACTTGCCAAATTCAAAACATTATTGAAAGTGTCTTTTAAATTGGTCCGACCAAAATTGGTCGGTAGCGTAGTTGGTTCAATCCCAGCTTCATGTGCTAAAGGTTGTCAGTTCGATCCCAATCAGAGTTAATACATTTTGAGAAGGATCAGCTGATAATCACCGGCTGTTCATTTGTCATTGGGCTATTAATTAATGACACTTTCTAAGGAATAGTTGGCCTTAGTTTGTAACAATGACTACATTCGCTCATCTACACTCATCACACTCATTCGAAATCCATATTCGCCCATATCTTGACGATCGGCGTCTTACAAATAAATAAATAAAAATAAATAAATAAATAAAAAATACAATACAAGTTAAATGTTCTACATTTAGCTTTCAGTAAAATACAGTACGACCTAATTTAATTTCCTACTTAGTCTTTCTTTAAAAAAATGTGTGATTGTAGCGTGGCACAGCTTCCCCATTCACCAAAAATTAAAAAAAAAATGTCTGTCAAAATTAATGTGCCATAAGCGAGGAATTTCCCAGAATTGACTAAGAAAAATACTGTTCTGTACAATCTGACCTAAAGATATTTCCTCACTTTAAGCATTCAGAATACTGTTCTGTTTCTTTTTTTCCCTAAAACCGGTTCAGATATCGGAATATTCGGTTATCAGAGATCCAGATATGAGAGGGTTTACAGTACCTCACACATTAGGAGTGCCATATCAATGCAAGCCAGCGTTGCCACGTTAAATTTAAGTACAATCTCAATCCAGACACTAAGACACATACAAACTACTCTCACTCTTTGAAGAATTTAAAGTGCCTCAATATTTCTTAGCTTTATCTAACAACAATTATTTCATATATATTTTAAATAAAGACAATTAGTTAAAATGAAATACTCAATGTGAGCCGTGTTAAATAAAGGTTTCGATCCCCTAAATTATTCAAAGCTATTACGTCACCCTCCAAATTACCTTCTTATATTAAAAGTCCTGGGCTGTGCAGTAATAACACATCAAATAAAATTTTCTTCTGATGGCTGTTAGAATTAGGAAGAGATCATAAATAAAAATGGTTGTCATCGTCGTGGACATTACTAGAGAAGTCTGGAGTGTCCGTGTTGAATGGTAGTCAAGATTCGGGTGTTGTGTAGGGAAGAGAACTAAGTGTCAAACTTGTCAGTTAGCTGAAAATCAGACCAACACTACGTGGTTCGGATCCCACGTAAAGCTGTAGGTCCCATAGTTGCCCTGGCTATTGGGCTATTAATAAATAGTCCTTTCTGAGCTAAGTCTCAGAATAATAAAAATGTCTGAGCTAACTCAGATAGTAACAATGACTACACTCGTTCATCTACACTCATCACACTCATTCACACCTCATATTCGCCCATATCTCTACGATCGGTGTCTTAGAGATGAATAATGAATCATGTTACCCCATATTTTTCTTCGCAGTACAGATAAATCAAATCGCATTGTTGCTAATCAAGGTGTGTGAGTGCGTGTGTAGAGTGTTTGGGCATATGTAGAGCGTGGATATGTGTAAGGTGCATAAGTGTGAGTAGAGTGAATGGAGAGTGTATGTAGAGTATTTTTGTGGATCCAATTCTTTGTTAAGATGGATGTTATTTCCTCAGCGAAGCAGAAATCAGATAAAACTCCTCTAACTTATGAACGCATGTGTAAATTATGTATTTCTTTCATCATATTATTTTGTACTAGATACTCATAACGTTTTATACTTTTAAAACTATTAGAATGTGAATACAATATTCAAAACATGTTAACTGATATATAACTCATTCCCTACCTTAAGTTACTTTTTATTTGTATGTTGTATTGTATTCCTTTTTTACATAAATAAATAGATTATCATTTCACTCAATAGCAATAACTGAATGCAATAACTAACTGTTGAATAAAAGTGAGTTAGGAAGTTTATAAATAGCCAGTAATGTACGGCACAGCTTATAGCAAGCGACCTGGGCTGTTTGGTAGCAGTGGAAGACGAGGGGGGCATGGGGGGAGAGGAGGAGGTTTTTTTCATCCAGGCGTACATTGATTTGGCATATATTATAATGTACCTATGCTGTAATACAAAATTAATTAAATAATTAAGTCAACTTGCTACCTTGCAAATGATCCTAAATTTATTAGGAATGAATTACTGTTGAAGGAAAAAATTAATTTAAGTTGAAACATGCCGGCCTTTTACTATTAGAGTGTTACAATATAATTATTAAAGATAATTGCCTCCAGACTTAGAATTGGAGAAAATCAAGAACTTCTTTATTTTCATCTTGATTCAGAATTAATATGTTGAGTGGTTGAGTCATACTCGAACAACCTGATAACAAAAACATTTCTATTAAGTGCTTAGCTATCAATTCTTATCAAATGTGCTATTTATTGAAGATAAATTTGGTATATTACTCCTGTTGTATAAATTCTTATTGTTAGAATAATAAATAAATAATACCAGCTCATAGGAAAACAAATATTTATTTTCCTTTAGCCTAACAATGCTGAAATAAGCAACCAAACACAATTATGTTGAATAGATGTTGTAAACCCAGCTATATAATATTGACTAAAAATAATAATAAATTATATGTATATATATGCTCAATACTCAATGTTAAGCCCTGTATCACAGAGCAAGTATTACAAATAGAGTAGGCATCGGCAAGCTGTACCATTGGAGGAGTTGAAGCAGGGTCCGCAATCTTGATGGTGGCCAAATCCCTGAATGTCTCGCTGTGTGAGGCACACATATTAAAGAAACGCTATGTTTCCATCAAGAATTAAGCCATTGAGAGACCAAATACAATTTTGAAACTAAGCAAACCTTTAATTCATTTGTCTATAATGCTTAATCTAAGAAAATAATTATTTTATAACCTACAGTTAACTTGTAATAATATTTTCAATAAGTTGCGAACCAATTACAAAATTCAAATGATATAAAAAGTTAATATGCTACAATTTTTTTTATATTTTGGTCAGAGGATTTTCGTCAGTGAGAAAGTTTGTTTTTTTTAAATGAGGTTTCATATTATCAAAAGATTTTGATTCTACTGTTATTATTTTTCATTATATAATGTGGTATTAATAGTGTAAGATTTAAAACCATTGTGAGTCTAGTTCGTATACTTACCTAATGATTCATCATACGTTATTATTAATGCTTTATCGTTTAACCTACTACCTTTACCTAGTTAATCAGTGTAACACATCTATTAAAATACATGTAAACAATGAATATATACACTCTATTTTATTAAAAAATTAGCTATAGAAACACTCAAAATAAAGCGTAGGATCGTTTAAAACACGCAAAAGAAATATGCAGGCCTATTAGTTTTGAAGCAAATTATTTTGAACTGTGTCAAGACATGTGAATTATTTATAATTCTTGCAGCAACGTTTAACTTTTTATTCATTAAAAAATTTAACAGTTGTTTGAAAGGATTGGAATACATCCACATAACAACGAATAAAAATGTGCCCAAGTTGTAGGCCTAATATAAAATTTTAAAGTGCTGTTCTCTATAGTAAAATACAACTTATTGTACTAGTTGCTGTTTATTTCATAAACGTAATTTGTATAAAATAAATTGTTCTTTGTACATTAACCCTAAATCCAGGATAAACACACTTTTCGTGTTCTAGGAATCTTATTGGTATCAATACACTTTTAGTGTATTAAGGATTTTAGGTTATATACATTTTTTTAACAACATTGCCCAATAAAATTAGTACTATTCAATGCAGAATTTAATTATCTTTACATATCTAAGGATTTTATGTTCATATCTGCAATAATAAATAAATGACAAGCGAAATGTGAGCGCAGTACACAAGTGAGCTCTTCAAATGTACCACCACTGGCAGCGTTCAGGGCTAAAATAAAAACTGCAGCTGAGACTACTTCTTAGTAACAGTTAGTTCTACTAACAGATAGATCAGATATTCACTGTCTGTCTAATGGTCTGATATTGTACGAATTTTTTCCTCAGATGATAAATAAGTTTTGTTTTTTTCGTGAATAAAAAAATGTACTAAAGTAAAAAACACTTAAGTATTATCTACTAAATATGATTCCCTATAGAACAAATATTTTTTATAATTGTATTACTTTCACTTGTGTTTGTATAACATATATAAAACTTTAGTACTAAAAATTGTTTCATTTTAATTTTTCTAACAAAACTATTCCCAACAAATTATTTATGTTTTAGTTAAAAATCTGATTAGTCATTAGTATTTGGCAACTAAATATGAACATTTTGGCTATCTTGGAATTTTTCATTTTTATATAAGCTATAAGGGTTGTGAGTTACAAAAACATGGCAAATCAATTGAAATTTATCACTTTACTCAAGATATAAATTCTTTACAATGTTGTTACCCCAATTATAATACTTTTATTTGAAAGTATTATTCATGAGAAAAAAAAACGAAATGCAGTTTTATAATGGACAACTTCATTTACTATTTTTAATAGAATCTACAATAAATAAAGGCTTACAGCACACGCCAAAACAGGCAGCTTGGATGGCATGTTTGCATTGGCATGGATCTAGGGTTAAATTTACAAAAATAATTATTGATATATTTTATTTTGACATTTTTACTATTTTTTCTAATAAAACTTTACTCGCCTGCAGGCCCATACGTGAACTTTATTCAACGATTGAAGTGCTGACCGTCAGCTCAGTTGAGGATTCGAACCTTGGACATTGCCCTCCACAGTCTGACTTAGCCACTGAGCCACCATGCCGGCAACTTATTTAGTAAATATTATTCGTCTCTAATAATGGATGCATGCAAATCACATAATACAGATCATTAAAGCTAAACAGCCGTCTAGCTGTCCCCAGTCAACTCTGCAGAAAAAACGCTCGACACTGTATTGGAACGGAAAGTGAGGTGCGACGTGTGTGGGACAGTGGCCTTCTCCGTAGGAGAGTCTATGCCCACTCTATTTGTATTACTTGCTCTGTAGTCTGTACAGATGTATATATATTTTTATAGTTGATTATTCAGTACCTAGCTAAAAAATGTCCAATAAAAATGAAATGTTTAAAGTAAATTTTAGTATTTCACTATGAATTATAAATTGTTTAATGCAAGAAATTATCAAACAGAATTGAAAACAGCCATAAAGAAAAATTTTATTTAGAAAATGGCTAAAGAGGTTGGAGACAGTTTAACAAGTCCCGAATGATGGAGGAATTTGTATATATACAACAATCTATAATATGCAATTATAACCCGTCCAGGAAAAAACTGGAAGCCCACCCACCTTATTAATGTGACTCTTCAATGCACACACCCATGAATGATACAGCTCATTAAAGCGCACCCACCTTATTGCCATAATTCATAAAACCCAAATCTTCTTATTGCCATAACTATTAAAGCCCACCCACCTTATTGCCATAACTCATAAAGCACACAACTCCTTATTGCCATAACTAATAAAGCCCACACTCCTTATTGCCATAAATCATAAAGCCCAATTACTTAATGCCATAACTCATAAAGCCCACACTTCTTATTGCCATAACTCAAAGCACACAACTCCTTATTGCCATAACTAATAAAGCCCAGCCACCTTATTGCCATAAATCATAAAGCCCAATTACTTAATGCCATAACTCATAAAGCCCACACTCCCTACTAACAGTCTTTACACATTCTTGTTATATACATATATTTCAATCACTGTTTTGTGTTATTCATTCCAATAAATAGTATTTATCAGCTGTGATTGCCGACTTCATGAGTGGTTCTCTTCATACAGTTACCAAGTGACCGAATTGAATACCTATAGTTTGCAAATATAATAAAAAACAAGTAAATGAATAAGTCAATGTGATATAGTAATGGTAATGTATAATACAAACTAATATCACTTTTATGAATACTATAAATAGCGCATCATGGGACAACTTACATTGCTAGCTCAAGGCCACAAAAAATATATCAGCTGTTATATATTTTATCATCTGACCCTTTACTGCGTATGGCTGATGTGTAGAGAGGCATCCACGGCACACTTCTTTGTGTTAGCGGCCGGGTTATAGAACCTTTTTTTACATATGTTTGTTTTTTTAATTTGGTTAAACAACATTTTTGTATAAAAGTGGACATCTGTAGAAACCCCTGGTCCAACATTACCATTACGTCCCTAAATTACGTAACGCTATAATTAGCCTTTTCAGACCACCCTCCTCTCTGTGTAAAGGAATTGTAATTGTAATACTACGCCCCCCCCTCAAAAATTACGTAACACTGTCACCAATCCTCCTCCAATTTTTGTCATCCACTTTCATGCATATTTTGATTTATAATAAGGTGATTGTTTTGACTTTGTTCTCTTTTTTTCTAATTGGGGAGAATATATTACTAACTTTTATATCTTTTAACAAAATCTTGTATTTTGGGTAAAAGCGAACAAATTTTGTGAATGAATTTAAACAAATTGTTGAAGCTTAATAGTTATGTAACGCTGTGTAGAGCCCCCCACCCTCCCAGTAACAGTGCATAATGCTTCCAAAAAACCCCCTCCCCTCTTCAGGCATTACATAATTTAGGGACGGTCCCCAAAGTTTGAACTTTACTATCTAGAAGAATAAACTTAAATTTGGGAGCAGGTGCAGGGTTACAGTTTCAAGCTCTCCTACAGTAGGACTTAACACATGTTCCTAGTTTGGGTTAGTTTCAGTCAATCAACTAAGCTATACTTCAATTACAATTGAACAAATTAGGAAATATTACAAGTTTATAATATAAATATTTTAGTTTATTGTTCGAATTAGAGTCTTAAGGCAGACAAGGTATAGAATGGTATTTGTTTACTGTGAGTGTTACAAGCGTTTCTAAAATTATACGGAGATAGAAGTCAACAAATGTAGTGAGCACAGAAACATATGAGCAGGTTGAACTATAAATAAGACATTTGTTTGGACCCACCACAATGAAAACCATTTCCATAACATATCTGCAACACATTGATATAAAAAAAGTCATTGCTTATTTTATTTCTTTACAATAAGTACTTTTTCAGCATGTGCATATTGTTGGTAATACATTTATCATTAAAATACCTAATAACTGGAAAGTAAATTACTCTCAAGGAAAACAAATTTAGATAATTCTATTTGCATTAATCAATCAGTTTATTCATACAGGTACATAATTGAACATATCAGCATATATGATAAGTTACTCCTGACTGTCTAATACATTGGTAAATTCTGCTAGATCACATTAAAATTAATTTAAATCATAAACATTTTAAAGTAAAAAATATTATTAATTAAATACAAATACTTGCTTCAATCTAAATATTTTGTGGTATCTTATAAAGTAACTATATGGTTTGAATTTTGAATATATATTTAATGTATTACATCAAATATTTAAAGATGTTGAATGACAATTTTTTTTGATTAAAAGTATTAGTCTTCTTAGTAAATATGCTGAGGGAAAAATTAAAAAAAAAAAAATGTATGGAGGTATGGCTACCGAAAGTGACTGATTTGGCCTTTCTATATACACAATTGAAACCGTGTGACATATTTTATTAAAATTTTGAGAACATAGCGTAAAAAGGTTTTTATCAATATAATGTAAAGTGAAACTTAAAAAAAAAATGTATGATGAGGGAGTTATGTACGTTTGTAAAATTTATGGGGTGCAGGTGGAGACAGTGATTGAGAAAGAGAGAGAGAGAGAGGAGGGAAACACATATGTGTTTTAGTGGGGTAGGCTCTTTGCTACTCCTAGCGACAGTTGCGGTGAAATTTAGAAATAATTAAATTTCTCAAAGCACTTAACTAGGCGCCTGGAGGAACAACACTTTTTACCTCCAGGCATGTGGTTTCTGTGCCTGCTCTACATTGCTTAAACATGAATTCAATGTAAATGTGCATTACAGTCATGTTCCAGATCAGGTACATGACTTAATACCACAGAACTTAATATTAACATTTAGAAAGTGAAAAAAATATGGAAACGCTTTCACAACTTTTGTATGACTTCACTTGTGAAATCTTGTACATCATCATGGTTACAAAGAACCCACTTTTTGACGCCATTAGCGACATTTCATCTTTTTAGGGGAACGGCTTGCGAGGAGTTGAATGAAAATCTTCAATGTAAGCCTAGGTCGAGTATAGTATCAAATGAAAGATCTATTCAAGAGAAATTAACTTTCACAAACTGGACTTCGAAAGGTTTATTTTTTCTAGAGAAGCAGTTATTTGAATTTCAAAGTAACTAATTTGAACAATATTATTTCTCCGTTATTTAACATTTTCAAGTAAATTTTTCTGATCAAAAATAATTCTTTATGGAACACAATTATTTAAAAAAATCAAATTATCTACAGAAAAAAATGACATTGTGAAAGCGTTTCTATATTTTTACCACCCTATATATTGATAATGTAAGTATAGTTTTTTCTTCTTATCATTAACATTTAATTGAATGAATGTTAAGGTTTATAATAGCCCAATAATGATTTAATATTATTGCTAGTCATTAATAATTCTTAAATCATTACTGACTAATAATTTAAATCATCAGTTAATCATAATAAAATTTGAACAAAAATAAAATATTTGAAATTTTCTAACCTATCTGTATTTTATCAGTGATTCATTTATTTTTATTAAACAGTTTTGCATTTTATGATACATAACTTGTTTATTCCATTATGTAGATAAATAAGAGCAGGAAAATGTTTTTCCTAGTTTTTACTGGTTCTCGTCCTTTCTCTGTTTGACAAGTTCCCCGCACATATGAGTAGTCTATGAGGAATGGGTAGAGTAAGGTTAAAAAGAAGATCAGCCTCTCCTCTAATAATAAATAAAATATTAAAAATTCAAAAAATGTTAGTACATACCTAACTCTACCTACTCTATAATACCTAACTCTACAAAGATGTATGCTAAACATTCATGTTTGTTATCATTGTAGGTAAACTAGTTCTCAAGATTCCATGGAAGAACTTATATAGTGAACCTGTAGAAGCTACTATAGAAGACCTTTATTTGCTTGTGGCACCCAATACAGAAGTTATATATGATCCCGTTAAAGAGGAGAAGTGGAAGCAAGAAGCAAAGCAAGCGGCAATCACTAAAGTTGAGGAGGCAAAAAGGAGTGAACGAGATAAAGGTAAGTGTTAAAATACCTTATAAACTTTAGTTGGTAGTTTATTGAACTGTACATGTGTATGTCTTCTGCCAATAATGACGTTGGAAGGTTTAAGTGTTAGAAATTTGTGAAATTTAAGTTTATTACATAACAACCTCGGCTATCTGGCAGGTCAAACTGGATAAAACATAAATCACAAAAATCTTCGTTTTTTAACAAAAAAAGATTCAATAACTCATATTAAATGGCGAACAAAAGAGGTTCGCCTACAATTTCATGATATGCAAAACGTGAACACATGGCAAATTTTGACGACAAACGCGGCTTACATGTTGTCAAAATCTACATACATTTGTTTTACTTATTTACAATTCTAACATCATACATTAAGATACTGTGTAGTAGTTCGATAAAACCTTGTTATAATTTTAGTGATTTTAAAAGGGTGTGCAGTAACTGCATCCATTAAATGGATTAAACGAATCTTCATTCTGCCATAGTCAACAAAAGACTGAAAATACCAAGGGTGCCTATGTGTAATGAACTCTTCCATTTCCACATATGAGAAAGGGTATCTCCCAACTGCTCTGGTCCTGAAATAAACAAATTGCCAGCTCAGATTTCCAGGTGCATTAAGCAGTGATAAACGGTAACGCACACTAAGTTTAAAGTACAATGCCTGAAATATTTAAGCTTTATAAAGTGCAGTGAGCATCGTGTTTGGCATGCAAAGCTTGCAGGGGTGTCCCCTAGTCTATATATATAAAAGGCAAAGCCCTGGCTCACTCACTCACTCATCACTAATTCTCCAACTTCCCTTGTAGGTAGAGAGCTGTAATTTTGTCCACTGTTTCTTTAGGTCTTAAATAGGATAAATGCCAATGTACGTGCACTAATGATAGTAAAATTAGAAAAGTTAGGGGTAGCAAAACGTTCATTGAAATGGTTCGAGTCATAGCTAACAAGTCGAACACAGTATGTTGAAATAACTCATTTATCGAAAGAAAACACAATCCTTAAAATTCCCTCGAATGTTCAATATACAAAATTTGGAGTCCCCCAGGGATCCATATTGGGCCCTTTGCTTTTTATATGTTATTTAAATAACTTGGCAGATACGTTTATAAATATCCCTAAAAATAGCATCTGTATGTATGCAGATGACTCTAATCTGAAAGTATCAGCAAAAACATTACAGGAAATTGAAGTGGTATCATACGTTGAATTGGAAAGCATCAGGCAATTTCTAAAAGCTCATAATTTACATTTAAACACAGAGAAAACTAATTTTGTACTATTTAAAACCCAACAAAATAGAAAAACACTCCAACCAAATATTTTAATAAATAATAACTTACTTGAAAGAAAAAATGGAACCAATTTTTTAGGCTTATCAGTAGACGAAAACTTAAACTGGAATGATCATGTTCAAAAAATCTTAAGGAAAATAAATTCTGGGCTCTATGCACTTTCTAGGATGGTGTCGTTGGTAGATATTCGGACATTAAGAATAATATACTTTTCATACATACATACACATATTTCTTTTGGCGTTTGTTTATATGGGGGTACTAAAATTTCAAACCTTGACAAAATATTAAGATTACAAAAACAAAGTATTCGCATTATGCTAAAATTAGAAAGAGATGAATCAGTTAGAAAACATTTTAAAGAATTAAAAATTTTAACAGTTTATGGACAATATATTTTGGATACAATTCTTTTTACAAAAAATAAACTAACAGATGAAGATATCTACCAACCCAACCATCGTTACAACACAAGAAGAAAAAACGAAATACTTCCATGCCATCGCCTTAAATTTTTCACTAAAAAACCTAGTTATATGGGCATTTACTTTTTAAAATTCATTCCACAAACAATAAAAAATGAAAAAAAGATACATATTTTTAAAAAATCCTTAAAAGAGTACCTAATAAGTAAAGTAGTTTACTCATTTTCAGATTTTTATGACTTAGCTAAATGATGTTAAATGTTGAAACTTTGTAAATATGTTGAGTATATTTCATTTTATTTTTATCAAAATGATTACCAAAAGATCCTTTATATTTAGATTAGTTTCTTGACACTATTCAATTATACCAAGATTGTATATATGATGAATAAAGATTGTTTTGACTTTGACTTTGACGTGTATAAGTGGGCGGGTGGGTCAATCTCCTGTACGTCTATGGGTTAGGTGGTTATTGTTATATATACTCCAATTCAATTCAATACCACTGTACGTGTATGGATGGGTCAATATCACTGTACGTGTATGGATGGGTGGGTGGGTCAATACCAATGTACGTGTATGGACGGGTCAATAGCACTGTACATGTATGGGTGGGTGGGTGGGTCAATACCACTGTACGTGTATGGATGGGTAATATCACTGTACGTGTATGGATGGGTGGGTGGGTCAGTATAGACATAACACTGTTGTCCATATTTGTAAACAGTTTTAATATATATTTTTGTTATTTATTTATACAGGGTGTTTAGGAGAAAGTGTTTAAATAATTATTAAGGATGTTATTCTATACATAAAAATGAGCAAATGTATTCTACACATACATATACATACAGTACCACTGTACATGTATGGGCAGGTAGATGGGTCAATTTACTGTATGTGTGTGGGCAGCTAGGTGGGTCAATAGAACTGTACGTGGGTAAATCACTGCATTTACATACACATATGAAATTAAGGTATCGTAATTATACCCTACTAAACCTACACAACATAACTCATATTTATAACTCAAGTACAGATATAAAAAAAATATCCAAACTTCAAACACTCATTTTCAAGATTTATATTGCAGGGCTTAAGAGCTCCTGCGTAGTTGTAGAATTGTCTAGTAAAAAAATTATTTTCATCTGATTGTCGAGCCAGATGACACGGACAGCAGAATAAAGCATGGTCGGATAGTCAAGATTGTACTGTGTATGATAATTGACATACAGTACAGTGGGTTTTGTGTAATAAAGTGAATACTTAGACTGATACCATCTTATATTCATTTGACTTAACACTAAATCAACCGTAGTTAATTATACGGGTTATAAGTTTTTGAATACTACACACAGTGTTGTATACAAAATGATCATACAAGCTTACTCAATAGTAAGCACAAACAAGTCACAAACAGAGTTGAAATGCTGTGTTTTTATTGCATTGTAAACTTTAATAGGCTTTAAACTATTATTGAAGATGTCAAATACCATGTCATAAGAGTATTTGCTGTAAGTATAATGTGTATATACCGATAAACGTACATTCCCACATAAGATTTCTATCTTTTGACACCAATAAAAGTTTATTTTGTGGCAGGACATGGATGTTTGTTACGACTAAAATGATTGAAGTTGTGTAAATTTAGAGAGAATAAAACTTGATGTAGTCAACTTAATATAATTCATCTATATTTAGATTTTTGTCATTTAGCCAGTATTTAGATATGTGTACAGATATATTTGACTTCAACAGAGTTCTACAGCAAGTGTCACAAGTACAATTTTAACATATCCTTGCAACTCTAGGTTGACTTTTTTTCTTACAAAAAAAAGAAAGAAATAATGGTGTAGCTATTTCCATGTAAAGGTAGAATGTTCTAGTTTTTACTAAGCTCTTTATTTTCTTGTAATCAGAGACTAGCTTAGAAGAAACTGTGGTGACCTCTTTGACAGCACGTTCAACCACTTGAGTGTGTGTGATGGAAGCTCAAAAAGGCTTAAAAAATTATATTTAAATCCTCTGTTTCCAGTTATCTTTGTAAATTATGTATTGTCAAATGACGTGTAAGAAGAGGTTTTGTAACTTTCAAGCCATGGCAAAAGATCATCACGATTTATTCTTATGCTCCATAATTTATTTTTGGTATTTTCAAAATTCTTACCTGTTTGCTGGTTTCTTTACTAGATCGATAGTTGCTTATAACATCTTAAAGCCAGTTTCTTTATTTATATGCTCTCTCTTATCATTCAACATGGATAAGATCATGTTTTCAGCAAATATTCATTTTCTTGAGTGTATTTGAATACACTTTTTTAATTTTCTTCAAACATATAAGTGCAACTTTTTAATCTCCCATAAATTCTTAGCTCCATGAGTTGCTTTTGGATTGCCCTGCAGTTGTTATCCTGAACCAGCTAGGAGCATAACTTTTACGATGACAGTTGTGAGCTCTTTTAAAGTTTGAATTGGAGTAGAAGAGCTACATTCAATCTTGAGATTCTCTGAGAAAATCAGAATATTGAAATGCATTCAAGACAATGGATACTTTGCTCATTCTGGTAACATAATCTTATTCATTTTTGGATGATAGAGAAAGCATATAAAAAGCTGACTAAGATGTTATTATCATCATTCGATCTAGGAAACAAACCAGCAAACAGGTGAGAGATTCCATAAATACATTTTGGAGCATATTCAATTCAATTTGTTTTATTGTCATTTGTCAATTTTAGATTGCGATAGACAGTGTCAAAGAAATACAACAATACAATGAAATGTATACTAAAGTAGTAGAAATACATGTCAATTTAAAAACATAACATAATAATAAAAAGGATAAGTATTGAATAACAATAAATGATGTGATAAATAACAATATTATATTAACTATAACTAAGAAACAATTTCTAAGTCTGAGCCTACAAAGGATTAAAATTTATATTCAAAGAATTCATTAATTGAATAAAATGCTATCTTTATAAACAAATTTGACAGATTATTTGCAAATGGTTGGAGTTTTAAGTCTCTAACGTCTTGTAGCAGCTTATTAAAACACTTAATTTGTAAATATTTATGGCTAACTATTGTTTTTTTGCAGTCTAGAAGTGGGTGCGACAATATCTTTTACCCTTCTAATGTCATAATCGTGAATTTTGTCAAAACAGATAAAATCATATTGGTTTTCCTCTACATACATTAGATCAGTGGTTCTCAACCTGGGGGGCGCGCCCCCCTGGGGAGGCGTGAGAGAATTTCAGGGGAGGCGTGAGGGTACAAAGAAAAAAATTAAAAATTATATATTTTGTTAAAAAACAAAAACTTTCAAAACCATCAAATAAACTTTCGTATTTAAATATATCTGGATTTTTATTTTGCATCCCAGCATTTGCTAACGTAGAGTTAGCATCGTCAGTTTCATAATTTCACTGTTCTAACTTGAACCAACCAATTATTGACTGGAGGGGAGGCGTGAGCTATCTTCAGTGTTCAAAGGGGGGTGCCAGTGCTAAAAGGTTGAGAACCGCTGCATTAGATTTTGAAATATAAAAATGCAAGGAACCGTCATTATTTTATACTTAATAAAAAACTGCTTACATTCATCTTGATAAGCTAAATTGGTCAAGATCCTTACTGCTTTCCATGTAACAATATATCAATGTGATTTTTTGGTACGATGTGAAAGTTACAAAGCCACCTATTACACACATCATTTGGCACAACAGAATTTATAAAGATAACTGGAAACAGAGAATTCAAATATGATTTTAAAGTCTTTTTTTAGCTTTAATCATACACTCAATGGTTGAAATAGCTGTCAAAGAGGTCACCACAGCCTCTTCAAAACTTGTCTCTGATTACAAGAAAATAGAGAGCTTAGTAAAAACTAGAATGTTTGATAGAAATATACGGCCAATATAACGATAAAAAGACACAATTTAACTGTTGAAAACTTATATAAGAAATGTAAATATCTTATCACATTGGTTGGGTGGAAGGGAGAGCACAGGTGCAACTCGTAAGTGCAACCACCTTCTATTGGCAAGGCCTGGTTAGTTGCATATGAGCTAGCGAAGAGTTGCACAATGCGAGGCAATAACAAAAGGAATAACAAAGAAGGTTTGATGATACTTTAAGGCAGTATTGAGTTAAGAACTTTTTGGAAATATTGGAAATGTTGGGTAATTTGATGAACTTTTGTCGTAATGTGCAAACTAAAACCATAATCTAAAATGATTTTAAAATATGACTTTGTATATTTTAGTCCTTGTTATGCCATTTAGTAACCCCCCATCCCTATTTGTTATTGTTACTAATATTTGTTACTGTTACTAAAAAAATATAATATCTGAAATTTTTAAACTTTGAATCAAATGCCCAGACTTAGGACGACGTCGTAAAAATTGAATATCTTAGAGAATTGTTACTAAGCCTCATACACAGTTATTGAAAGGTAACCGTTTTCAAAAAAAAAAAAAATTATTTTCTTTAACTCCACCCTAGTGCGCAGGTTCTCATTATTTGATTACATGCCCTCATATTTTCGAATATAGGCTGACAGCCAAGGCGGTCTGGTGGCAGTTTGCCACTTAAGAGCTTCACCAAAGAGAACATACAACAAAAATAGAGTACCATCACCAATCAAAGACGTAACACAATTTCATACCATCAACAGTGGAATTATTAAGTTCTTAATACATCTGGTTTAATTTAAAATATCTTAGGAATTCTTAGTGATGCCCTTGTGAGAACTTGTCAAAATAAGTAAATTGATTCCCCTATTGTATTACAGATAAATTTGTTTTACAGACAAGCCAAAGCCAAATGACACATTCACAGAAAAGCTAGCAACCCAGATTGTTCGCAATGTGCAGATTTCTATCCAAAACATTCACATCCGTTACGAGGACAGAGTGCACAATATTGGCAGACCCTTTGCGCTGGGAGTAACTTTGAGCAAACTTCTGGTCACCACCACAGATGAGAATTGGGTGCCACGCATCAGCTCAGATGTCACTTCTATGATATATAAGGTAAGCCATTAGATCCTCCATTTCATCTGTTTAGCTTTTCATTTCATATTTTGTTTTTCTTTAGATTTTCCTCAAAGCATACGAGCTTATTACAGTGCAACCTCGCTTTTATGGCCTAATTTGGCGGCTGGTTAATCCAGATAAAAGATGTCACAAAAAAACTTGCTTTTCTAACCAAAAACAAATTCAATCACTCATATCTGATGGTAAGCAAGAGATAAGTGCCTGAAATTACATACAACACGAAGGCATAGGAAATTTTGAAGAGAGGAAAGTGGCCAACTGCATATTATTGAGATCTTGCGTCTTGTAAGAAATAGGATGTTTTTAAAAACAACTGTGTTTTACTCATTAAAATTCTAACATCACATGATAAGTTACTGTGTAGTATTGAGGTAAAAACTTGTTATTCAGTATAAATTTAGTGATTTTAAAAGGACGAGCAGTAACAACTACATCCTTAAAATTGAATGAGATTTTCACTCTGTTACAGTAAACAAAACACTGACATTTTCGAGGATGTATATGTAATGAACTCTTCTACTTCTCCACAAGAGAAATTGACTTTTCCAGCCAGTTACAGAAGTAAACAAATTGCCAGCTCGGGTGCATTACGCCGTGAAAAGCGGTAATGCACAACAATTTGAAAGGACAGTGCCTGCAATATTCAAGATGCAAAAGTCAAACTTCATTTGGCCTTGTGTACTCAGTGTAATAGTGTTTCTCGAGGTGGAAAAGTATCGAAACCCGTCCCTTCCATGGAAGAAAATTAGTACCAAACATAACCTGTTACTGTCTTGACTGAGATGATAACACTTTTAAAATAGCTGTATACAAAGGCGTAAAACGTTTGTATAACAGATTAGTTAAAAGTATTTGACATGTTTGTTAGTTATTTTAGTTTAAGTATTGCGACAGTGTCCAAAACAGTATCACAACGCCATCAATACCAATGATACGTCGTAGTATTCTCTATAGAGGTGCACTAATAATTTGTTATTGGATATTCATGAACAAGGTAAATGAATTAAGGTAACATTTAACATTATAGCATATATTCACATGATACCTTGTCACCTCCTTGCGATACTGTTCCAGTACTCTGTTCTGTCACCTCTTTGTGATACTAATACCTTGTCTTGCCTGCCACCTCCTTGTGATACTCTTCCAATACCGATACTCGTAATAATCGATACTTTTGATGTGATTCTGCGTCAGTATCAGTACCGTTGTCCCGATACAGTATCGATACCAAGTATTGGATTGAAAGGAGTATCGAATCATCCCTATCTGCAGTAGACTGCAAGAGAATATTTCCGTTTATACAAGAATTTACAAAAGAGAAAAAATACACATTCTCTTCCATTAAGAGTGAAAGAGCTCCAGAAAAAAATCTCTGACAACATGGTTGTGACAAAACTCTTAAAAGAATCAGCCTGTACATTTTATGATAATTGTGTTGTTTATTTATATTTGTGGAAGGCTAATCTTGATAGTCTTCAACAGTTGTCTTGGGTTGATCTTAAAGAGGAACCTAAGTGGGAACAGTTGGAAAAAAGCTGGTAACTATTTTAAAATGTCTTATTTTCTTCATCTGTATCCCTTGACGACATGTTCATTGAACTGTGTGTCTTAAACTCCTACCTTAACCCTGATCGTTTGACAGAATGGGCTAAGAAAAAATTAACAACAAAAGAGAGGTGGATATTTGTTTTAAGGACTTACATAAACAAGGTGTGCTGATTCCCAACTTAAGAAATATGTGCGAGTTTGTTCTTGAACTGCCAGGGACCAATGCATCTGTAGAGAGAGTGTTTTCTTTAATTAATAATTTCTGGCTCACAGAAAAAGCATCAATGATAGTAGAATGTGTCAAGGCTCTCTTGATAGTACAAGTGAATTACACTGAGTCATGAATTGAAATGTACTGTAAAATAAAGTAGAACAGTACATTAGTTAATAAGCTTTCTTCTACAGATAAATACGATTGGAGCAAACCATCGAGATCATCTTTGTAACCTGGTTCAAGAACAAATGTTTGAACATATTGTATATTTTCCTTCAAAACACACACCTGTTCTAAAATGCATTTGCTTGTATTTGACTTTTTATACCTAATTATATGCATTTTTATGTCCAGTCAAATACAAAAGGTAATCATAGTCTATATAACTGGTATGCCAATTATTGTAATGCATTCCAATAGTAAGTAGTGCAACAATTATAATCTGTACATTTTTATTTACTTTACATATCCGTTGTCTTTAAAACCTTCAGTATATTAAATAACATTTTATTATAGGGGTAATTTAAAAATTAAGAAAAATATAGCATAAAAGGACGTTCAAACTATAGTGGAAAAAGAGTGGAAAAAAATGGAAACACTTTCACAACTTTTCTATGACTTCACTTTTAAAAGTGAAATCTTGCACATGATCATGGTTACAAAGAACATACTTTTTGACGCCATTATTGACATGTCATATTTTCAGAGGGAGGGCCCACGAGGAGTTGAACGAAAATCTTCAACATAAGCCTAGGTCGAGTTTGGTATCAAATGAAAGGTCTATTCAAGAGAAATTAACTGTCGCAAACCGAACTTCGACAAAAGTTTATTCTTTCCAGGGTAGCGGTCATTTGAATTTCAAAGTAACTAATTTGAACAATATTATTTCTCCCTTATGTAACGGTTTTAAGTAAATTATTCTGATAAAAAATTATACTTTTATGGAACACAATTATTAAAAAAAATTAAATTATCAAATTATGTATGAAAAATAATAACGTTGTAAAAGCATTTCCCTATTTTTTCCATTCTGTATTGCAAACCACTATTTACAAATCAATATCTGATTCCTAATATCTTAACATAACTTTGACTCCTTTTTAAGTATCAGAAGTCCTGGAATGCGTGAATGGAAATATGGTCACCGTAGTTAAAGGGTACTAAGCCAAGAGAGATAGAGCATCAGAAATTTCCATGATAAGACAAGTCTACTAACCACAATACACAAGAACAAAATTAGACACATTATATTACAATTTTCAGAGCCACTGGCACCTTCTTCAGATAATGATAGAAACTGGAAAAGGTCAGGTCTCTGTACAAATATTACGGTGATCAATTTCAGTAAACCATGTTGACCATCCTCAGACCAGAGGAACTTACAACAGAGTCCTTTATGAATCCCTTTATTCTTTACTGAAATATTTGTACTGTTTTGTACTTATACTATATTCAACTTGTTAAAGTTGTGTAGCATTGACATGTTTCAAATTTTTGTCAGCATGAAATATGTTACTTAAGAAGGTGTCTTATATTTTGTGCCTAACCCTAATATATTTCAACCTCCGGACGTGTATGGGTGGGAGGGAGAGTTATCGCCATCGCACGTGTATGGTGTGGGGTATGGGGAACCATAAGAATTAGCATCTTTGATAGTTGTGAAAGAGAGTTGGAGACATGCTTTTGGTAATTGATGTACATAGTAGTACATTGGAGTTGACCTAGTCAAACCCAAAAGACCACAAATTTTCCTATAAACTACCATTGTATTTTAACCGATTTGGAAACCAATTTGATAATCATAGCTTCCAAAAGGTCAGCAGTTGGTATTTGTATAATTGAGTAACAATTATTGAGGTGCTAATATCGTCCAACCAGTTCGATCAAAGCAGCACTTTTGACATCTAAATATAGCTTCTGAGTTAGAAATATCATGACAGCTTCATCTAGACATTAGTGGTAACTGCATGTACTTCGATATATTGGGTACCACTAATGCATTGCTTGGGTCATTAAAGATATCTACTGCTAACAAAGTAACAGGTTGTATCGCACTTGTAATTAAAAAAAAACTTAAACTTACACCGAGTAAAGATCGATATTTTTGGATTTCCTCGACTTATAGATTTCCTGAAACGTTTTCTTGGTTTTTAGTGGTCATAAAAATTAATTACTACATCACATTGTAATCTTAATGAAATGAATAGTTATGATACATCACTTTTGTATGAGTAAATTTTAAATTGATTGAAACTTATTTGGAATCACTGCATTTACTTGTGCATATAAAAGTAATGTATCGTAACTATACATGTTATAAGGATTACAATATGACTAAGTAATTCATTTTACAACCTCTAGAAGCCAAGAAAATGTTTCAGCAAATTGATAAGAACCTATTTCCTGAAAACTTAAAATTCTGAAATTTATAAAACTTATAGAAAACATTCATGTCAACCACGTATTAAAATATATGTGTGATTGTATTAACGGGTTTTTGATTAATAAAAGTGTAAAGTTGATGCACAGTGATAACTAATAAAAATTACAGAACTTTTTGTGCCAGCTAGAATAAAAATTGTTAAAATGTTTGATAAAATTCTCCATAAAAATCGCAGTGGACAAAATATTTCTGGGATAGGCTTCTGACTTAGAAATCAAGTAATTTTCCTTTCATTCACACTTAAAACCTCTCAAAACTTTTGTTAAATGTGTTTTTTTTTTATCTAGGAACTCAATATACATACATAAATAAAATACACTTGATATTTAGATGTACTAGTGAACACGTCCGGGATTTGTTCTTCATGTTGATGATGCTTCTTCATCAATATAATTTATAGGAGGATGATGATTAGGAAATCATCTGATATTAACACTGCTATGGGAAAAATAGACATAGGGCTTCGGCAAAAGTAAAACGTCTTACATTACTTTTTTCTTATTATTAAACTTTATTTATTACCATTATTTGTAATTTGTGAAGTAAAATTTTTTTGAGACTCAGGTTTAAAGTTTTTTTTTTTTCAGATTTTGGAAGTAGAAGGTCTGTCTGTTTATTGGAATACAAAAAACAGAGAAAGCTTTCTGCAAGTACCACCCGATTTATTGGGTATTGTTTTTAAAGAA
Organism: Stictocephala bisonia; assembly: GCA_035578905.1. Lineage (NCBI taxonomy): Eukaryota > Metazoa > Arthropoda > Insecta > Hemiptera > Membracidae > Stictocephala > Stictocephala bisonia. The sequence goes on from JAQJVL010000001.1 coordinate 8,581,436, forward strand.
GGCATTGCTACTAAGGACATGACAGTAGAAAAATATCACTATTGTGAGTATTAAACATTTTCTTTTTGTTTTTAAAATCAGTTTTTGTCATTTGAACTATAACAATCCTGAGTTATAAAATATACATTTTTGGATCTACTTTTTACACCATAACATTTATCCAGAACTATTTAGAATCACTACATTGCAATATGGTTTACGCTCATATTCATGATCAATGTTGATTAACCATTTTGGGGGGTAGCTGGGAGATCACAAAGCTTTTGCAGTCTAGCTATCAGTTCCTCATTATCGATTTGTGAGTACCTGTAGGTGGGATGCACCTTTCTCGTAGGTAATGGACATTGTTGAATCGCTTCCGAACTAGCGTAGGCATATGTAACTTCTGGAAATATAAATGAGGATTGACTCTATATCAGTCATGTAATTGTGAGGAGTCTATTCATAAAGTGGATCACATAGTTACAGAGTGCTCCCTGTGCTCTTTTATGAAAGGATTAGCTACCATAAATATAATTAGTGAAGCAGGTCTTAAATGGCTTGCTTGGTGGATTGGATTTAGTTTTGTGCCAGGAGATTTAATTATAGTTTTATTAATATAACATAACTTTTGGACCTTTTCCCATATATATAAGTTGCAGCATTTTTTAAATTAATAAATGGTAGTTTGAAATCCAAACAAAAATAAATTCTTAAGTACAAAGTACTTGTGTTTTCAATGTTTAAATATTGATCTCCTGACACAGAGATAAGACCATGTTTCAAAACCATTCAACACATGCTTCTCCAGTTGAATGAAGACCAGCTAATCTCCCTGAAAATAGCGCAATGCGAAATCATTATCTATGTGATCCATAGTTTAAAATTCAGCTCTGCAATCACATGACTAATCATTTGCCATTCCTCACAAATATTTCCACTATTTGCATACTCACACCCGTGGCAAAGCGACTCCACATAGTCGATTCCTTGTGAAGAAGGTTCATTCTACCAATGACAGTCAGAGGTTCGATACCAGAAACTTAATTGGACCGTTATACATATCCCAAGGTAACGCCCAGCTGGTTTCTGGCAAAATAAATGGAAATTATCTGGGAAGCTAGTCCAAAGAGGTGGTTTTCTAGATTTGTCACCTAGCACATTGTAGAATATCTTGCAAAATGGGGAGATTCGGAGTAGATAAGATCTTTTTAAACTCTATGAGTAGTGCCTTTTTGCATTGTGTATCCGGAGGAGTTATGTTATGCAGCACTGGAAGCCATGGTTAAGGGGTTGCTATGAGGGAGTCACCGATAGACCTCATCGCCTTATTTAGTTGTATATCAACCTTTAGTACATGTGTACTGTTAAGCACAATATTCAGTGGTAGAGTAAACCAGGGACTCAGCTGTGTAGTATGAAGGATTTGTGGGTTGACTCCCCACTATGATCCAGCAAGTTGCTGCACAATGTTAGTTCTGGTACTCACTTTAGATGCTGGTTTCTGTAGGTGGCTTTTAAAATAGAGAGATCTTCATAAACTGACGTCCATGTGTACTGTGGATGCTCATTGTAATTTACTCTGGCCCCATCAATTCTTGATAATGTATGAAAAGATGTTCAATTTTTGATTAGTTATTCTATTAATCAGATCAAAGTTAATTAGGTCTGTCTTTGTTGGATTGGGATTTAACTTCCATGTTCTAAAATAATTATTGAGGGTGGCTAGATAAAGTGTAAGTGTGCTTTCTGTTATTGATATGCCTTCGTGTTGAGTTGCGAGAACAATATCACTTGCATATGTGAATTTCCTGGACTGTGTGACAGGAATGTTGGCAGTGTATACATTGCATTTAGGATTAAGAACAGAGCTTTGTGGCATTTCATCATTCAGGTTTGTTTAAGAAATTTCTCTGTGACCCAGGCACACTTGACTTAACCTGTTTCTGAGGGTAGAATTCAGAAATTTTAACAATCGAGAACACAGAATTAGGCTGTAAAATTTAAATAACAGCCCTTTCTCCAGACTGTGTTATAGGCTGCAGAAAGATCCACAAAAGCTTCTGATGTTTTTCTTTTCAAACCCATCTCAATGAAAGATGTCTTAAAAGAGTATCTGGTTAACCAGAAAACTAATTATTTAAGCATGTTAGGGTGGCCAATTTTTGGCTATGATTTATTTGATTGTTAATCACGACTATTTATTATCTGCATGCAGACCTATCTGACTACAGTTTATAACCCTTTTGGCAGAATGTTGACTTATAATAAAATAGTGTTGCCCCGAAATTGAATCCTGAGGCCCTCCCTCATCTATTGTACAATACTTTGATTCATGTTTTACCTTGACAATTCTAGTTTTTTGCTTTTTATTTGCAAAGTTGTACCTTGTCAATGATTATTCTAGTTTTTTGCTCTCTATTTGCTGAGTAGGAGACAAACCACTGTAATGTGCTGGCAGTCACTCCACATATTTTTTTGCCCAAAAATATTTTACAATTCACTGTGTCAAATGCCCTGGACAGATCATAAAAAATGCCAACTGTCATCTGGGATCCTCCCAAGGCACTGACTAAATCATTAAGAAGAAACCATTTTGAAGAAAATCCAAGAATCTTCCACAGAAAACTTTCTATTCTCTGGAGAATTTGTTAACTGGAAGGAATCATCAACCTAATATGTATTACTTTTTTATTTATTTTCTGTAATGAATTATACTATTTTTCTTCTTTCTTTTCTATTTGGTGCCAATTTTTGTTGTCAAAGAACTTATGTTCTCTACCTAACCCATTGCCATTCCATGACTAAATTGTCTCTCCGCCGCAAAGGAATGCTGAGACGGGAAAGTGATTTCTTACATCAGGTGACTTACCTGATGGATCTGTTGTTGGCTCGGCACTTGTAAATGTAAACATGACAGGACGTTATCTTGATTTGAGAAGCAGCGACAATGATTGTTATATGGATGATGACAGAATTTTATTAAGTGATGAAATTAAATATAATAATGTAGATATGTTATGTCAGATGATAGTCAAGCGTATCTCCGCTGCATTTTGTGGGCTTATATCATGTCAGCATTACTATAAGTCAAGTAATTCACAATGTTTTGTGCTAATTTAGATTTTGTTTCAGATAATTTATAACTTTGTTGTTGTTAGTAGAAATTTTCATTAACATAAGCTGTAAGGTAATTTGATTGTAGCATTTTATTTTACATGACTATCAAATGTAGGGAAAATATGAATTACTTGTGCTGCAAGCCCTTAGAAAACCGGCATGGGCTAGCACATTATTTGAGTTATATTCTACAAAACAGATTTGGTCATGGCTGGAGACTATTTAAAGATGATAGTGACGCAGAGATTATTGAACCATTGTAATCAATTTTAATTTTAGTTAGAAATTATAAATCAGTTGCCAATTCTTGTTATAAAACTAAAACGATATCTCCAAGTAAAATATTTGAAATTTTCACATTGTTTTATAGTACTGGGCCCAATTAATTCTACCTCAAAATTGACACTCAATACAAAACCTGAGAATGATGGTTCAAATTTCACCCATCCCAAAGTCCTATTGAGACTTCAGCTTGAGAAACTACAAATCAGTAAGTAATTTTCTCGATTAAATCTTTAAAAATTAAATATTAATTTCCTATTCATTAAGAAAATTATTAAGGTAGTCAGTTGTACTTATTTACTTCAAGTATGTGTGGGTAAGTAAAAAAAGAAGAGTAGTTAAGTTAAAATGTGAATAAAAAAGGGAAGGAAAGCAGCATATATGATAAAATGGTAAACTATAGACACATACACAACACTGAGCAAATAGTTTGTGTATAGAAGTTTTACTAGGTTTATGTCACAGATTACAATTTGTAATTTTATTCTTCATGTAACATGTATAATATTATGAAAATAAATGTAACTATTTATATTAAAAATTCAAAGTGGCCTCAAGTCTTTGATTTTTTCTATCAAAGATTTGAACTATCCTTTCCATGTCCTCAAGTTGTGTAATTTGAACTATCTCTTCTGTCCTCAAGTCATGTAATTTGAACTATCCTTTCCATGTCCTCAATTTGTGTAATTTGAACTATCACTTCCATGTCCTCAAGTCAAATAATTTTAACTGTCATTTCCATGTCCTCAAGTCAACTAATTTTAACTATCCTTTCCATGCTGTCAAGTCAGGTAGTTTGAACTATCCCTTCCATATCACCAATTTGTGTAATTTGAACTATCACTTCCATGTCCTCAAGTCAAATAATTTAAACTATCCTTTCCATGTCCCCAATTTGTGTAATTTGAACTATCCTTTCCATGTCCTCAAGTTGTGTAATTTTAATTATCTCTTAAATGTCCTCAAGTCAGGTAATTTGAACAATACACAACACTGGGATGGGATTTTATATTACAACTATCAATAAAAAGTAGTATCATCTTCGTTACAGAACCACTTGTTCATATAATTAACCAAGGAGGAATTTTGCAGTAGTTATTGTGCCCAGCAAATGGATTTTTGCCTTAAAAAGAATTTAACACAGTAACAGAGTATTTGAAACTCAGTATTTGTTAGCATTATTTTGTATTGCGGAAAACTTACATTTTCCTTGTTTGTCCTTCATCTCAAGAGTTCTGTTCAATGACAAATTAAAATTTCCTCATAATGAGTACCGGTAGAATTATCTGCGGCTGTTGTGCCCTCTTCCTCATTTACTTGTGCTTACTCTACCCTCTTACTTTACTACACATGAGCTGATGGAGGAAAGCCAAGTGGTTTCATTTTGTACATTTCTCCATTACATCCAAATCATCCAAATATTCTTACTCATGTCAAAATTGCTCTGGTTGAGTAATTTCACCATGTTGCCCAATATTAGAAATGTTATCTGAAAAATATAATTTTAATTGCAGGTTAGTCATGTTGTATTACAAGCAAACAGTGATGCTATTGATACAATATCAGCATGGGAGACAATTGAATTCAGGGGAGTGGGGAGTTTTGTTACTTTTGTCATACTGAATATCCTCATACTATGAATTCCTGTTGATTATGTTTAGTTTATTTTCTGAAATGTGGTTTTTAATGAATTTACAGTACTGACTTATAAAATTAAGCATTATTAATAAGAATAACATGTTTTGTTTCTTTTACTGTCGTATACTTCAATGGAAGAAGAACATTTTATATTCTAACAATTTATATATTAATTTGAGCCCATCTATCTCCATATTGTGAAGACCGTCCAAAACTCCTCAAAGGGTAGTCATTGACAATGAGGTTTACTCTTTGACATTTTTTATCAGTTTCTTGACAAATCTAATGCCATACCTCAATTACTATTCCAAAATTGCTTCTACCCACCTTCGTTGAAAAACCAATTGAATAGCACCCAATACTTGCTAGGAAGTTTAACCCCCCCCCCCCATCGTAGGATTAAGGGCTTTGCACTATCCATCAAACATATCTTAGAATATTGCCCAGTTCGTATTGGGCGAAAACCTATCAAAGATCAATTGGGAAGTAGTACGTAGGGAAGGCTTTAGGGAGTAGAGTGGGCTCATGAGCAGAGAAAAGTTTTGCATGATGGATTTTATTAATTTCTGTATTCTGGTTTTGGCTCAAAGAGAGTAATGAAGTTTACTTGAACTATAATTTATATTGATTATTTATTCTTATAAAAGTTCATATCTCCCTCTTCCATTCCTGTCACCGTAACTCACACTGTGAAGGACTTCTAATAATAATTGATCCAATACATATATATCACTTGATTATTTAGACCTAATACTGACCTAATTTTCAATTTAATACTGAGTGTTGCAGTATTTTTTTCATAGAAATAAGCAAGAGCCAATATCAGGACTTGATGGTTCTCTTGGACTCTATGGAAAGAATGTCCAGAGCTGCACCATACCGAAAGTACCGTCCAGTCGTTCCAAGTTTCAAAGGTTATTATAAAGAGTGGTAAGTTCAGATTTCAAATTTTATTATTTTTGTACTTATTAATGGTGGTGTTGAAATAATCAAACAGATAAATATATTAATATAGTATAAAGAACTTAGACATTTATGAGGTGGGAATGGAAGCATTCGAAAATAAAAATGTTCTCACCCCATTATTTAACCAAAGCATTTGACTGCATACCTTTTAATATTTTATTTAGTAAATCAAAATATTATGGGGTTGAGAACCATTCATTTATATCTTGGTAATCAATTTAAGTTTGTGTCAATTAAAGGTGAAAATTCTGCCGTTCAAATGGAGAGCTTCAAGGTTCATTTTTGAGGCGTTTTCTTTTTAAAATGGCTATAAATGATCTGCCTTGTAACAATAATGTACAAACTATATTTCATGTATATGTTGAAGGGTCGAATGAAGAGTTGACATGGAATTGGTCGGTAGCGTAGTTGGTTCAATCCCAGCTTCATGTGCTAAAGGTTCTCAGTTCGATCCCAATCAGAGTCAATACATTATGAAAAGGATCAGCTGATAACCACCGGCTGTTCATTTTTTTTTCCTGATTGACCACTTGGCATAGGACCAGTCATTCTTTATTCTTTCCTCGTTTCATATTAGGCACATCTTCTTGATGCTTGTCTTCATGGCAGAGATTTGTCATTGGGCTATTAATTAATGACACTTTCTAAGGAATAGTCGGCCTTAGTTTGTAACAATGACTATATTCGCTCATTTATACTCATCACACTCATTCGAAATCCATATTCGCCCATATCTTGACAATCGGCGTCTTATGAATAAATAGATAAAAATAAATAAATAAATATGACACCAAAATTATGAAAATTCACAATGACCTCAGTTATTTAAATAACTTAACTTTAATGATAACTTGAGTCTCTCTCTCTCTCTCTCTCTCCCTCTCTCTCTCTCCCTCCCTCCTCCCTGAAGAAAATGCCAGTGGCATTGAAAATTTGTGTGATTATGTGTTTATTATGTGTATGTTACTACTACTCTGATGTTAGTGAACTTGTCTTCGAAGGTAAGTTTGCTGATGTCCTATCTCTCCAATATACTAATTAAATAACTTAAAGAATGCAAAGAAAGATTTACTGAATTGATTTACGTGCAATAAATTGAATTGTAACCAAAACAAGATACAACATTTTAAATTATACTTCAAAAATAAAATCATACAAAAGTAAGTTAATTTTTTGGGCATTTATATTGATGGCAAGTGTAACTGGAAAGATAATATCAGTAATATCTGCAAACAAAGTAAACAATATAGTTCTTTACAAATGTAGGTAATAATGGCTTGACAATTTAGTTGCTAGTAGTCAGGAACCCTCCTATTCAGCTTTGATTATCTCTTAACTTGTTTATCCAAACATAACCTGTACGTGTTTGAAAACACAACCATACAGACAACTATAGTGAATTTGGCTTTCATTCATTACAAAGTGCTTTCTTTCAATATATTTTCATATACTTTTTGAATTGTATCTAGTCTTAATTGCATATAAATAAATAGTATGTATAAAGAGGTAAAGAATAAATAAATAAACATCCTAACCAACTGTGTTTGGTTTATTACCTCTAAAACACGAGCGATATGTATAAAATAATTGTGTGTTGGGTCTTCTTATCTCTTTATATGGTGGGTGTCCTTGTGAAACATTATGTTTTGAACAATGTAAATATAGCATATTTTCTTGCTCTCTTACGTAAGGTAAGGTAATCTATTTAGGTAAAACGTCTTCTGTTGTAGCCTATGTTCTATCATTGGTCTTCAATTTTGCCTATTAGCTTGTTAATGGTAGCCTAATTATCGATAAAGTGTCTCTTTTAAATTATTCATTTTTATTCCGGTAATTCCATACATTTCTTAAATATTAAATTGATATCTTCTTTGTCTCAGATTATGATCTATATTTTTTATTATATATCTATATTAAGTTCTGTATTAATTTTAAAAGTAATTCCTTGATAGATCTTTAAACTTTGCCAAGGATTGAAAACTCATTTTATCTAACAGATGCATTGGTACATTATTAAATAATGTTTTTTGAATTCTTTTAATTATATTTTGTAAGCATTGTATGACATATGATTTAAGACACCAAACTCTTTTACCATAAAAACATCCATTAGTGAAAATCATGACAATGGATGCTCACAAAATGAGACTATATATGGGTGCAAGGATTCACACGATTTTGCAATGTAGAATAACTATCCGTAATATATATTTAACCCTTTCAGTGCTACCGAACGATATATCGTTCCTCGTCTTTTCCCCGAAAAGTGCTATAGAACGATATATCGTTACACGTCTTTTTCCCGAAAAACGCTAAGGAACGATATATCGTCGTTCGGAACTTTTTTTATTAGAGCGTTGTTAGTTGTAATATTGTAACGTGAGTTGCATCAAATGAAAAATAAATAAATTTTCTTTCAGAATATAATATAATGTTTTACATTTTATATAGTATGGCTGTCTTATTTATAGCTCCAAAATACTGAACGCATTGGCCGCTGTAGCGCCAGCTGACTAGTGCGCACGGAACCGCTCGGCAGCTGTTACTACTGTTAGTGTTTGTGAATCGCCTTATTTAGTTGTTTGAGGTTATGCAAATGCTTTTTCAGTGCTATTTTTGATAATTTAAATTAGTTATGAGTAATGTACGTGCAAATTCACCCGTAAGTGAAAACACATTAGCAAATTTCGAGAGAGAAGCTGGGCTAAATACCGGGCTAAAACCGCTAAGGTAATAATTTTCAATTTTTCTTATAACTATTGTAAAAATAAACCAATTTATATGAAATTTTCAGGACTAATTCAATATAAAATACTCTTTTAGAGAAAAATGTATTTATCAAAAAAATTTGTTATTTGTATATTGTTTACATGTTTAAAATAGGAATTTTTTTTTTATTATGTACGCTCATATAAATAGTTAAGTTTTTTTACAAAATTTTCTTAAACTATATTGTTTTAATAGGGAATATTGTTCTACACAAAACAAACCCAATTCCAAGTCATTATCTCATATAATAAGTAAAATATTACCTTTTTAGTAAAACCCTGCAAAAACGTCATTTTTACCCTAGCACTTTTGGGGTGATTCTTGTAAAAACTCCTAGCACTTTTGGAACGAAATCCAAAAAAATTTTAGCACCGAAAGGGTTAAAATGTGCAATATATAAGAGACGTGATTCAAGCCAGTTTAGAACAATATAACCACTGTTGACGAGTATCTTGAGCTACAGACGCTTTAGTTTTAAAATTACTAAAATCAATTTTTGTGGTCCGTTGTGGTTAAGAGGTAAAAGGAAAGTTCAGATTTGTTCATTTACTTGTGCTGCAAACAAAGCAGAACATTTGAAATTTGTCACTCTTTATTGTAATTTTTTGTTCAAGCTCTTTAGAAATTTATTGCTTTTCGAGGTACTGAAGAAGGTTGATTGGAACAGTTTATTTAAAGGCTAAAGAAATAGAAAATATATTAAAAAGTAAAGATGGGGAAGTTATGTTAGTCAGATTAAAAACAAAAAATGGTTTTATACTCAGAGTTGTGCAGAACTGTGCTATCTTAAGTTAACTTAAAAAGAAATTAGAGGAGAAGATGAAACCACGAATAAAAAGAATAAAAAGAGTGAACAAAATATGTATAAAAACTAAATGTGGAAGAAGAATAAAACTCCCAATGAGATATTATTAATTTATGGTTCTTTTTTTATTTGTTCAATTGTTACAATTGCAATTTTTACAATTGTAAGGTAGGCGCCACATATGAAACATTAATTAAAGACTACATGTAAATATTTAACAAGTAAAACAAATCATTAAAACAAGTAAAACAAATTAGTGTACTCTATTTTAGTTGATCAGCTGTTCTTTTGAACTGTGGATATACAGAGTAGAAAAAGATAGAAACGCTTTCATAACAACGCTATTTTTTACATAGATAATTTGATTGTTTAATTTTTTTGAATAATTGTGTTCCATTTAGAATTATGTTTGATCAGAATAATTTACTTGGAACCGTTAAATTGGGAGAAATAATATTGTTGAAATTAGTTACTTTGAAATTCATATGACCACTACACTGGAAAGGATAAGCCTTTCAAAGTCCAGTTTGTGGCGATAATTTCTCCTGAATAGCTCAACCTAGACTTACATTGAAGATTTCCGTTCAACTCCATGCGGGCCGTCCTCCTAAAAACATGAAATGTTGCTAATGGCGTCAAAAAGGATGTTCTTTGTAACCATGATTATGTGCAATATTTTACTTTTACAAGTGAAGTCATACCAAAGTTGTGAAAGCATTTTCATATTTTTTCTACCTTGTATATGTTGTTTTAGTTATGGAGTGAAAGCAAGCAAAGATTCATTTTATGTTCAGTTACAGTATATTTTCTTTATTTATTTTAAAACTAACCCAACAGCTTTTGACCGTCCGTTTTTGTTTAAATACCACCACAAAAATTACGTTTTATGTTGTAATGAACATAGTTTTTATCAAAACTATTGATATAATTCAAAAGGTGATTAAATTATCTACAGATTGATATAAAAATATCACTCTGAAAATTCACACTGATGGAGAGAAGAATTATTTTTAATTTCATTTTCAATATCGTCATTTTTGTTGCTATGGTTTCTGTCAACAAACTGTTTACATTTCGGTTTCAAGTGATTTGTGTTAAGTTTTGTCATAGTAATTATTTAAATAATTGTTTGTTATCTCTATTAGAAACATAATTAATATATATATTTTTTTTTCATAGCAACTTTGGTTAGTAAAATCAAAATTGGCATAGATAGGCTAGTGATGTTGTTTGAGTATTTTATGGTGTAAATTTCTATAAATAAAAATAAGTTTTATAGAAATATATTAAGAGTTTATTGTAAAAATATCCTGTTTCAAGCTGAAAAATGAATGGATATTCAATTAGCCTATACCCCATTACCAAGGAAGTATCAAATGTTGGTAAAATTGTATACCTACTTCCAGTTATACCAGTATAAAATTATAAATTTGTATGGAAATCCCTCAAAACTATGTATTTTCTAAAATTGTATAAAGCTTAGAACAACTTGTATATCTTGGAATGTTAGGTTATTCAATGTACATAATTTTAATAGGTACGGTCTCCCCCAGGATAAAAATAAAAATGATTTCACAAATGAAAATAAAAATACACGCTTCAACAAATAAATTGGTATAAAATGATACACAATAAAAGCATTATTAGTAATATAAATCTTTTTTGGAAAATATTCTTGCAAAATGAGAAAAAATGCCTGCCAGTAGACGGTTTTTAATTGCCGGTAAATGGGTTAAATTAAAGACACTTGCCTAACTGAGAAGGCAATTATTTTGTTTATAAGGAACAGTTATTTTGGCAATCTGTTCTAGTAATGAGAAAATCCTGAGATATGATATGGGAAGATGTTTAAGTTGAGTGAAGTTCTCATTTTTGTTTGTTCAAGATTCATACTGTTTAACCCTTTTAGTGCTATAGCTTCTCACCAATTTTTTACCCAAAAATGATCCTCAAATTCATCCAAAAATGCAGGTTACCCAAAATTTAATTAAAAATTAAATTTTAGAAGTAACTTTATGACTGTTTTTTTTGTTTTACATTGCATAACATTTGAAATATATATATAGAAACATTGTAACCTAAAAGTTTAACTAAAAAATTAACAAAACTATGTACAAAGATGAAAAAGGTTTTTGAGTTTGATATGAAATAACTTTAGAGCAAAACTTTGTTGGATATCAATCTAGATATTTTTTCAAAATTAAAACTAACTGTTTACTTAGTAAAAAGTAAAATCCTTCAATTTCAACAAATAAATGAGAAAAATAAAAATAAATGCTTCCAATGCCAAGACTTAGTATTTAATATATGCAGTCAATTTCTCTCAATTCATGTTTAGTGTAAGAAATAAGACATTATTTCATCAATTGTAACTACAAAGCAACACAAATTCTGTAATATAAAATTATTTATACTAACATCTAAATAATAAGAAGATATTGTAAGGTAAAATGATATAAAAACATCTGAGCAACACAATACTAACCTACTAAGCCTTACAAATGTTATCAAAAACACTAATTTATTCTATTTTAACAACTACAAAAACACTGATTACATAATGTAAAATAAGCAGTAAAACAGTAATAATAAAAAAAAAAAAAAACAGTACAAAAGTGTGATATTACACAGTAAAATAACACGAAAGCATGTAAACAAACAATAGCCTTCAAATGTAAAGAAACAAAACTCATTATTTCATTTAAACAGCTGATAAATAAACAGTTCATGCAAAATGGTACGTTGAAGCTTCTGGAACCTACAGTGCTTATTATGGCAACCAGTAAAAAAACTAAGCATAGCATAATTAATTAAATATCTAGCATTGCTCACAGGGATCCTAGCTCTTTTCGACAAGATTGTGCCATCGCTAGCGACGCTTAAGTGGGTTTCATGTGTGACAGTGTTTCATGCAGTTAATGATGTTGCAGGTGGAGGTTTGCTTACCAGTGTATCCTTGAAGAGGAGGTACGCAGACGTCGCAATAACTGGGACTGGCTTCACATTCTGGCTCACCGGCACTTGTGTCGGGAGTACGCCAATGCCTACAGGAAAAAACTCAGCTCAACTAAACCTGCTAAAGATGTTGTAGATGCTTGTGAACGTTGTGAATCTGTCTTGGATGTCCTTAATATTGTGCTTGTACGACAAAAGATTGAAGTTGAGGTATTAGACTCGTTATCTTTTAACATTTTAATTTGTTTCCATTTTATTCTTTTGTGAGATGAACAATTGCGAAATTACAAATAATCATCATGTTTGCATAAAGATAATTATTTACCCATCCAAATTGCTTAACAATTTATTTGAGCTAATGTCTCAAGAGTAAACTCTTATTTTTCAGCCTTTTATTCATTTTCAAGTCTTTTCATAAAACAATTCATTCATAAATACATTTTTTATAGGAATTACAGTTATGCTATGAATAAGATTAATCCTATGTGAATTGAAGCACAAGAGCACATTTTAATTCACAAAAATATTCTACAAGTGTTAAGTTCCCGTCTTGACGTTAATGTCTCCTGTAAAAAAGTACATTGGGTGGGTGGGAGGGCCCATTAGTGTTGAATGTATATGGTTATGTGAGCCATCAACGTTTTATATTTTATAATATTTGTCCCCTCGTCCTTAGAAGAGAATACAAACAACATGAAAGTAAAAAATATGCTACTGGCAATAATGTAAGTAATGGCTCTAGACAGTGTCAATGCCACGATGATTTTAATAGTTTTAAAGAATCAAAAACAACTAATAGTTGAAAATAAATAATAGAGATTATTATAACTATTGTAAAAAATAACAAAAACATAAAGGGGAAAAGTAAAATATGTAATTGAAAAGGATGGATGGAAAAAATCAATACCTTGTATTGGGACATGCTAAACTTGGATCAGTAAAAGAAAATAAACAAAAATTCAAATGGCATCAAAGCAAAAATAATTAAAAAGAAACAATCTGGAGAATCAAGTGAGTCATATATGGAAACAAAAAGACTAACACCATTAGCTCGAGCAATGAAAAGAAAATTCCTCTCAGGAATATGTATTAATGCAAATAATCATAGAAAGGTAACAGAATTGAGTTTTGTACACCACTCAGGTTATTCTAATTAGATTTCTCAGGAATTACTTTAATTGTTAAATTTACAAAAATGGGAGATGTATTATTCATTACTAAGATGTAAGATGTTGATTGTAGAGATACGGGCAAATATGAGGGGTGAATGAATGTAATCATTGTTACTAACTAAGTTGGACTATTCCTTAGAAAAAAAACCATTATTAGTAGCCCAATAACTAGGCCAACTAGGGGACCTACATGTTTATATGGTGTTGGTCTGATTTTCACCTGAAAGACAAGCTTCATACGCAGTTCTCTTCCTTACAAAACATCTAGCAAATGACACTCAGCCAACATGGACACCCCACACTTCTCTAGTAGTGTCCATGCTGATGGCAACCATTAAGTGGACACCGATCATTTAATAGGATTTAATAGAACCGAGCATAGAACCTAGCGCCTACAATCCCCACAACACTTTAACTCCAAGTAGCTTGGTTATACAACTGCGCCTATAGTGCTGATATAAAATAGCCTGATTAAAGATAGCTTCAGTGATTTACTGTGATGGAGTTCTCTGCAGGGTAGTGTAACATTGTGTAGCTCTTAGTCAAGAGAGGTGCCTAATTAACACAGTTCCTACCGCCTTAAAGATGAGCCTATTGGACCAACAGCTTAGCGTGACCTTCAAATCCAGGGAGCAAAAGAGAGTAAAAACTTAAATAGAAGTCAACTTAAATATTGTTATTTTTTCAACCATGATATTCTATACTGATGGTAGGTCAATTTTGATCTTATATGTAATTGGGGAGTATCCTGACAAATAAACTCCCAAGTTCACACCTACTTAAAAACATGTGTAGACTGTAGACATGTAGACTGAAATAGCGAAGTGTAATACAATCAGTCCTTATTATTGTTGGTTGTCCTGGTGTATACTCTACCCTGATTGATGATATAATAAATAAACTAACTTGAGACATAATAAGTCTTGCCCAGTTATTGCAAAATAATGAATAATAACATGATTCCTCCCGCAGGAAGCACTATGGACAGACATGGTTTTAACATTCAAAATTGGTTCTTCACATACCTAATCCTTCATTAGGTATTCCTCTCTCTTATAAAATTCATTTGTGAAAGTAATTATGTTATGTACAGGTGAATAGGAGGGAGTCAAAAGAGCAGATGGCAAAACTGCAGAAGACTGGCTGGTTTTCTGGATGGTGGAGTGGAAGCAAAGATGAAGAAGAGTCAACCAAGACTACATTGAGTAAGTTGTTTAAAAATTGATAGTATATATATTTATATAATCATATAAATAATTTGAAGTGTTAAAACAAGTTTGTAAGAATATACTACTTACTGAACTCCTATAATATCGTCAAGCAGCTATCATCATATTGATGATCAATTTTCGATACATATTCCGTTATTTATAATAACATCTTCAGCTATCAAGTACAAAGTTGAAATCAACCTTCAGTTTCGTTTGTGTTCAAAAAAATGTTTTTGTCCTTTAAAAATGATTATACAGGTTATAGGTAGTAGTAGTCCTTGATCATCATGCAGACTTCTTTTTTTAATTTCCATTCTCCCATTTTTGTGCCTATTCATCTTCTGTACTCTTAAACTTTTTAAATCAGAACATACTTTTACCAACAAAAAAATAGGCAAATGTCGTGTAATTACTGCAGTAGAAACCTGTTTACAGTCCCAATTCATAGAACTAGTTTACTAGAACAAACTCCAGCTTACATGGCTAAAAAGCGATTTAATTTTCTTCCTCAAAATATAAAAATCAACAAAACTTAAATCCTTTCAAAACTAGTCTTGGAGAGTTCTTATTGCTTCATCAGTTTTATTCTGTTAACGATTATTTAAATTGGATCAATCAGCCAGTTGTTGGCACACACAATTTTAAGGTATCTAGTTGTTAATTCAAACTTGACAAATTACCTGTCACGTAGATTAAGACACAACATTGTGATGTAGTGTACTTGTATAATATTAAATAAATGAAATACCAATAGAAGAATAATTGTGAATCACATGTGGTCGGTACTTGTACATGGAAATAGTTGGTTAGTAAGAGTAATTTTTTATTCATTCAATAAGACATAGGGTGAGACTAATCCCTAGTAGAGCAGGAACAATTGGTCGAAGAAGCAGCTGCTAGTTTCAAACTGTCAAACAACACTTTATAGTCATTGCCAGACTTAGATGCACAGGGTCCAGGTAATAAACCAAGATAGTACTAATCTTCTGTTGTCAAAACAATGTTAATGTGTCGAACCTGAGTTTCAGTCCACTTGCATTCCTGGAGTCATTTCCAAGCCTCCCTTAAATTCTTAGGAAAAGCTCAATCCAATACAGGCTGCTTGCTACTTTCCAATGCCAAATATTTAGTCAACGTGGTGTCGTAATATTGTGGTTCAAATTTCATGAAATTGGTCTCATTTGTCAAAAAAAGTGAACATAACTTAATTATTTCTGATCAACCATATTGGACTGAGTGACCGAGCTCTTTCTAAGAATTTAAGGTAGGCTTACTGATGACCCGGGGGATGCGGATGGGCTGATGCTCGGGTTCAACATGATGACATTTTTCTGGCATCAGAGGATTAGGCCTTCCCCGGCCTACCTGGACCATGTGCATCTTAATCTGGCAAAACCTTACATTTTATTGGTGCAAGCCAAATAAATTTGGCACAGTTTTATTATGATTATCTAGTGAGTATTAAATAAAGTGTTAATTGTAGTTGTTTTTGTTGCTAGTAAAACAGTTTGAAGAAGCCATGACACCAGCTGAGAAAGCAAAACTGTACCAAGCGATTGGATATCAAGCTAATTCAGCACCAACTCAATATCCTATTGATTTTGTCGCTGTTGATCTCAATTTCACCCTCAACAGTTTAGAGGTAAAATATTAAATAATTATTAAAATTGTGTCATCACCATTATCATCATTCGTTGACATTTCTGCTTTGACGGGTCATCCTACACAGCCTCCTCCATTTTTGTCTATCCCTCCAGGTTTCCCCTTCCTCCACTTGTCTTATCTGCATTCCTCTTCTCTCCACATGCTTTCACACTTGGTCCTCCTAACTTCCTCTCGTTCTTCCTCTTAGTCCTCCTATCTTCCTCTAATTCTTCCTCTCTGTCCTCTTTCCTCTTTCTCAAGAGCTATCTTTGGCAATCCATTTTCCCAACCTCTTCACATGTCTGATCCACTGTATCCTTCTTTCCATTGTCTATTGTGGCGGTATCACTTTCAAACTTTTTCTGGTCATTTTGTTCCTTATTCTATCTCTTCTGCTAATCTTTTCTATTCCTCTTAAAAAATCTCATTTCTGCTGCCTGTAATCTGCTTAGATCACCTTTTGTCCATAACCACGTGTCTGATCCATATAATAAGGTTGGTTGATAGTACATCTTGTACATCAATATCTTCGTTTCCTTTCCAATTCCATAGTATTTTCTTTCCATATTAGAAAACTGTCCACTCTTCAATATTTTATTTCCTACCTCTTCTTTCCAATTCCATAGTATTTTCTTTCCATATTAAAAAACTGTCCATTCTTCAATATTTTATTTCTTACCTCTTAAAATGGTAAAAACCTCTTTATGTATTTAAAAAAATGGTTGTGTTCGTAATTAATTGTGTTGTACCAAGATAAAATTTTCTTATAAATATTGTTAATGGTGTTAATTTTTTAAATGGGTTAGTAGTCCAAATAATGTTGAATGTCCATAAAACTTAAAATTAGAGGTGTGCGACTAGTGATAATTGAGTTCGAGTCAAGTAGTTGGCTTTTTTTTTTTTTTTTTTTTTTTTTTTTTAGCATCGAGTATTTTGAGCGAGTATTTACAGAAGGATTTTCTGTTCACCCAAGACAACTGTAAAAGGCAGACACCATCCTAAACCTATCTTACGTTCTTACGTTTTGCCAGATTCGTAAATATATACATCTAAACTGAAAATAATAATTTTGATTTGTTGTTTTTAACATTTTATAAATAAAACATTTTACTTCTGCCTTCCTTCATTTTTATGTGGCATTGTTTTGTTTAAACTTTTTCCTTAACTCATGACTAATATGATGAGAGAAAGTATAATATTAATTGAAACAATGTGGATTATGAAGATTTCATCTGTTCACTCATATCACAGATCAGATTTTCTATGCAAGCCAATTATACTGTTTCACAGCTGGCCGATATGTTTATCTGATGTTTCCATTCCAAGTGTACTGCGAAAATGTACAGTAGCCTAGCTTGTTGGTAAAAGCTGCATCCAACCAAACTGATGCTAAAATTCAGGTGTCATCGCCAAATGCTGTCAGTTGCTTTCAGAATTGCCTCCTCTCAACAGAAAATTGATTGTGTACACGCATTAAAAAGTGGATCTGCGGGTATTAATTAAGTAATAACAGGGTTACAATTAACCGGAAATAAGCCGTGAATTATATATTATTACTCTAATTTGAAAATCTGGATGACAAAGTAGTTCAATTGGTTGATAATAATAATCAAGCAGGTTTACTAAAAATAAATATTAAAGTCGCTTAGGATGAATTAGTTTTTAAATTATGATCGTTAATGAAATGTGCTGGCATAATCGAATGAAAACCATAGACTTAGTCATCTAATGTAATAGGTCCAGCCCATATTGATGACAAGATGTCATCTGAAATATCAGCTAAGTGCCAACTAATAATACAATGAAGATTGTGGGCAGCTAAATTATAAACTTATGAATAAAAAAACAAGACGTTTTATAAGGCTTCGGTTCAATAGAAATTATTCCTCGAATCTCTAAATTCGTCGTATTTCGTTTAGAAAAGGTCTTCCAACAATATGATCCTCCCTCACTTGGATTGTTATACAGTTTACATCGATGTCAATATGAGCAGGAAACCGTTCTGTGAGTTTACGAATCAAAATTATCTTATTTTACCAAATGTTAACTCCAACTGTGCTATTGTCTAACATATACAGGAAACCGTTCAACAATTTGACAGAAAAAATATCGTATGCGCAAATTTGACACACAGTTTTGGCGATCTAAGGTGTTTACGGAATAATTATTAATTGACGTTTGCCACGAATGTATATATCAATTTTTAATTCGAAGGAAAATAAATCAATAATTTTATGTCACACACTGCTAAAACGCCATGACCATATTTTATATGATATGTTACAGTATTTTCTTATGTCAAATCATTGGATGATTCCCTGCTTAGATTACAAAACAAAATAGACCTCAATCGAATCACGAGAAATATACAATAATTTCAGTTCCGAATAGGAGCTGAACTGTTCCTTACACGTACATCACAACCCAGATGGACTTTCACCTAGAAAAGGTGGGAAGATCAGTTCTTGGGACCCTTTTGATTGAGCGATATTATTGATATGAACGAAAATAGGCATATTTTCCATGGTGTACAGATCATTAGATTTGTGTCGGTAACAGGTTTTTTCTAAGCATCTTGATCCGGATCTCTCGTTCCCTTTCATAAAGACACTAACCAACACATGCGTTTTATTCACATTATTTTAGGTTAGGTTACAAGTGACTGGTAGACTCGGTCAACCAACATGTGTGATCGCTACCTTCCCAGTTCTGTTGATCACTTTGAATTGAACTAGTTCAAATCGTAATAAACAAACTCGTTGACTACGTTAACTAATTCATTTAAATGTCGCCGTGTACTTCCTATTCTTAGGTGTATTGTTTAGTTCATAATTACGCATACCAAACTGACAATGTATGAATAAGAGTAAAATAAAACACAAGGAAGGGTACAGTTGTCATTTATAACTTATAATACTGTTTACTCTTAAAACTAAATTGAGATGTAAATCAGATATTTTGTGAAATACAGGTAGTCCTCGTTATACGTGGTAGATACGTTCCGCCTAAGCGCCGCTTATAACGAAACCGCGTATAACGAGTCGGAGCTATATGTAGCCACAGCAGGCCGGCCTACTGCTTATTAGTACTGTACGCAATTCAAACTACAATATCATAAGATTATCAAAAAATTAATTAATTGTTTTGGAAATATAATAAAAATGTAGGCCTATTATAATTCATCAACACCTTTTATTGAATTCAAATTTGACTACTACATGAACAAACAAAATAAGAACGTACAGTATAAATGTATATAGGCATACTTTAATTAAAAATTAAATTCAAAGAGAAAAGGATATTAAAAAGTAATAAAAGTACTGTACAGTACATAACTAAAAAAGTACATCATATACAGTAGTTCAATCTTTTGATGTGCCTGCCACTGGGCTGGGAGGGTCAGACTGCCCGCCTTTGTTTACGTCTGACGTCTGCTTACCAGGTGTTTGTACCTTTTCAGCTGTTTGGGAGAAAAATTTCTTAATCGAGAGCTGGTTGTTGTTTTTAATTTATTGTTATATAGTTCACGATAACACTTAATCACATTCTCAACTTCCCTTTTAACCTTAGCCCTCCTCGTGTCATCTGGATCGTTCTCTTCAAAATAATTTAAAGCGTTATTAATCATACAGAAAGCCTCTGCCATTCCTTTACTAGTCAAGGTTTTAACACTTTCAGGTTCTTCTTCCTTATCGGATCCTTCAGAAAACCTATCATCTTCTATTGTTAATAGGTCTTCTTCGGTACTTAGCTATTCTTGTAGTGTAATCAATTCATCAACATCCGCTTCATCTACGTCTGTGAATCCCACACGCTGTGCCATATCCACAATATCTTTTGACGTTCTGACATTTTCAGTCATTTCTACATCATATTTGACGATTTCTGGCCACAATGTGGAATGTTGGAATGTTGGTGGGTTGGTGTTGGTGGGGGGTCCGGCCCATCCGCGTATAAGCGAAACCGCGTAAATCGGGACCGCGTATAACGAGGACTACCTGTACAACTACTCAATCAAACTTCGAATAGTTTCGGAAGCTTTGAGCCGAGTTCGAATAGTAAAATACTCAATCAAATACACAAAGTTTTGAGTACTTGCACACCCCTACTTAAGAGGGCTCCGGAGTCAGATTGAAAATCGCATTTTAGTTTGGCGAACGGCCACAGGGAGCGGTGTTTAGTGCAGTACGTTGTCTGTGTTGGTAGTTGGTGTTTTAGGCACTAGAGGCGCCTCTTGGCTCGGCCGTTCGCTCCTTGCACCATCACTTCACTTTCTTTCTAATCTTTTATAGAACAACAGAAGGGAAGGGACGAGTGACTGACACCGCCAGCTGACAGGGTTGTCTGGGGCCTTACGCGGTCCGTTTGTCCTCATTCCTTCCAGTAGTACAAATACATTAGGTAGAGTTGCATCTAGTTTCTTGTTATTGAAACTAATAAAACATAGTTTATACTACTTACCTAATACCATTATTACTGTTATGTTGAATTTAATAAACACAGCACTTAATGAAACTAGTATGAAAACTTGTTTGTTAGAATTAAATATCACAAAATTAGAATTAGTGATATTTAAAATATTTACAAATAACTGACACAAACGAATGAAACCAATTTATAAAAGTGAATGACTAAATGTAAAATTAACAGAAAATAAAATAAAAATAATTTAATGACAATTTTCAAGTAGGTACACATGTGAAATAAAGGAAATTAATTATAGTATCTGATAATTTAAATATAATAGTATGATGTCAAAAATGGCGTGACAAAAATATTGATTATGTAGCTCAATATCATCAAACCATTTTTCAATTACAACTGAAAAATGATAATAGAGTCCTTATTGCTTATTAGTCATTGTATGAATGACAAAAATTAGTGCAATTAAATCTTAACAAACCTTACATTTTATATTTTTAGTGGACTCAGGTTTTTAAAATATTACACTGGTTTTTAGTATTTTAATAATTTAATATTATAACACAAATAATATTAACAATATTGTCTTTACAAAAATACAAACATCAAACTGTAATCAATCTAACTTCTACAAAGCTTAAGTAAAAAGGATATTGTAATTAATTATTAACCCGCGAATAGCAATAGCATACATTCATTTAGTAGTACCTGAAACTAAATCTTCACTCCTATTCAAATTCCCATAAAAAATTAAGTTAACATTTTAAAATAATAATAATAATAACTCTTAATGATGTACAAAAGTTTATATTTCTATAATTTTAAAAATAAAAGAGTAAATGTTGCATCAGCACATAATAATTTTTAATAATTTAATCAATATGCACTATAGTTGCTTTTACGTTATTAAATATATAAAATTATATAAGTATTTTTGTAAATGACGTACAAAAATTAAATAATACTGATTTGCACCCTGACTTCGAAATGATCATTATATCCATTCCCATTCCTATGTGTATGTCTTATCAGTAAACGCTTATTTTGTTTACTTTTCACGAGAAAACAAGATTACCGTGTTTCATGAAACTTTTTATTATTTTATTTGTGCACCTGACTATTTTCAAAAACTCATATAATGGTATTTTATTCTGTTTTTAATTTATAAGTACTTTTATCCCACATTATATTCAGCTAGTATATTTTTTCTTTTTTGAATGAGTATAAACGATAGATGCGTTACATTGCCAACTTCCAAATGAATACTCGATAGAAAACAACACAGCTCTCACGTTATTTCACCGTTTCACAAGTACAAACAAGCGGCAAGTGTAGCCTACATTGCGCATGTGTTTAGGCTATGCTTTATACGCAATAATTAAAAACCCAATGTGTCATATTTCGTTTGTATCATTCTACAATACAGTAATGTGAAGTTATATTATCGTATGTACTTATTTGTTATTAATTTGTTGTCTATATCCAACGAATGAACTCCCACTACCGTTGGAATATCGAAGTAACTCTGCTTGGAAGGTGAAAATTTTGCCGTCCTGTTGGGTTGAAACGTAGTTTGTTTATCTTTTGAGTCAAGGTCACTCAAGAGTCACAAGCCTGAGTCCTAACTGTTGAGTGGTAAGCCTACGGTTAGTTGTAGTTCTGTCGGTGTTGTAGACCTTCCCAACCTTGAATGCTCTTAATGACTCTCGCGCAATGACTATGAGTTGCTACTTGAATGTTTCATCGTTAATAATTAATTATTTTCATATTGAAATAATTTGACAGCGGATAAAACCTTCTTACAAAACTATAGGAAAATGACTCCAAATAACACCATACTTTGGTTATGAAACCTGACTGTACTACTAAACATGTACTTTATAAATGAAAGGAACGAGTTTAAAATTACTTCTTTATTACATTAAACAATATCACCCATTCCTTAGTTATTATTACACTACAAATACACCAAAAGGTATAGCATTACACGAACATTTACTATTACAGTACTAATGACTAAACAAATTCTTATGTATTAACAATTCTAAGAAACTTAATACAACTTATTTCATGACATATTACAAAACTAAGTTTAAAATAATAATATAAATAACCCAGTACAATAGTTATACAGTTATAGTAGACAACAGTACAGATAAAACTGACATAACTTATTTTTCTAACTTGTACAGTTACGATTTCCTGCTTTCAGACATGGAACACCTAACTAAATACAATAAAAATAAAAGCATTATATTATCAACATACTCTGGCTCTAGCAAATGTAAACTGTACATACAAGGCGAATATAACTAAATATTGAACACCTAACTAAATACACAAAAAATAAACAGCTTATATCTACAACATAAAATACAAATGCATTGACAATTGTCCTAAAAACTAAGTAAATAATAATACTATACAATAAATTTAGATTATGGATTTAGAATGTGGATAAAATCTTAACCTAATACAATTTTAAAATAAATAAATATATATGCTAGACTATTATAATGTACCAAGATACAAGGAGCCTAGTAAGGCATTCATGTGTTTGCTGGTAAGGTCTTCATATGTTTCCCTAGTAAGGTCTTCATGTGTTTGCCTAGTAAGGTCTTCATGTGTTTGCCTAGTAAGGTCTTCATGTGTATGCCTAGTAAGGTCTTCATGTGTTTGCCTAGTAAGGTCTTTATGTGTTTGCCTATTAAGGTCTTCATGGGTTTGCCTAGTAAGGTCTTTATGGGTTTGCCTAATAAGGTCTTCATGTGTTTGCCTAGTAAGGTCTTCATGTGTTTGCCTAGTAAGGTCTTTATGGGTTTGCCTTTTAAGGTCTTCATGGGTTTGCCTAGTAAGGTCTTTATGGGTTTGCCTAATAAGGTCTTCATGTGTTTGCCTAGTAAAGTCTTCATGTGTTTGCCTAGTAGGGTCTTTATGGGTTTGCCTATTAAGGTCTTCATGGGTTTTCCTAGTAAGGTCTTCATGTGTTTGCCTAGTAAGGTCTTCATGTGTATGCCTAGTAAGGTCTTCATGTGTTTGCCTAGTAAGGTCTTTATGGGTTTGCTTATTAAGGTCTTCATGGGTTTGCCTAATAAGGTCATCATGGGTTTGCCTATTAAGGTCTTCATGTGTTTACCTAGTAAGGTCTTCATGTGTTATCAAGTAATGTCTTATTTACGTCTTATGGCTCGTCTGCTATAATTCATCAATCTGACGATTTCCGTATGTTGTAACGTGTTTTCCTGTTTTTCAGAGTGCGGTGTTTGAGCACACTGTACATGGTTTGACTTTTATTTTCTGTGATCACTATATCACTCAGTAACTCATTAAAACATCAAAAATCTAGAGAAAACCCTCATCTTTGGCGATTGATATAATTAAAATCGCGATATCTTGATTATAAACATGTTTTATAAGAAAAAGGTCAGTAAGAGACTCATAACAACTCTTTATTGGTTGCAGGGACAGTAACTACAAGTTTCGTAGTCTAAACTGTTTCGATACATAATCGAACCTCGCTCACGATGAGTTGGTCAAGGCTAGTAACACTTGTGAGTAGAATCTTTGGTATGCTGCCGGGCTACCCTCTTGGCTTTGTTTTGTACATTCGGAATGGGTTGTAAATCTGTGAAAGTCTGTCGCCATATGTTGCTGCGATGACAGGTTCACACAGTTTATGTTATACAACGGTACATATACACCTCCAGATAAAAATTCTCATACTCTTTACATGTAACATTATTAATAATTTTAACTTCCCTAGCACCACAGACATTTTAGCCTAATTATTAATTTCAAATGTTAATAATTTGAGAATAAGTTTGTCAGATACAATTGTAACATATATTAACACTAAGAATTGTTATATAGTAATCCGTCAGCCTCGTTCATTACAGGTAGACAATTTTGTAAATAACTTCTAGTACTGTTTTATTTTTACTTTAATGCTTTTAAAAAACTAATATTGTAATAATATATAATAATAATAATAATAATAATAATGATGATCTTGCTACTTTCAACATTAAAAAACTATATGTTTCAAATGTATAATTATTACATTTATATTACTGAATTAAAAAAATGCACATAAGGAAATATTTTTACTATAGAGAACTAAATCTTTACTATAGGTGTTATAGTACTAGATTTAAACACAATTAATTATTATGTTCACGTAAAAATGTATTCAAATAAGATAGAAATCAAGCATTATTTTAAAAATATATCAATGAGACAGTCTGACTTCTCGCGTGGAATAGACAGGACTGCAGACTACAAACGAAGGTGCAGCGCTCTGTGAGGATATCTCTGAACTTCTACCACCTGATGAGTAACGTCTACATGCAAACATTTTTTAGAATTGCCAAAAATAACGACTAACAAATTATTATTTTTTATAAATCGAAGTCTCCCCATACTAAAAATAATAAGGATTCTAATGATGCAAAAATTATATTTTTATTACATTAAATAACGTTTTAACTAATCATTTCAAATTAGTCAATTATACATAGGTTTAAATGGGAAAAACGTTCTCGTAAAAGTCAATTTGTAACAAATATAAATTATTATTGTTTAAATTATTTACCTCTAATAATAGTAAATGACTCGTAGATTCGGGCTACTTCTTCATTTTTCTCAAATAACCATCGGTTAGGCGGTAATTAAGAAACTAAATATTTCTCCCATGTTAAACGGGCTGGAGTCAGAGTGTGGCGGCCAGCTTCTATCCGGCCCCCTCTTAAAAGCAAACTTCTTAAGAGTAGTTTAATCCATTGTAAATATATTTGCCATGGAGGGATTGTGAGTTTGTGAAAGTACTGTGTATTTATGTATTAAGTTATTTATCAAATTGTTTAATGTCAGTAAGATAAATGTCATTTTGATTGAATAAATAATTAATTAAATCCTTTACATATTCATAATAAAAATACATCAATGATACCTTAAGACCAAACTCATTGAATCATAATGCCATGTTTGGCATCAAATTTTTTGATGGTTAACTAAGATTGAAACATGAAAAAATAAATTTATCATTGTTCCATACTTAACTAAATGGATCAATGTGCACGATGCTTCCTTTCACACACATTAAAAATTAGGATTGAATTTAGGCATATACATACAGTCTGGGCAAAGTACTGTTCATGTTTCACAAACAACGTGGTCGAGGTCAGAAACAAGACTTCACATCCAACCATGTGTCAATAGCAGTATAGTGATTTGCAGTCAGTGGCAGTTTAGTTAACTTAATAGAGTAGAATAGATTAGTGAAGTAGATTTGTCATAAATATCATATCCTAGTAGATTGCAGTTGAAGTTCCCCATAACAACGGCATGGCAATAAGGAGCCATGAAGTTGATAAAAAAACAATTGAATTCCCTCACAAATCTCAGAAGTGATGCCCAATAGCAAACCACTATTACAACATGTTATTTGTTAGAATTAATATCAGTGAGCGTTTATTCGGGGTATCTCAACCTGGAGTTTTCAGAAGAGTGTGGAATGGATAAAGGAACGTGAGATTTTATGTGAACGGCAATCTTCACAGTCTTTATAAATTAGATCATTTCTATAAATGTTATAGCCACAAAGTTCAATGCTCTTATCACTAAATTGGTGTTTTAGTCATGTTTCAGAAACTAGAATGTTCATCATCCGTTGACGTTTCCAATTTCACAGGTTGTCCTACTCAACCTCCTCAATTGTTGTCTAGCCCTCCAGGTTTCCTCTTCCTCCACTTTTCTGCATTTAGCCCTCCAGGTTTCTTCTTCCTCCACTTTTCTGCATTCCTCTCTACATCCTTCCACACTTGGTCCTTCCTCTCGATCTTCTTCCTCTTTCTCCAGGACTATTATTTCCCATCGTCTTCACATGCCCCATCCACTGTATTCTTTTTCTTTCCATAACTCTTGTAGCGGTATCACATTCTAACTTTCTCTGGTTATTTTGTTCCTTATTCAGTCTCTTCTGCTAAACTTCTCTATTTCTCTTCAAAATCTTCACTTGTGCTGCCTATAATCTGCTTAACACGTTCAATGCTGAAAAAGTACATAATTGCGCACCCAAATTGCTGAAATATAAATAATTATTACTCACCTTCTAAATGGTGTCATTGTATCCAAAGTGTTGTCAGAAGTTGTCTAGATGTTAATTTAGGCCATTTCCAGTGACGTCATTTCCGGTACTTGAAAAGAAGTAGTCCGCCTGGCGTGCCTGTTAGCATGAGTCATCGGGGGGTTGTTGACACTCCAGTCATCAATAAGTAATGTGCCACTGTTTATTACTACACACAAACACTAAAATGTCCCTTATAACATAAAATAACACTTTTATTTTGGAAATATAATGTTTAGCCATGAGAAAAATTAGTTGAATCACAATGTTTTTGAATTACATAAAAAATAAGTCCTACGGTACTGCAATAAATTGTAAAATAGAAAAAAATAAAGGAAACTATATACAACCCCACCCACCGCCATATTCAAACTATATTTTAGTTATCCATGTCCTCATGGAACTTATCGAAGCACCGTACTTCACAGAGGCCGGGTTCACCTGGGCATACCGCGCAAATGTATGTCGTCTGTTTTCTGTGGCCCTCTTTAGAACAAACTCGACAAACCTTTTGCACTCGACTGCCATTTGACCTTCTTTTTTCATTTTTAGAAAGCCGGTGCATACTATTTCGAGTGGGAGTCATCATAATTGGGGCTGGTTTGGGTGGCAGCAGATTTTCAATCACTTTGACACGAAAGTCATACAGGCTCAATCTATTGTTAATATTATACATGTTATGCAAGTAAAAAGCATTTACCATAAGGACTTGCATGAAGTGAACAAAGATCTTTTTGTGCCATCTAAGTGTCTTACGTTCACATGGGTAGTAAGACATCATCTGGTCTAAGCGATCTACCCCCTTCATGTGAGCATTGTATTGCATAAGTGGTTTGGGCATAATTTTCACATGTTTCCTCTTATTTCTGTTATTTACCATCTCGTTGTCGAATTGGCTTGATACGTAGCTGACGGTCCTCTTGTCTCGCCATTTCCCTATCATTATGCTCTCTGCGTAGTTAGCAATGGTACCCCCCACTGGCAACTGGGCCGACTTTACTGCTGGCGGGTTATTTCGTCGGTCGATACGCAGGGTGCCTGTAGAGTAGGTCAGGTGACGTAACAGTTTGGCTGACAGAGCGAAAGAATTATAAAAATTATCCATGAATAATGCGTGCCCTTTCTCCAAAAAATCACGCATCAACATCATAACAATTTTTTGTGTGTGTCCAGTGCCTGCGCAAGGATCGGTGCTGCCTGTGTAAACATGGCATCTTAGTAGTAGCCCCTCTGGTTCATTGAGTGAGTAGACTTTGATACCATATTTATGGCGCTTCCCCTTCACATACTGACGGAAGACTAAACGGCCACGCCATAATATCATTTCTTCGTCTATTGTCAGTTCTCGGGATGGATAGTAGATTTCCCTCATCTTATTATTTACATAATCTACAATGGGTGCAATTTTATAAGATCTATCTGCAGCCGGTTCTGGATGTTCTGCTGTTTGTACTCTCGATACATGTAAACATCTTAGAATTACTTGAAAACGGTCCAGGCTCATGTGTTGGCTAAATATATTTTGATTGAAAAGGTGGTGTGTTTTCCAATAATCACTAAGCCTGTTCATACGAATGGTACCGGTATGCAACAATAGTCCTATGAAAGTTAGCAGTTCCTCCCTAGTCAAATCTTTCCAATTTCCAATGCGAGATTTAGGAGTCGTGTTAGGACCACAGAACAATTCCACAGCATATAAATTAGTTTCAGTAATTACTCTGTCCAAAAATACTACATCTACAAGTAAATTAAACCAATCAATTGGTGTATTATTACCAGGAATTGGCACCCTCAGTCCAGAATTCCCTGTGAAATTGATGTCACGCATCCCAAGAGCAGAGAGCGTAGGCTGCCATGTTGGATCCGCCTCAAGGTCATCATCGTCCGAGCTGACAGAGCCGTCTGATGACTCACCGTCAATGTCCGAAAACTCATCCTCAAACACTTCAATGTCATCCATTGCACTTAAAACTACTAAATTACTCACTAAAACACTAACTAAACTAACTAAAAACACTATCACTAACAACAGGCACCACTCACACAAAAATGGCGGTATGTGAAAACGATGAACACGAAAATGCACACAAAGAACGGCACAACAGGCTGTGAGCGACACAGGTTTCCCAAGCAACGGCTAGCCTCACACTGAACCAATATCTTTGAAGCGGGAGGGGTACTTCTTTAGAAGTAGTCCGCTACGCACGCTGCGCTACCGCTACTTATAAAGAAGTAGCCCGCACTCAACGTGTTAAATCACTTTTTGTCCAGTCCACAAGTCTGCTCTTCATGATAAAATAGGTTGATAAATACAACTTGTACATCAATATCTTAGTTTTTTTGTCCAGAAACTGAAATGTTATCAAATTAATTTAACATAAATTATTTTTAAAATGATATATAGATATATATATATATTTATGATTGTAATTATAAATATTTTGTGACTATCACTTGTCATTGAAATTCTAATGATGTTGCTTCATGTTTGATTTCAGTTGGAAGTAAAAGACGAGATTCGCCAAGTTTTATCAGGCTGTATTAATGAAGTCAAAGCCAGATTTGAACAGAGACCTGCTGGACAGGCTTTCAAGTTAGTCCTTATCAATAAACTCTCATAGTTAGTTAAGCATTTATGGTGTTTTGCGATCATCTTAAGTCTGTATATAAATGTAAAGATAATTTTAAAATTGTAACCTTCATGCCTACCAACAGGGGATTCATTTGCTGTTAGTTACCTTAAGTATTCCACTGACCGGGTATACATAGATGCAGCCCAGCGGTCCAGGTCGTCCTAATGAAATAGGACTTGGTCCTATCATCTTTAAATAGTCGCATCCTTAGTGTACTTTTGTTTGTAGAAAAGTGCGGACAGTAATTTTATAAACCTAAGTAATTAATGTTTATTTACAGTAACATATTTGTACTATGTAATAGACATACAAAATATTTTTTATATAAAGTAATTTTATTGGTGTTGCAGTTACCTGCCTGTCTCTTATTTTATTTATGTTATTTTGTTTCACACAAAAATACAGGCATGAACCCAATCAAATTGAAGCAAACATTTAAAAATATTTTTTACCCAGCAAACATTTTATGGAGTCAGCCAGTCTACACACACTAATCAACCTAATAAACAGCATTATATATTTATAAGTTCTTTCAGCGAGAACTAGATCTTTGTTCTGCCCTTACTTTGCCAATTCGTCTTTGGGAATGCAATCCCCTCTAAATGTAATGATGCAACTGCATAACGGTCTCCCCCAAAGTGTGGATGTTCTGTCATTGAACTTGGCTTCTTTCTGCACACAAGTTAAGCACTGTATTAATGACCTCTAATTTATATTACTCTTGTACCTGTTATTGTATAAGTTGTATGGTGCATGTTGGTAATGTTAGTATTTATATATTTATCCACATTAAATTTATAGTGTTGATTAAATTAGATTGTCATGTGGCATTTTGATAACTTTGTAGATATATATATATATTTCTTTTAAGTTAAGTTATTTTTGTACGATTTTGTTTCATAATTGATACTTTTGTTAGTTGGTTAATAGTTTTACGTGATCCTTGTTGTTTGTTATTCATATAATTTATTGCTTGTTAATTTATTAATTATTTAATTTTTTATACTTATTTATTCTTGTTGCTGTTATTTGTTCACTATAAAGTTTTTTCTTCCTGTTAATTATATAATTATACTTGTAAAATGGAAATCACTATAATATATACTGTAGTAATTTATTTTTTATATATTTATAGCTACATAACACATTAATTATTTATATGATAAATTATTTTGTTCACTGGACTCTGGACACAAGTTTAATAATTTGCATGTGTTTATTTATATTATTTAGGATTAATGCTTTTTTGTAATTGGCTTATAAAGCTGTAAAAAGCATTTCATTTAATAATAATAATAAAGTTACAAGGCCCAACAACTAAATAAATATTTTATAAATGTTCAATAAATATATTATAAATGTGTAATAAGTATGCAATAAAAGATAATAAATATGGAACAAATGGTTAATAATTATAAATATAAATAAACAGTTGATAAATATAAATTATTATTTGTATAATTGGTAGTTCAATTATTATCAGCAAGTCTCAAAAGCTCCTATATCAAATCTGAAATTGGACATTTACTGTAAATGTTCATTAAACATTTTGCTTTATTATTAGATATTGACAGTAAAAATCTTAAGTAAAAGTTTGTTTCGCAGAATTTATTTGTCTGTTTTAACAGTTTTTTAAGAAATGTTTCAAAACAATTTAAATGTATCAGCAAGCAAAATCATTATTTTTCCATTTAGTATTCAACAACAACAAATTGACAACTGAATGTCTAAAGTCCTTCAAAATAACGTTTATACTATGCAAAACTTATACTAAACACTAATTAATTTTGCATAGGTTCGGTGTTACATTGCGGCAATTCTTGATAACAGGAGTGGAGCAAGGCAATGTGAAGCCATTATTGGTAGAAACAAAGACAGACCTTTCCATGCTATCATCTACCGATTTAACTGCCAGTGACCCCTTGCTGGACATAGTTGTAGAAGTGAAACCCTTGGATGGCCTGTGTGACCAGCGAGTTCACGTCACTTCACGACCTCTTCACATCGTCTACGACGCTCTCACAATCAATAACGTCACAGATGTCTTTACTGTGGAACAGAGTGCTTTTATCTCTCAGTGAGTAGATATACATATGCTTTTAAATCATTTTAACACTTTGAAGCCTGGGCCCTAATACTCCGTTTGGCATGGAATCCTGGGGGTTTTATGTTCACATTAAAAAAATTGTAAATGCCTTATAAATTTCATAAAAAGGTTATATTATATATCTTTGTAAAGGGGAGAAAATTCTCTTTTCAATGATGGGCAAAACTTTAGGTGTTGTACATTTTTTTATTTTTTACAGAAGCTACAAATAAGTACAAAAATATGTAAAACAAAAAATAGCTAAATATAATAACATATAATAATATAATATATAATAACATATAAGCTAAATATAATATAAGCTAAATATAAATAATATAATAATATAAGCCAAATATAATAACATATAATAAATATAGTAGCAAAATATAACAACATAAACAATGCTGACATAAACAATACCGCTCGGCGCGCGCTCAATCCAAGTCTCACGTCAGCTGTTACGATAATTATTTATCCAAGACCAGATGTAGATAAAAAAAATTAATAGACCGATAAAATATAATAACAGATAATAAATACAATAGCAAAATATAACAACATAAACAATGCTGACATAAACAATACCGCTCGGCGCGCGCTCATTCCAAGTCTCACGTCAGCTGTTACGATAATTATTTATCCAAGACCAGATGTAGATAAAAAAAATTAATAGACCTATAAAATATAATAACAGATAACTAAAAGACATATTCAGATGACCTAAACCCGATTATATGCCGATAATAAAGATATAATGAATTAAATATGGGCGCCCGAGCTATTCTCGGGCGTCGGCGAGTACGCCAGTTTGCGTCGCCCGATCTATCTTCGGGCTTAGGCTTCAAAGTGTTAAAATTTAATATTAATAAAGTAGTTTGTCCAGTATCACATGTAAAACAGAAAAACAATGATTTTAGTTGTATTTCTCTCCTCCAGTAACAAAATCATGTCTGAAACAGAAAGCGCAACAATTTAATATAATGTTACGTAATGTTTGACAACTATGATGGTGACTGAAATGGGAATCTAGTGAATGATCTTGTACTCACACTAACAACAGTAAAGTGTGCAACAATCTCACAATGCATTGTTATTTTAAGTTTGACAATCATAATGGCAATCTACTTTGTTCTTCTATTTTCGTTTCACCACATGGGCCATCACTATTAACCCTTTAAGGAGTAATGACGTCTTGGAACGTCATGAAATCACTAACCTACAGGAGTAATATTTTAAGAAAAAAAATTATGTTATGGAGTAAAAAATAAAACAGTAATTTTTGTTTGCATTTTAACCAGTTTTATTGTGAGGTACTAAAAATGGCATAATTTTAAAACTAACTAAAAAAAGCAATTAAGGAACAATTTAAAATTTTTTGTTTGTTTGAAATATTTGAAAACGGGGGTATACGCATAATGCTGTATGATTCATATTTTCGCTATTTAGCATTTATTGTAGAGGTTTAGCACCATTTTTAGGTTTCCTCTGTTGATCTTGAAGATTCCGTAGAGGGCGTGGGTAATGCTGGGCGTGGTAGATTATCGTCGCTCGGTGCCCCTGTGTGCGTCATGGCCTTTATCTTTCTTGTTTGATAATGGCATTCAGGTTCAGTTTGAATTCCAAAAATTCAATTTTGCTGTTGTTGTAGATTTTGTACATTTGGAGTGCGTTCAACGTGGTGAGATCTCACAAATGAAAAAAATGTTTTCCATACCATGTCGTAGTATTTTCTTGTAACATATTTGAACAATATTATGTCTGTTCTGTCTACGGCACCCATGTCCTTATTGTATTTGATAACAGACTTAGGTTTTTGTTGTTGTTTTTCTACTATTGGTTACTGATAACATAGTTGACTTGGCGAGAAGGCTGATAAGCCTGTGTACCAAGACTCCTCCCACGGACAAAGCCCCGCCCAGGTCTCAATTATGTGAATTATTATCGCTGGAATAAAACTTCCTCCTTCCCAGAAATTTCTTTCTTTACTTCTGGAGACAGTTATACATGTTCTAGAGCAATTAAAATTTATTTGGTAAAAATAGACATATGACATTCCAGAACGTCATTTCTGTTTACATGCATTAGTCCATACTCCTGAAAGGGTTAAGTGTTGTTTATGCCATTTTCAGACCTGGTCGCGTCTAGAGACAGTAGATTGACTGATTTACGAATCAACAGGATTACTCTGAGATTGACAATTTTAGGACTATATTGCTTCGATTGTTGTATGTTTCTTTCATTCTTTAAATATTGTGGTTGAAACCTGTTGGTATAAAACTGTCTTAATAACACCTCATGTTTTGGGTTTCAGCATCCAGACTGCAGCCACTGATAAGCTGACAGAGATTAAAGCAAAGTCTGCCCTAGGTTTACAGTATGCCCTAGAGCAACAAAGCATCCTGGATCTAAAAGTGCATTTAATGGGATTTTATGGTATACTTGCTCAAGGTGGTCATTACACTGGGTAAGGAAAGCTCTTGCCTCTTGATTTTGAAATTAATCAGAAATCCCATAGATGGAAATTACTAATCTATTTGACACTTAAAAGGTTGCTCAGTAACTATAAGATAAAATGTCATTAATTTATTTTAAATTTTTACCACTCAAATATTTATTCTTATAGTAGCCTTTTCTGATATTTTGTAAATAAATATAATAAATTAAAATTTTACTCATAGCATTTTTAAGTCTAAAATTTAGATTCAATTCACAAGTAAGTATTTAAGTTCTTCCACCATATCCTTCCGCTGTTGTGTTCCCTCTTTTCCCTGCCCAGTTACTGCAACTTAACATCCTCAATTCCCTTTTTTTTACCATCTTATCATGGTAACTAACTATGACATATCTTCACTAACTTGAACCTGGCAGATTAAAATTCCTATACATGCAGCTTGCTGTTGTAAGTTGATTTATGAACATATTAAAAAATATGTATATTTACCATATATCTAAATATATTTTATATCATTTTATTCACTAATGTAGGGACAATATATTGTGTGTAAAATTAATGTCATCATTTACATTACAAAATAAAATATTATGATTTTTTTATCTATATATGTAGCAGAAAATTATTAGGACTATTTTCATATTATAACAAATTAATTGGTTAACTAAGCACTCTTTGAGAACTATTTTATTTTAATTAGAAACACAACTTGTTTAGAATATTTAGCCATTTTCAAGTATGACAAATCAACTGAGAGAATTATTCATTATAAAAGAAAAAGTTATAAAACATATGATTCTAGTAAATAATTTTGATTTATTCAGATAGATGTGTACATTACATTAGTGATGGGTCAGTTCCATTTATTTTTCTGTTCCGGTTTGGTTCTATACTGAAATCGGTTCTCAGTTCTGAGTATTTTTTGAAAAAGTCTCAGAACATTTTTCCAGTGCCTTTACACAAGTGAGTCGACAAATTATGTGGAATCAGTCAGTAAAAACAGTGCATAGTATTTTGGCGATTTATTCAATATGAAGTACAATACACCCTAAAAATCTATAAAATGACATCTAGATATTTTCATTAACTAGAGAATTGGTAACATTTTATTAATTATCAGGGTATGATTGTTTACAATTTTTGCAAAAAGAAAGTATTTACTTTAAATTAAAAAAGTATACAATTTAGTTAAGTGGAATATAATGCTCCAGTTAGTATGCAATTGAAATTTACCTTGAGGAAATTACAAAACTTATAAGCCTAGAGAAAGTTAAAAAATAACCTGCCATTTTAGGTCTGGTTTAGTAATAAAACTTATTAAAAAGCAAATCACAACAATTCATTGGAATTACCACAACTAAATTTAAGAGGTTGATGTAATTGTATTATGTCAAAAATGAACAGCAAAAACAAATAATAATATAATTAATTTAAAATTTTATTAACTAAAAAAAACTATTTTTAATAACTATTGGTTCTTTTCTCAATAGATGATAATACTGAATTAAGATAGAATAAATGCTACTCACATTCATAAAAACTATACAGCCATAAATACTTTTTATGGCTGTATAGTTTTCTAAAAACATACCATAAATGTTTTTAGAAATTACAGTATACTTTTTGTTTTAAAGTTAAGAAATAATAAACTATTTTGGGTCAGTAAATGTTAAGTCAATGCAATTTAAAACATTAATCCAATTTAAGACTTTGTAAAATGAAAAAAAAAGTTAAAATTAAAGTTAACTATTTTAAAATAAAAATGCTAAAGACTCATTTTGTTTAGTTTTGATACACTGTTAATACGTTAGCTGCTGTGCCGACCCGATCGGGTCGGCATACGTAGTTGCGCTAGAAACATCGGCCGACCCTATCGGGTCGGCGTCAGCAATTAGTAAGGGTTTACAAAATATCAATTTTTCAAGTCTGTAATTCTATTTATCAATTATTTAATAGACAATTCATGAATATAGGATCCCATAGTTATGTAAAAATGTATCCAGGACATTCTAAAACTATTTACTTCAAGTTAAAATTTACTTTAAAAAAGCGTGAATGATGCCGACCCGATCGGGTCGGCACATTTTCTTTTTAACTTTGATCAATGTTTTAATGTTAAATAATTGGTTGTTTTATTGGGGATGGACAAAACAACACATCGATACATTTTATAAAGAAATTGTAATAGGATAAAATACATTTGCAGAAAAACTAGGTTATTTACATGTATCTACTTTGTACATTTTAAAAACAGTCCTTGCACAAAAAGGGTTTCTCAGGACACATTTTACATAGGGTAGTTACTTTTTTAAGGTTTTTTGTTAACTTCCGGTCTCCTGTGCGGGCAACTCTTTGGTAGCACACTTTGCAGTTCTTTCGCGCTCTTCGTTTGTTCTTCTCTTCACCAACGAAAGTGGAAGTTTCAGACAAGAAGTGATGTCCAACTTCTTTCACAGGCTCAACCTGTCCCGTCTGCAAACCCAGCAACTCATATACAATTTTTTCTCTAAATGTAGTAATGGAGTACACATGTTTTCTTCTACTTTGGGCTGTGACTCCAACGGCGTCTTTATACGCTAACCAGGCATTAACAACAGCTGTTCCTAAGAGGAACTCTTCAGCGACTTTATGGTACCATTGCGTCGTTTTTCTTACAGCAGTGCTGTACGATACCATCTGGTCAGACACATCGATTCCCATCTTTGCCTTGTTGTAATGAACTATTACTAGAGGTAGAGGTTCTTAATCCTATTTCGTAAGCTTAAGCGGCTGGAGTCATTATTAACAACTAGTTCTTCCGGTGTCAACCGCGTCAAAGGACTATTTACAATATATACAGTTCCAGACGTTTCGCCCATGCTACGATGTGGCATCCTCAGTGGTTAGGCTGAGACTGAAGGTTAGCAGTCGCTCTGCCCAATATATGGCGATGGCGCAGCTGTCATGTGTCATGTAGGCCAACTGACCCGAGTCTGAGGTCACGTACGCACTTCCGCGTAAGCTATGATATTTTTAACTTCTTAAGAACTGGTCCCCATGTTCTTGGCAACTTCATGCTATCTTCTTTGTTAAAATTATCCCCTCTTTTGTATATTTCAATGGCTTCCCTAACTCTTCTCGGAAAATAAAACGGGATGTTGGCCAATACTTTGGTCTTGTCAAATAAAATTCCATGTTTAGTAAGGGCACTATGTTCTGCTACTGCTGACTTATCGACATCTTTGTTCTTAGTATGTCTTATATGCTCTTTTAGTCTTGTTGATACTTGTGTCTTCGTTTCTCCTATATAATCTGCACTGAGAGTCTTAAAAGAAGACGAGTCTCGAATTATTCTTCCTGCAGATAAAGGCAATGCTTCAGTTGTTATGAACATTGACAAGTATAAGGAGAAGATGAAAGAAATGTTACAGGAAGGGCCCTATAAAAACATTAGAAATCCTACTAGAAGAATATGTACGGCAGTAACAAAGGCAATCAAATCGGCAGTTCACTTAAAAGACAACATCAAGAGTAGTTTAATCACATCAGATCCGAGGCCTCCTTTGTTATACGGATTACCAAAGATTCACAAGGATAACATACCTATGCGTCCAATCATCAGTTCAATAGGATCCCCCACTTACAAGATTGCCAAATTTATAACGAAGCACTTAAATGAATACGTTGGGAAGACTGAATCATTTGTGAAGGATTCCAGACATTTCATCAGCATCTTAAGAGGGATTACACTATATGAAGATGACATCCTTGTAAGTTTCGATGTAGAGTCGCTTTTCACCAAGGTGCCGATTTCTGAAACCGTAGAACTAATCAAGGACATCTTAAGCCCTGAATTAGCTGAACTTGCAGACCTATGCCTACGATCAACTTTTTTCTACTTCGATGGAAAGTTCTATGAACAAGTAGATGGAGCAGCAATAGGTTCATCTTTATCACCAGTAGCAGCTAACTTGTACATGGAACACTTCGAGAAGATAGCTCTACAATCAGCTGAACATAAACCTAGGAACTGGCTTCGTTATGTGGATGACGTTTGGGTGGTCTGGCCACATGGAAGGGATGCTCTGGATGGGTTTTTACTTCATCTGAATTCAATCCATCCCAACATAAAGTTCACCATGGAGATCGAGAGGGGAAAACAACTGGCATTCCTAGATGTTCTTACTACACGGAAGATAGATGGATGAATAGGCCATGCAGTATACCGCAAACCAACCCATACGAACAGATATCTGAATGCCGCCTCACATCACTATCCATCCCAGAAAAATTCCGTCATAAATACCCTTATAAACAGAGCAATCCACATATCGGACAAAGAAAGCTGGAATGGAGAAAAACACCTGCTAAAAACTACATTGAATCGTAATGGATATATCAAGATGAACATCAACAGGGCTTTCAAGAAACAAATATCTAAATTAAAAGAAGCTCAACCAATAGGAAACCAGCAGACCAATAATAGTTCAGCCAATCAAGATGGAGGACAGCAATCGACCAATGCAAGAAAACCAATGGCGTATTTACCATATATCAAAGGAACAACAGACAAAATTGGAAGAATTTTAAAGAAGAATGACATCAAGACAATATTTAGGCCACCGAATAGACTACAAGATTTACTTCCACCTTATAAAGATAAGAGTGGAACATACACAGTTATTGCATGTAAAAGATATGTGTGGTCTGTACCTGGTGTAAACCTATAAGATTACCAATAGGTTTACAAGTGGCACAGTAACTCTGTCACTGTGTAACTAACTATCTGCATGTAATAGTTCCTAATATTACTTCCACCTTATAAAGATATCTACGCCTGGCGTCTATGAAATACCATGTGACTGCGGTTCAGTTTATATAGGAGAAACGAAGAGACAAGTATCAACAAGACTAAAAGAGCATATAAGACATACTAAGAACAAAGATGTCGATAAGTCAGCAGTAGCAGAACATAGTGCCCTTACTAAACATGGAATTTTATTTGACAAGACCAAAGTATTGGCCAACATCCCATTTTATTTTCCGAGAAGAGTTAGGGAAGTCATTGAAATATACAAAAGAGGGGATAATTTTAACAAAGAAGATAGCATGAAGTTGCCAAGAACATGGGAATCAGTTCTTAAGAAGTTAAAAATATTATAGCTTACGCGGAAGTGCGTATTTGACCTCAGACTCGGGTCAGTTGGCCTACGTGACACATGACAGCTGCGCCATCGCCATATATTGGGCATAGCGACTGCTAACCTTCAGTCTCAGCCTAACCACTGAGGATGCCACATCGTAGCATGGGCGAAACATCTGGAACTGTATATATTGTAAATAGTCCTTTGACGCGGTTGACACCGGAAGAACTAGTTGTTAATTATTACTAGAGGCTTTAAAATAGGTTGGCCCTGTCTTGTTCTTTTCCCTGTGTCAATATAATCCACAGGATGCTTTGTGGACATCATCCTAACCTCCCTCTTGTCAAACCATTTCGTGAATACAATGCCATTCGGGTACTCAAGGCAGTTCATCTCACCTCTACGAAGTGTTACTGTCCCATTGGATGGTACTGATTTCTTGTGGGGAAACCATGCCCTATTATGAGTAACACTTCCTACAATATGTGTGTTACGTGACAAAAGTATACTGGCCAAGTCTACAGAGGTATAAAAATTGTCTACATATATAAGGTATAAGGTCTAGATAAGGAATGTTATCTAGGTAGTCTTTCATTAAGTCCAAAACTACAGAAGTTGCTAATGTTAGATTGTCATCGGCTCCAGTCCCTGCTCCCATGTAAACTTTTACTTTTAAAGTGTAGCCACTTGTGTCACAGATTTTAAACACCTTAATCCCATATTTGTGTGTTTTGTTGGGAAGATACTGGGCGAAAAAGGAGCCGTCCTCTAAAAGGGATCATACTCTCATCCACAACAACATCTTCACCAGGAGATTTTTTAATTTTGAATTGGTTATTCAAATGATCAATAAGGGGTGAGATTTTGGATAGTCTACCTCCCTGTGGCATTTTCTCATTATCACTAAAATGCCAGAATTTTAATATTAATTGAAACCTATTCCGGCTCATAATTTTACCTACAACACAATTTTTATAGAGTATGTTATTCGACCAATAATCTGTCAGTCGAGGCATTGGCACAAGACCCATCCATAACAATAATCCCAAGAACTTTTTTATTTCGTCTGGATTAGTAGGTCTCCATTTTCGCAGTCTACAACTAGGATTCAATCGTAATTTACTTATAACCTGAGCAGCATTACGATTGGTTTCGTCAACCATAACCTGTATGATTTCATCAGTCAAATATGCATAAAAGTAATCAACAGGTTTTGCATTTTGTGGAAGATTGAATGAAAATGTTGGTACTCCGTCAAATTTAATATTTTTTTGCCTACCCTCAAACAATTACCATTTTTCATCTTCATCTTTTTTCATTTGGATTTTTTCATTTTTATTCAACACTTTGTATTTTTCACCTAAACTAATATTTACATCTTCTCTTTGTACATGTTCTATATTAACAACTTCATCAACATTCATAACGCTTTCATCATTCACACTGTTATTTTCACTAATAATTTCAGTCATAACTTCATTCATATCTTCATCATAATTATTGTCTACAACATTACTTATCTCACCATCTAAGTCACTCTCTGATAAAGAGTTGTATCTGGGAGCAAAGTCGGGATCTTCGTCCGTGTTATCCATGTCACTCTCTTCATTACTTCCCCAACCATCATCACTAACACGGTCCATTTGTGGGTCATATTCACTTGTCATAGGATCGTACAAAGCGTTTGTTATTTCATCACTATTCAAATCACCCATTGTTGAAAATATAAACTAACTAAATAAACTAAAGCAAAATACAAACACTCAAAGACATATGTAACATGGAAGGATATCTGAACAAAATGTAAAATTCAGTGTGAATACACTACACCTAACAACACACAAACTGTAACCAAGTGAGGTTAGATTTACACTAAGCGGGTGCCGAGTACAATAAAAAGCGCGCAAAATAACACGAACACGTGTGTCATAATTTACCACGCACCGAGTGCAGTACTACCAATATCTTACGTGAAATATACCCAAAAACAATGTTGTTCCGATCGGGTCGGCACATTTATTTTTCAATTAAAATTCGTTAATAAAAAAATCTGCCGACCTGATCGGGCCATAATTAACAGCTGTTATTTGAAACGTTTTATTTATAAAAATCATATTACACTACGTAACAAACATATTACAACAAAAATTAATGAAAAAAAAGTAACGATAAAACTTGGCAATGTGGGGACATCACTGGTCCATCCCAGTGGCAGCTAACGTGTTAACAAAAATGTATTTATCAATCCAATTCCCTAGGTTTTTTATGCATTGTTTTTTCTTTACAAGTCTAAATAAATAAACTCTAATATCTTAAGTTTATCATAAAAATATGTTATTTTTCAAAATAAACAATAAAACTAGAAGCATAATTAATTTCAGAATGTTAGATGAGTTGTAAACACAATGGAATGTTTCCACAATGTGTTTTTTATCGGGCAGGAAGTGATAAGAAAGGGTCGCTAAACAAGGGTGGAACTCAGGCGTAAAGGAAGACTGGACTCTTGAACAAAAACTGAATGGCTTTAATTCACTGCCTTTGCATGTGAATTCCTATTCATTAATGTTATCTGTCTCTTTTCACGTGCTGATAAGGAAGTGGCCAGACAATGGGAAAATATTTTCTGACAGATATATTGTTTATCTCGTGGCCAAATCACGTACTGATAAGGAAGTGGCCTTCTATAGGCAGATATTTTCTGATAAAGATTTGTTTATCTTATGGCCAGATGTTGTTTGATTGTTCTGTTTATCAGCGCTTTTCACACATGAAACATTTCTGAGAGGTATCTCCACTTTTACATAGAACCGGAACCGCAGAACCGAGATTTTCCCAAGGGTTCTCAGTTCCGGTTCTTTTGTCAATAACCGATAGAACCAAGAACCAACTTTAGGGACCGACCTATCCCTACATTACATTTCGTATGGCTTTTAAAGTCAACAACCAAAATAAAAGGAGGAAGAATGAAAACTTTCAAAATTAGATTGATAGTATGAATAAAATATTTTTTAAAGGGTCCTCAGTTAACTATGAATTAATTTGTATTTTATTTATACTAAGCCAAATCCTATTAACTGACTGATCACAGTTTCTCAAAACCTGCAAGACTATGAACCGTGAATCCTGGCACAAGTATTCTTTATAAGCTCCAGGTGCGTACTAAGAAAGGATTTGAAAATAAATTAAAATGAAATATTTTAAATCTTAAAGGCCTAAAAAATAAGGTAGATAATAAATATCTCGATACCAGCCAATCAGAGCAATTGCTACTATTCGCCATACGAATAAAAAAACTTAGGACAGTGCAACTTGACATAAAGGGTTATTTTTTTAACTATTAAAAGGTGCAGTGTGAAAAAAAAATAGCAAAATTATGAATTTTTGAATGCTCAAATTAAATATAAGCTATCCTGTCTTGGTACTGTTTTACATTAATTTAATTATTTTTTCATTTACTTTAAGTAGCCACTTACCTACTTTGGTAGTCTGTGACCAACTTGTGTAGCCCCGAACGGGGTTCGAAGTTGAGCTGCAGGACCGAAAATAACACCCTGTAGCATGGGTACTTACTGCTAATCCTATTTAGAAATAAGGAATAAGGGAACTGCCCATTGAACAGTCATGTATAGAATTAATTATAAATATTAAAATAAGTCAAAACATTCTAAATCTCATCTAGTTTTAGAAATATATTGTATTTTATAAAATAGTCGGTAGTCAAATGTTCTTTATGGTTTGTCATATCAAGCACTTATGAACTAGTTTTTTTTTTTAATTCTACTATAGAATGAAAAGTTAATCCTGTTAAAAGTTCATTATT
This sequence comes from Stictocephala bisonia, assembly GCA_035578905.1. Classification (NCBI taxonomy): domain Eukaryota; kingdom Metazoa; phylum Arthropoda; class Insecta; order Hemiptera; family Membracidae; genus Stictocephala; species Stictocephala bisonia. The sequence goes on from JAQJVL010000001.1 coordinate 8,624,640, forward strand.
TTTTAATTTATAATAAGTTTTCCTTTTTTTATATGTGCTGGTATTTTCCTGAAGAATTAATTTCCTGCAAATGTCATTTTTTAAATTGAAGTATTTAGTTGTTTTTGGGATTTTCTTTCACAGGATCTAAAATATTCACATTTAACATAGCTCTTATTGCTTTTTTCAATTAAATTCCATTTACCTGAATTTCATAAGTTCTCTGTGACTGGATATGAGAATAATAAAATTACACAAATTTACTATGTTTCTAATTGCATATATGCCCGAATTTATTTAATTAAACTAAACTGATTTAGTGTGGCCATCCTATATGTACCAGATGACTGTACAACTGTACATCTTATAACTGTACACTGTAGCATTATAAATTTGGTAACAGTTTTTATGTAGTAGGTTTGTAGTGAATTATATGTGTAAATTAAACGACAATTGCATCTTTTTTAAGACCTGCTTTTACGCTGTAATGCAATATGATTTAAATTTTTTAGTGATAACCAGCCATTGGTGGTTGTAAACTTTGGACAGATAATAATAAACTCTAAACCTCGAGAAAATGCTGAGATAAATGTCAAACAATTGTATAAACAAGGTATAACTGAAAAAGAAATTATGGTCATGATGTTGGAACGGAGCTATGACTATTTTGTAGTGGAGCTCAGAAGTTTACAGGTATGTTATTGCAATTTTAGGTGAGTATATTTTTTTTATTAAAATCAGTCATTTTAGCCCTGACTGAAAGTTGCGTGTTTCAGTCAGTATGTCCAACATGAAAAAAACTGGACAACATGTTTCAGATCAAGTGATCCATCTTCAGGTCTTATGTTTCATCTGTATTAAGTTTATTAAATACAGACAACACTGAAACACCAAAATTCACAAGTGTCACGTTTGTGGATGTGAGTTCTAGTCCGTCCACAGAACTGGTATCAGTGTGTGCCAATGTGTTATTTTCATTTTGTGAACTTTGGCATTTCAGTTTTGTATGTATTTAATGAACTTAACACATCCAGTGCGTGTCCCGTGGTTCCACATTGTATTGCCCCGGACTGATCTATTGCTTAGCATGAGCTCAGCATTGGGCGGGGCAACTTCGTATTTGGTGAGTGTGTTGTGTTGTTCCAACTCGACCTTGACATGCAGTTTGTTTCCGATATTCGTGTTTTCGACCTGTGCTAATCGTGTTCATTGACATTCAGATTTGTTTACATGTTTGTACAGTTATATTATTGTGTTGTATTTATTATTTTGTTCTTATACATTCATATTATTTTATATTTTATATTATTATATTATATTTGATAAGTTCTACAAAGACCAGTAGTAAAGCCTCAGCCATTCCAAACAATGTAAATAAATATTTTATGCACTGTAAAAACTAACTAAAAACAGTGTATTATATGTTTTTACGTGTATTTAATGCAATTTCGGACTTTATAGACATGGAGTGCGTGACAAAACCGGTTTAACGTGCTGACCCCACAGATCCGCGGACCGAACTGTGATGTCACCAATGGAGCCATTTTGGATGACAGACATATTTCTTTGGTCATCAACAGTCTTCTACTGTCATGAGGAAAGATTATCAAATTAGTTTATATGTTAGCTTCTGGGGTGATATATATGTATTTCTTTTAGCAGTCAATGTGTTAATAGAGACAAAACCAGACCTGAAGAAGAATCACTCGATCTGAAACACATTGTCCAGTTTTTTTATGTTGGAAAGATCGAGTGAAACATGTAAGTAATATTAAATAAGTTAGCAGACATATATAATTGGTACTTAGTGTATTTAATGATTTGACTGAGTAAATTTTAAGAACCATACAAGGTGGCCATTTAACTGGGAATAAGCCGGAATTTTGGGCTTCTGCGTGGGATCCTAGTGAAGCTGGGAGAACCATAATATTTAAATTATTTCGAGGTAATAAATATGAAAACAATCTCAATGCGAAAATAATATTTTCATCTGAGTATAGAGGTGTGAGTTGACCAAGATGAATATCCTGCTTCCAAACCTTATCATCCCACCTTCTATTTTTCATCATGGCTACTAATACACATGATTTTAGTCTATTAGTGACCAGTGATAAGTGGAATATGCGATAATAATCTGCCTATTATTATGAGGTTGTCTTACCAACATTAATTGATGCCTTTTGACTTGACTGGGTTCAATAGAAGAGACAAGGCCTGATGTGATTGTGATAAGCTGTAACAAGGTCATAACCGCCCACCTGCCTCTCGTACAGTGGTATTGACCCACCTGCCTATACACGTGTAGTGGTATTGATCTATCCACCCGTCCACAGACGTATAGTAGTATGACCCACCTGCCCATACTCGTGCAGTGGTATTGATCCACCTGCCCATACTCATGCAGTGGTATTGACCCACTTGCCCACACATGTACAGTGGTATTGACCCACCTGCCCATACACATACAGTGATATTGATTTACCCACCTGCCCACACAGTGGTATTGACCCACCTGCCTCTCGTACAGTGGTATTGACCCACCTGCCTATACACGTGTAGTGGTATTGATCTATCCACCCGTCCACAGACGTATAGTGTTATTGACCCACCTGCCCATACTCGTGCAGTGGTATTGACCCACCTGCCCATACTCATGCAGTGGTATTGACCCACTTGCCCACACATGTACAGTGGTATTGACCCATCTGCCCATACACATACAGTGATATTGATCTACCCACCTGCCCGCACAGTGGTATTGACCCACCTGCCTCTCGTACAGTGATATTGACCCACCTGCCTATACACGTGTAATGGTATTGATCTATCCACCCGTCCACAGACGAATAGTGTTATTGACCCACCTGCCCATACTCATGCAGTGGTATTGACCCACTTGCCCACACATGTACAGTGGTATTGACCCACCTGCCCATACACATACAGTGATATTGATCTACCCACCTGTCCGCACAGTGGTATTGACCCACCTGCCTCTCGTACAGTGATATTGACCCACCTGCCTATACACGTGTAATGGTATTGATCTATCCACCCGTCCACAGACGAATAGTGTTATTGACCCACCTGCCCATACTCGTGAAGTGGTATTGACCCACTTGCCCACACATGTACAGTGGTATTGACCCACCTGCCTGTACACTTACAGTAAAAATTTCCTTTTATTGCTAATTGTTTTAATGATTTTTTTTGTACAATCTGTGGAAACTATAAAATCTGAGATAGGTATATCAGACCTAGATGTTAATGTCTTGACCGACGCAAAATTATGTTGACTCTCTTAGTTCTCAGGTTAATGGGTTTAGTTTTAAGGAAGTCAGCTGTAAAAATGTTCTAGCCATAGTAAATAAAATGAAATCATCTGATTGTTTAGATGTTTATGAAATGACTAGTGAACTAGTCAAAAGTGTGATAGGTTCAATAGTTGAACCCCTGACATTCTGTTTTAATTGTTGCATACAACAAGGAATTTTCCCAACATTTATGAAGCTATCCAAAGTTCGCCCAATTTTCAAAAAAGGGGAAACCGATGACATATCAAATTACCGCCCCATATCTCTCATTCCTGTGTTGGCTAAGATTTTTGAGTATTTAATTTTTAGTCAAGTGAGCACTTATTTCGAGTCTTCCAATTTGCTCTCTAACTGCCAGTTTGGTTTTCGCAAAGGTAAAAGCACTATTGATGCCATAGATGAATTGGTAAGGGAGTTATTAAATGTACTTGAATAAAAGGGGTTTGCTTGGGTTACTTTTTGTGACCTAAGCAAAGCATTTGATTGCGTTGATCACAACGTGCTGCTTGGCAAATTGTTACTCTATGGCATCAATGGTAACTCGCTTCAACTATTTAAGTCTAACCTAAAGAATCGTAGACAAAAAGTCATTGTTGGTCATAACTGGTCGGATGAAGTTGTTGTAAGCAATGGCGTCCCTCAAGGGTCTATCTTGGGACCTTTTCTTTTTTTGGTTTATATTAATGATTTAACTAGTAATGTAAGAAGTAATATTTTTATGTATGCAGACTACACTTCGATTTTATCTTCTAACTGTGATTATAATGACCTGTTATCAGATGTAAAGGTAGATGTTGCCAATGCTGAAGAATGGTTCAGAGCTAATCAACTCTTGCTAAATTGCAACAAGACCCAGAATGTAGTTGTTAGCCTTAGAGAAAGACCAATGGATTGTTTTAACTCTAGGTTAAGTTCCAATGTAAAATTTCTCGGAGTTATGTTGGATGAGTCATTGAACTGGGGTAGCCATATTGACTACATTTTACCTAAAATCTGTAGAACCGTATTTTTACTCAGAAAGCTTGTTAATTGTGTCCCGCTCGAATTTGTAAGAACTTCCTATTTTGCCTTTTTCCAGTCTCATGTAAGGTATGGTTTACTGATTTGGGGAGTGTCTAGTAAAACTCAATCTGTGTTGTTAGTACAAAAAAAGTGCTGTTAGGGTAATGTGCAGTGCAGCCTTTAATGCTCATTGTAGACCATTATTTATTCAACTAAAAATTTTAACAGTGGTAAACTTGTATATTTATGATGCTGTTGTGTACACTTTGAAAAATAAAGAGAATCTTGTTATTAGAGCTGATGTACATTCCCATAATACAAGAAACAAACACCTTTGTTCCTTGTGTTTGTAACTTGCCCAAAGGAACAAACACAAGCTGTTGTTCTAATCTACAGTAATACAGTACTGTAGATTAGAAAAACAAAAAATATGTATGTTGCTCTGGGCCCAAAATTTGTCAACCACTAACCAACATATGTACTGGAATTCAATATTGACCACCTGAAAATCAGACTCTATGACTGGTTGGTTCTGAATCCATTTTATAACTTTAACGAGTTTTTTACATTACAAACTAATTTGATTATAATGTAATATTGTCAGATCATACTATTTGTTTTGAAGATTGACCTTGTTGTTGCAATGCCAATATTTAGTGATGGTTAATGAATAAGTTTATTGTTATCAATATATGTAATGTAATAAGGTGCTGACTTTGTCTATTGCATGTAATTGCTTAGCGACAAATAAAAAGATTATTATTATTATTGGCCTACCCACCTGCCCATACACATACAGTGGTAGTAACCCACCTGCCCATCCATAATGGTATGAATGTGATGACTCACCTGGCACCCATACACTTACAGTAGTAGTAACCCACCTGCCCATCCATAATGGTATGAATGTGATCACTCACCTGGCACCCATACACTTACAGTGGTAGTAACCCACCTGCCCATCCATAATGGTATGAATGTGATGACTCACCTGGCACCCATACACTTACAGTGGTAGTAACCCACCTGCCCATCCATAATGGTATGAATGTGATGACTCACCTGGCACCCATACACTTACAGTGGTAGTAACCCACCTGCCCATCCATAATGGTATGAATGTGATCACTCACCTGGCACCCATACACTTACAGTGGTAGTAACCCACCTGCCCATCCATAATGGTATGAATGTGATGACTCACCTGGCACCCATACACTTACAGTGGTAGTAACCCACCTGCCCATCCATAATGGTATGAATGTGATGACTCACCTGGCACCCATACACTTACAGTGGTAGTAACCCACCTGCCCATCCATAATGGTATGAATGTGATGACTCACCTGGCACCCATACACTTACAGTGGTAGTAACCCACCTGCCCATCCATAATGGTATGAATGTGATGACTCACCTGGCACCCATACACTTACAGTGGTAGTAACCCACCTGCCCATCCATAATGGTATGAATGTGATGACTCACCTGGCACCCATACACTTACAGTGGTAGTAACCCACCTGCCCATCCATAATGGTATGAATGTGATGACTCACCTGGCACCCATACACTTACAGTGGTAGTAACCCACCTGCCCATCCATAATGGTATGAATGTGATGACTCACCTGGCACCCATACACTTACAGTGGTAGTAACCCACCTGCCCATCCATAATGTTATGAATGTGATGACTCACCTGGCACCCATACACTTACAGTGGTAGTAACCCACCTGCCCATCCATAATGGTATGAATGTGATGACTCACCTGGCACCCATACACTTACAGTGGTAGTAACCCACCTGCCCATCCATAATGGTATGAATGTGATGACTCACCTGGCACCCATACACTTACAGTGGTAGTAACCCACCTGCCCATCCATAATGGTATGAATGTGATGACTCACCTGGCACCCATACACTTACAGTGGTAGTAACCCACCTGCCCATCCATAATGGTATGAATGTGATGACTCACCTGGCACCCATACACATACAGTGGTAGTAACCCACCTGCCCATCCATAATGGTATGAATGTGATGACTCACCTGGCACCCATACACTTACAGTGGTAGTAACCCACCTGCCCATCCATAATGGTATGAATGTGATGACTCACCTGGTGCCCATACACATACAGTGGTAGTAACCCACCTGCCCATCCATAATGGTATGAATGTGATGACTCACCTGGCACCCATACACTTACAGTGGTAGTAACCCACCTGCCCATCCATAATGGTATGAATGTGATGACTCACCTGGCACCCATACACTTACAGTGGTAGTAACCCACCTGCCCATCCATAATGGTATGAATGTGATGACTCACCTGGCACCCATACACTTACAGTGGTAGTAACCCACCTGCCCATCCATAATGGTATGAATGTGATGACTCACCTGGCACCCATACACTTACAGTGGTAGTAACCCACCTGCCCATCCATAATGGTATGAATGTGATGACTCACCTGGCACCCATACACTTACAGTGGTAGTAACCCACCTGCCCATCCATAATGGTATGAATGTGATGACTCACCTGGCACCCATACACTTACAGTGGTAGTAACCCACCTGCCCATCCATAATGTTATGAATGTGATGACTCACCTGGCACCCATACACTTACAGTGGTAGTAACCCACCTGCCCATCCATAATGGTATGAATGTGATGACTCACCTGGCACCCATACACTTACAGTGGTAGTAACCCACCTGCCCATCCATAATGGTATGAATGTGATGACTCACCTGGCACCCATACACTTACAGTGGTAGTAACCCACCTGCCCATCCATAATGGTATGAATGTGATGACTCACCTGGCACCCATACACTTACAGTGGTAGTAACCCACCTGCCCATCCATAATGGTATGAATGTGATGACTCACCTGGCACCCATACACATACAGTGGTAGTAACCCACCTGCCCATCCATAATGGTATGAATGTGATGACTCACCTGGCACCCATACACTTACAGTGGTAATAACCCACCTGCCCATCCATAATGGTATGAATGTGATGACTCACCTGGCACCCATACACATACAGTGGTAGTAACCCACCTACCCATCCATAATGGTATGAATGTGATCACTCACCTGGCACCCATACACTTACAGTGGTAGTAACCCACCTGCCCATCCATAATGGTATGAATGTGATGACTCACCTGGTGCCCATACACATACAGTGGTAGTAACCCACCTGCCCATCCATAATGGTATGAATGTGATGACTCACCTGGCACCCATACACTTACAGTGGTAGTAACCCACCTGCCCATCCATAATGGTATGAATGTGATCACTCACCTGGCGCCCATACACATACAGTGGTAGTAACCCACCTGCCCATCCATAATGGTATGAATGTGATGACGCACCTGGCACCCATACACTTACAGTTACTATAATTTAGCCAGCAAATAAATTAAAACAATAACTATTTTATGTTTCTTATTTAATTTATAATTATATCTATGTAAATTTGAATTAATCGGCCAAACTTCATGAGTTTTAACAGTAAATATATGGAAAAAGAAATGTGTAAAGAATGTCTACTGGCACGGGAAGCTCTAAAAAAGCCCACATTTTGATGAGAAAGCACTGAAATTAAGGAAAGACTGACATTTTTTAAGTCATAAATAGCTGTTTCATTTGATATTTATGACAAGCCATGATACCAATTTTAAGTTCATTGCTGGGGTTTGCCAGTACTCGAGCCAAGCCTGCCATAAACGAGTGGGAAGAAATCAGGGCTGTTTCGTACCCAAGCTCGAACCTAGAAGAAAGTTTTAAGTAATTAAAAGTACTACTAAATAAACACTAATTATTCGTATGAATAATGTATGATTTCTTACAAATTTCTGCAAGCTTTATTATTGACAATAAGATGCCAATACTTCAAAACTTACCATACCTCATAGCTTCAACTACTGGTCGGGAATGATGAAAGGTGTAATGGCGACACATGGAGTGAATGTGTTAAAACATCCACATGCAATGTGTCAATGCCTACCATAGAAAAGTGTAGGCTGTTTGACTTTTTCGAGCTTTATAGTTTCTCAATTGATTATTCAAAATACTTCCCTTTAGGTTATTATCCTTATAATTTTGTTAGTACAGTAGAACTCCAACTATCTGAATCAATTGGGGCCACACTCTATTCGGATAGTCAGATTTTTGTCTAAGAGTAGTCCATTTTGTTTAATTACTGCATGTAATCCAATGTGTGTATGTTGGAATGGAATATAAAACAATATTTTATATGAGAAAGGAAATTTATTAACATAATTAATTACAGTTTAGTCACATACTACAGTGTACTATTATGTGTATTTATGTACCATCCTGTAAACTAATATTATTGCTTGCCAAACATCTAAGTTAAATATCTTCTCTTGACCGTCTTCCCCGTTTTTGGGCAGCCAAGTCGCGCATCCGCTTGAAAGAGGGAAGGACAATAGCGTGAGTAGAAAGTACATTATCCCTATCGCATTATGTTTCCTGGCAGAATTTGGATTTTTTTTCTTTGAAGATGGTGTTACAGTGTACAGTGTTTATATAGGCATATTATGTGTTATTTATTTATTGTGATACATATATGTATGATTTAACATCTTTCTAAGGATTAAAAACACTACTCTGTTGTTTGCTTTTAGTTTTAGTTTTTTTTTTTTTTTTTTTTTTTCAGAACAAAATTAAAAACTGAAGATTTTAAGACTTCTTTTATGACATTCTGAAAGCGATTCGGATAGTTGGAGTTCAGATAATTGGAGTTCCACTGTATTGTCATTTACTACAGTGAGCAGTCACCGTCTATCAAATTGAGTTTGTTCTGTAGAAATTTGCAGCTAATTGTCAGTTCTTAAAAAAAAGAAGGAACCATATTCATTTTAATAATTATAAACGTTGTAAATTTCAATAAGAGTTAATGTAGTGCATTTTCGATCCCAAGTTGTGTCAAGTTTTTTGTTGACTGGTACTTTTGCATATTTCTTATCGTTGTGATGGATACACAATTCCGGTACTTTTTTTGTTCCAACTAAGATAAATTGGTCGGTAGCGTAGTTGGTTCAATCCCAGCTTCATATGCTAAAGGTTGTCAGTTCGATCCCAATCAGAGTCAATACATTTTGAGAAGGGTCAGCTGATAACCACCGGCTGTTCATTTGTCATTGGGCTATTAATTAATGACACTTTCTAAGGAATAGTCGGCCTTAGTTTGTAACAATGACTACATTCGCTCATCTACACTCATCACACTCATTCGAAATCCATATTCGCCCATATCTTGACGATCGGCGTCTTATGAATAAATAAATAAATAAATCTTTTGTCAAGAGTAATTTTAAATTAGAATTTAAATATTTATTAGATCCATCATTAAAAGACAAATTTCAACAAAATTATTTGTCTTTTAAAAATTGTTTGTGATTCAAATCGTAGTTATTAAATAAATATTGTAAAGGTAGCTGGAATGCCGAAAACTTAATTCAACTCAAAACTTGTCTAGAAGCAAAGCACATTTTAAAGAAAGTTGTATTTATATTAATGCCATTGATTTCACATCTCTAAAACCCTAGTAACAGGCGTCAGGAAAATGATTGTTTGTCGGTAACAAAATTCACGCTGACTTAGTTGAAATCATTAAGTATTATCACAATTAGTTCTAATCGGTGATTAACAATTTTGGGTCACAAATTCACTTACTGTCGGTGCAGAAATTATGTGCACTCGAGATTGATGATTCTTTTCTAAGGAACTAGAAGGCCTACGAAAAATATAATCACACCATTGTTTTTCTCATATAATTGTACGCTACGCCATATGCATTTTTTATTTTATCACAAGTTCTAATAATTTGTATCATAGTTGGAACAAAAAAAGTACTGTAATTTTAACTACTTTTCATTGTACATTAAATTTACAAAATTATTAATCAAAAACCCGTTAATGTATTGCATTCATATTTTAATACCTGGTTGATAGGAATGTTTTCTGTAAGTTTCATAAATTTTAGAATTTTAAATTTTCTATAAAAAGTTATCAATTCCCTGAAAAATTGTTTTCTTGGCTTCTAGAGGTCGTAAAATTAATTATTTGGTCTTGTTGTAATCCTTGTGACATGTATAGTTACAATAAATTATTTTCATATATATGTAAGTAAATATAGTTATATAAAATTGATTAAGATCAATCTATAATAACTTTAATTGATACATTTTAAATGATTTAAATCAATATAAAATCACTGCATTTATTTACAAATATAACATAATTTATCGTAACTATACACGTCATAAAAATTACAACAAAACCAAGTAATTAATTTTACGACCTTTAGAAGCCATGAAAACAATGGTTCAAGAAATTGATAATCAACCAGTTATTAAAATATAAATGTGATTCATTAACAGGTTTTTGAGTAAAAATTGTGTGAATTTGATGTACAGTAACAATTCCGGTACTTTTTTTGTTCCAACTAAGATAAAAATTATTGAAACTTGTACTAAATTTTAAAAATGCATATGACATAACGCACCACTAGACGAGAAAACAGTGGTTTGATTAGATGTTTTTTAGGCCTTCTATTTCCGTAGGAAACGACCTTCAAACTCGGGTGCACATCATTTCTGTGCTGATAGTAGTAGGACCTAAACAACCCAAAATGTACGTTGATATCAGAAAGTAACAGTGCCAAAACCATTATGCTTAATATATTTGATTGAAGCAGTCGAATTTGAATTGCCAATTCCTTAAGAAGTTAACAGAGAGCTGACTTTTGCAAAGTTAGAGAAGTATAACATACAACTAATAAACAACCAGAAGTATTCCTATTTAGTACATTTTTTTTAAACAAATAACATATATTGTTTTAACACAAACAGTCTGTTGAATCAATGAGCGGGGCAAGGAGGAAAGTTGTTTATTATTAAGATTGTACATTACTAAAAAATATCTATTAAACTCTTAAAACAAGTTAAGAAATCGAGAACGTATTTCTGCGTTTCTAAAAACTGTTAAATACTAGGGATCTTTGTTGTGAATGCTATCCAGTGGGCTATCCTTTACACACTGAATACCTACACATTTGCATATTATTTATATCTTAATTTTATAAATAATATTCTATATTGCACTGTGAGAGCAATACGTGGCAGGCAGGCAGGCAAATGGTGTAGGCGTTGTTCTACAACCAAGACTCATATCACTGAAACTCTGAAGCAGTCTGCTCAGAATTCTCCGGTATAATAGAATAAGAGCACTAATAGCAGATGAGAGAAAGCTTTATGAAGAAGTTTCAGCATCAGAAGAAAATGGTTATATCAGCTGTAGAGACATTATTGTTTTAAACAGACAAAAATATTGGTTACATTATTGATTCGACCATACGATTTGAAAAAACGACAGACAACCTGAATCAATCAAGAAAAATTCCAAGTATATAAAAAAAAAACTTAAAATTACTATAAGGAAAAATACAAAATTAATGAAAGAAAAATGTTTGGTCTACTAATTGGATCAATTGGAACAGTTCCAAAGTGGTTACTGACTTTAGGATTGAATTTCAGTTAGAAAATAATAAAATATATGTTTTTAACTTATCTGAAAAGTTCTATCTAAATTTTAAGAAATCATCTTCATAACTGAAATTCTAATTAATTAGTATCCTTTGTTTGTATGCAACTTATAATGGCAAGAAGGTGAACAATAAATGTTCTTTTATTGTTATAAAAATTAAACACAGAATGTTTTGTTTTGGCCAATATAGCTGCAAATGATTCTGCCAGGAGAGAAGTGGAAAATTCATCACACAGAAGCATCAGAACAGTGTATTCTAGAACCTACTCATCTTGAAGTTAATTTAGCCAAGAGCCTCTTGGATGATCAGCCAGAAAATCCAAAAATTAAAGTCAATGCCACTCTTCCAGCTATTAATCTAAATATTTCAGGTTAGTATCAGTAGAGACGTATGATTTGAATAAATTCATTTATATGACGCAATGGCTGATTTTTTAAAAGTGAACATACTTATCTTAGTTCAGTATTACTGGGTTTGGCCATTGTCAGCACTATCCATTTTCTTGCTGTAGTTAAATGTTCTCTTCTTGAATCATTCCAATCGTCCCTTCCTTGTTTAATATCCATTTTTACCTCTACTATCCATCTTCTTCTTGGTTTTACTCTAGATTCTTTTCCTTGTCATGTTTTCCAACATTATTATTTGTATTCTATGTTGTTCCATCTTGTAAGTAACTTGACCATACCATGATTATCGCTTGTGCTTATTTTTTTCTCTTTAAGTGTTACCTACTATTTTATTATTAGCAAGACATAAAAAATTCAGTGATCTTTCTTCTCCCTTTTGTTACAATAAATACTATAATTAATTTTTAAAAAATAAACTGTTATAAAATTTTAGTTAGTTAATATCTCTTTAGTTGCGTTCTTTAGGAAGGCTAAAAAGCTCTATTCAAGAAAATCATATTCTTCCACAAAAGTGGCATAACAAGTTCTCTCGATTACCAGACGCTTTCTGTCTCAAGTTCTGTTGAGTTGATTCTTGTTTATTTATTAACTTTTCCATTCTGATCTATCTGTTACAAGTAATTCCCAATTTCCATCTATGTTCAGATTTCTTAATAGTGCTTAACAAATTGAATTTATGTCTTAGGACAACCTACTACTCCTTTTTCTTCCAAAAGTTCACAATATAAACTCGCTTTGGTAAACGTGTATCATCCATTTGTAGAACATGTCCTGTCCATCTTAACTGATATGTAGTTACTTGTTTTTCTACACTCATGCAGTTTGCGTTTCTTAGGACTTTCTCATTGGATTTGTAGTCGTACTATTTTATTTTTACTATGTTTCTGAGTTGACCTTATTTAGCTATGCCATTTTGAAGCTTGTATCAGCTATGCCATTTTGAAGCTTGTATCAGCTATGTCATTTTGAAGCTTGTATCAGCTATGCCATTTTGAAGCTTGTATTAGCTATGCCATTGTTAAGTATTGCAGGAAAATTGTTAAATAACTTTCTTCCAGGGATTGTAACAACTTATAGCACAAAAAAAGTGAAAAAAGTTACTAAAACTGTAGAAAAAGTGTAAAACGGCATGGAGCTGATGTTAGTTTTAGAACTATGAAAATTTAGACAGCAACAAAACACAACTGAATTAATGAATTATTTTTACTCTAAAACAACTAAATTTAATTCATTTATAATGAACTCAATTAAATAATTTGTCTGTTAAACTTTATAAACTGGTACTTCGGTATATTTTAATATTCTAATGATTTGAGTGGGTCCTATCATCATGTATTAGGGGTTTACAAAAACACTATAGAGATATCAAAGTGTTTTTATGTCAAAAGTATTTTTACCACCAAGAAAGTGAATTTGCCTTTTTCTGTTTATGTAGCATATTAGAAACACCAAAAATTTAATATTTTAAATTACCAATGACATCTTTAGAAATTATTTGTCATAACCTTAAATATATGTCTAATGAGCAAGTAATCCATGAAAATAACTAGTTAGATTTCTCTTGATTAATGTGCATTACAAATATTATAATAAAATAATTGTGAAATTAAAATATTTACAGAAGGAAGATTGCTAGCCATGATTGGTCTGCTTGTAAGCATTCCTTTACCGGACTCAAAAGAACAAGATGAACCTCAAATTAAAGTAAGTATTTCCTTCTATACTCCTTCCTAGTCAGAGTTGAAGGGATAGGGCCTTCATTAGCATAACACTGTTCCATTCCTCTAAAGTTCTGAGAGGAAACCTTTTACAAGTCATCAAGACATGCTCCCATTTTAACCTTTGCACGCAGCAGTTACAGACACATCCTTCGTACTTCACCATAACGTGGCGAATGGCTATAGAAGATTTTGTTTATTTTATTGCCTAGCAACGAATATATTATTCAATTCAATTTATATTCACCATGTAAAATGTCAATTAAGTTTGGGTGGATATGTTAGAGTGGTTATGAAAACATTATATTCTTGGCAGAAGCAAAACTAAGCTACAGCTGAGATATAATTAGCCTTGACCTACGTGTCAGATGGCTGAAGATGCAATGGCTAGCAGCATTGATTACTTTACTGCATTGTTTATTTTGATTGTTTCTGTGTTTACCTTGTTTCATTTATTATTTTTTTGTTTTTGTTTTATATGTTGTATCTAACTTATAAAAATTGTAAAGTTAGTAATAACGTTAGGTTATATAGTAGTTTTTATTTTATTTGTTTGTACATAAGACACACAGATGATAATGACTTCCTATACTTTCATCCCAATTTGGTTGATGGCATTTAGGAATTGTTTCATTTTTCTTTCTTCTTATTTAATGTTTTGCTTAACATTTCCTTGACTATTTTATTCATACCTCTAAAACAAAGTAAGTATTTTTTTTCTTAGTGATACAATCAGCAAATGTTTGTATCACTAAGCATTAGCACTAGCGAATAATACTAGACATGAAACATAATTTGGCTAAAGATAAAGTATAATGTCTATAAGTATACATATGATCATATTTTTCAGTTTCAATTTATCATGAGAAACTAAAACTAAAAAAAGTGTTGTACAAACATTTTTTATAATTACGTAGTATACAAAGTTTAACTGTAATGTAATGCAGCGTGTAAAGAGTTAAAATGTTTATAGTTATTAAATTTAGTTAGACACTTTCCAACTTATTAAAATTTCCTTCCTGAGTTCAATTTCATTCCCCTTTGGTAAACTCACAATCAATTCTTCAGTCTAAAGCAACACTCTTCTCTATGACATTCATTTTGGGCCTTAACACTTTAACCGCCATGTCAGTCAAATGTGAGGTGGAAAGTGAAAAGGGGCCTCTTGTCGGCAATTATCGATTTTAATTATTGGTATTTTTAAATTAAGCATAAAATTAAGAACAAGTTGGTGTAAATTTCATGTCTCTACGATTATTTGCCTTTAAGTAATAAACGTTTAAAGTTTCATTAAATTTTAAGTGGCATTTTGAGAAAAACTGGTTTTAAAACTTTGAACTCACATAGAACCCACGTTTGTTATATTTAAGAAATATATCAAACATCAAAACAAAGCTACACACTTCCTTTTTCATAATAACAGTCGTAGTTGTTTAAAACACCGGCAGAATTCATTAAAATCTCGTTTTTATAAAGTTATGTAACACCAAACTGAAAATTTGAAAAGGAACCTCTTGTCGGCCCCATGTTATTTCCCATAATGACAAGAGGTCCCTTTTCTCAGACAGGACATTAGTTTCTTTTAAAGACAATTTTATTACTATTATCTAGTCTAAATTACTTTGAATGGAAACTTATCAATATCAAATAAAACTGCAAGTCGATCTACTTGGGTACAATTCTAAAAGTGATGCAGTCACAGCTGATTGTTAGTAAAACAGCTGGTTTAAATGCTGCAAATACTGCTTGAGAAAAGGTACCTGTTGTTGCGTTAGTTTAAACATACAAGAAACTGTCCTGCGTTTAGGCAACATTTTCCGCAGTTCTCTAAACCGATGCTAGAAGTCAGGGGAGGATAGTTTTTCTTTTCTAGTGTGTTTTTGAAAAGGGACCTCTTGTCGGGCCTATGTTATTTTGCCATAATGATAAGAGGCCCCTTTTCTCAGGCTAAATACTGACATCTAAATAAATGTTATTTGATGTTTGAATGCTTCAACTCAACTTTAAAACCGATACAGGCCTGTTCTATATAAACCAGAGTTTGATTATCGATAAAAAAACTGAATATCGATAATTTTGACCAAAATCGGTAGTTTCGTGAATATTTAACATTTTACTTTGCCGACAAGAGGTCCCTTTTCACTTTCCGCCTCACAACTATGAATGACAGTGACTTCCCCCCAGGCCAGCTCAATATTTGCTATCTCCCCACACATACCAGGCAATTTAAGCAGAGTGCACAACTTTCATTTTGTCAGTCATATTTGACTGACAGCAAATTTACTGCCTACACCTTGTCAGTCAAATATGACTGACAGTAAGGTTTTTAAATTTCAATTTTAGATTGCTCTTATTGAAGTTTAAAAGGATAAATTAAAACACTTAGAAAGAAAAGTAACTATATTTTGATATAAAACTATGAAAACTGACAAGTGTAAGAAGAAATGATGTGAAAAAAATGCTCAAAGTCAAACAAAAATTAGTGATAATAGTTTTGATATTTCCATTTAAGCTTGGTCATGAGCCGTCAGATAACAAGAATGGCACATAGTAGGCTCGTCAGGACAAAACGACACACTAATTCAAATGCGAGTGCAATGACTTTAGCAGACAGGTGATTGTTTAGTGTTAGTCGAAAAAGACTGAAATGGCGTCACAGAGGAACAAACAACCTTCTGACGCTGTGTCAGTCAAATACGACTGACATCAGCTGATAGTCCAATCAGTATAAATTACTTCACATTCAGGTTAGTAAAGCCTCCAGATAGTGCAGCGTGAGCGAGTAATCTGTTGTCTACTCGCCTGGCGTAAGCCAGCACATTACCGTCAGTCGTATACGACTAATACGACGATTACAGAAACTATTAAAAAATTAACAGGCGGTTAAAGTGTTAATCCAGGTACATTAGTATTCACACTGATGTTAGGATTTCTATTAATCATGTGACAAAGCATATTACTCAAATATTGAATATGTTACTTTTTACTATTAGCAAAGTTAACTTATTTAATTCCATTTCTACTTTGTATGATTATAAGGTTAAGTCAGTTATGTTTACAATTCTAATTACATCAGAACTATTTTTTGTTCCTTGACAATTTATTGGCATACTTATTAGTGTTATAAGGCTTCAGGACTTTGTACCTGAGTTAGAGATAATGCAGTTTCAAATCCTGGCCTCAAATGTTAGTTTTTATTTGTAATATTAACCCTGTACTGTACTACTGGTTCTCCCCCTTACTCTGTATGAAAAGTTTCTGGTGCAGATCAAAAGTTTATGAGGAACGGGTTGACTAAGGTTAAAGAGGAGATCGACCACAGTATTTGTGGTATTGTGATTTATTTATATATTAATTATTATTCCCCTTAAGGAGTGCGATAGAACTTGTACAACACCTAACATTCACTTATCCTTCCTCTTATCTTACCCATCTTTACTCACCCATACATGTATTGACTACCACCATACGTGTGTGAGGTGGGTAACTACAACTACAAGGTGTGTAGATCAATGCCACCATACATGGTATTGACCCACCCACCCACACTTACACCTTCAGTGTCGCAGTGGTAAATACCATGGTAGGTGTGTGGGTGGGCGGGTGGCCTATATTTACATGGCCGTGCGGTGGGTTGAGGATGAAGATCCTTGGCAACTGATCCAAAACTTGTTTTAGCATGTACAGTGGTATATAAAATTGAGGCAAGAGTCGGAGTCATAAATCTAAACAAGTGGTTAGTTACTAGGAAAAATTTTTAATTACTGTTTATATAATTTTAAGAAAGTTCTAACAGCTTTTAGTTTCATTTCCATTTTATAATTTTTTTTTTTTGCTCGTAAGAGACTTTCTTTAATTAGCATGGGATTAGATGGTCACTGGTCAATGAATTTAATTTCTGAGCTCATAAACTGGATTACTTTCCTTATCTTTTTAATGTTCTGTAATTTTAAAATAACTGCAGTGATTCTGTAACTTTAAATAAGCTACTATCACTGCTTTTGGATCTAAGCAGTCAATTACACTTAAGATACATTTGTGCAAGAACACTGAATTATTTTTCATATTATTTCTGCCATTAAAACTGAACTTAGTGGGTTAAGAGATGAAGATAAGCTGTAAGTGAGGAAGGGAATAATTTCAGGACTTCAATATGGTCTACTGTGGGCTTGGAAAGTCGTACTGTAGAAAAATTTTAAGTAAACAATGCTATTTATGTAAAGCCCTGTTTCTATTACTACAAATTTGTCCCACAAGGTGCACAACATGTGTCAGCACAAGTTGCCGCTTAGAAACAATTTATAACATGTTGCAGTACAAGTGGGGGGTGGGGGCAAAAATATGCCAAGCTACTATGGCACGAAAGTATAGCTGTCCATGCCCAATCAACTAATTAACCAATAACTAAAATCCCTTGAAAACAAAAATCAATTCATCATTCAAAGTACTGTCTTGCGCTTGTACTATTCAAATGTTGCATAAAACAAATACACAAGATTTTTTTGGCACTTGTACTAGGACATGTCGTGTAATTTGAGCCTGGGATTTGTATAAATTAAAATGAGGATAAAGCTGCATATCTGTAGGCATGCCAAGAGCAAAGGGCGCTTATATTCTAAATAATTGGAAAACAGGAATAAAAAAATCTAGTATAAACAAAAATAAAAGCAACAATTATAAACAGGAACAAACTATATTACATCCCAGATCCAAACAAAATTTTAGTCTTAACAAAAATTTAATGTTTGTGAAGAGTCACAAAATTTTTATTTGTGTTAAAATTTTTATAATACATTGGAAATTGAAGATCCACAATATAACATAACAGCTTGAATAATACAAAATCGGTGGTTTTGCCAATTTGAAGCACTAGTTCAATAACACTGAATAGGTCTCTGAGGGCGTCAAATGAGCAAAGCTAAAGATACATAGTAAATAAGTGACAAATTGTTGGAATGCAGCAAGTAGGAAGATTAACATCTAAAGCCTGCCACAACGGTACCTCAGGTATTATTATTATTAGTACAATATGTCTATTTTTATTACTGTAGGAGGTTTGAATGAGAATTTATTCCCCATATAAATTTCCTAAGTTTTGAAATAAAGGATTTTATGTGGAAATTATTTTTTTTCTAATGGCTCTCTAAGTTTTGGTTGTTCTTTTTCACTTTTGGCATGAGTTCATTTTGGTTGAAAAAGATTGTAAATTAAAAAAGATGAGGTTTTGTATTTGTTTTTATTTTTATGATAGTTACCTTCTGATAGTAATGATAGTTACTGGTTAATTTTGTAATTGGTTTTGATTTTTTTCATGTAGTATCAAAGGTATGGTTCACACCAGTCCTTGAATAAAGTACTCGAAATTGCTCGAGCAACCAAGACAGCTGAAATTAAGAAGCGTCCAGCCAAAAAGAAAGAGAAAAAGAAAACTGCACGCCCAGCGGAAGAGGGTGATGATCTTGATTTTGTTGAGTTTGCAGACTTTAGTAAATTTGGTGTTGATGAAAAGGAGAGAGAACAGTTCACACAATTTACCGAAGTACTTGTCCAATTTAAGTTGAATGGTAAGATTTTATCAAAGTAGAATGTTATGTAAATTTATCTGAATGTTATTATAAAATTAATTTTGTTATTTTGTAGAATTAACTTTAAATATCTAACTTAGATTTTTTTTGTAATAGCACCAGATTAAAATTGATCAAATTTACTCGAACATCAGATAATTCTTCTTCCTATCTGATGTTGTTTGATGAACAATCAGAGGAATCCAACTGTGCTTATTTTACAGTGATGGATGGTAAATGATTGACCACGACTTTGGTGGCTGACCTGTCACTTGTGTGATCTTCCAGCTATGTCAGTTTCGAAACAAAAAAATAGCCCTTTCCATTGCCAGCAAAATTACAAAGATCAATTGCAATCTGAATGTCAAATTTCTAAGTGGAGCTAAGTGATAGTGTTTAGATAAAGTTATTTCTAACAATGTTGATATCCGTGAACTCTAAGAAACACAAGTTAAAATACTATAAATTAATAGAAGAGGTAATATCCAACGGTATAGACAGACTGGTAAGGTGGTAAGGGCTAATGGTGTAACAATTTATCTGAAGCTCGGCATTGATGAGATTAAAATCATACTCAAAAACTTTGTTAATGATGTCTGAATGTGTATAAACCATCTAATACTCAATGGTCACATGCAGTACCCTGTCCTTTATGTTCGGAACATTTAGTCATCACAGCTAATGGGGTTACTCATCAGTCGACAATGACAGAAGCTTAACCAACTGGGCTGAAACTTATTTCTTTTATTTTATGCCAAAGGTTCAAGTACTTTCTTCTCAACTTGTTGCTTTCTAATTATTTCCTGGATTTATGCTTTCGTTCATATAAAATCTCAAAGACCCCTAAAGCTGATTGCAAGTTTTTCACTTAAAAACTTGACAATAGCATCAGGTTCATTCCACATTTCATAAAGAACTATGACTGTTGTGTCCGCTGATAAGGTGTGTCCTTAGAGGCTTCAGAAAAGAATATATTCAGGGATGGAGCCGAGAATTCGAGGATTTATACAATGAATTAAAAACAACAAAAGCTCTTATACAGCTGGTCGCTTGCTGCCCTCTTTCAATAATGCAAGGAATGAGAAGTGAGTAAATAAAAAAGCAGCTTGTTGTACTACGGAAAATTCCCATGTTGAGCCTCTGGTTGACTGTTGCTTGTATGAACTATGCAGGCCAAGCCATATGATTTTTTTTTTTAATTTCTCTAATGTGCATCATGTTCTCTTCTCTTAACACTTGAATGATTCTCAACTGCTTGCTAAAGATGGCAAATGTTTAGTTAAAATGTCATAATCCTGGAAAAATCTTCATCATATTTAACAAAGGTGTTTTTAACTGTTAAATATGGATAGTGGTGTTATTTTGTTAGGTAAAAGTTTTTTATTTTTTATATTTGCAAGCATACCATACTTAGGCTTGATAATTTGTGATACATTTAATGACAGATCAGGAAATATCTAGTACTATCTGTTGTCTTTTTAATGGTAACAAATTTTTGAAAGTGTTTGAAAACAACCTTTTTTTTATTTCAGAGGTATCGTTGGGCATATTCCAGAAATCAACCGACAATAAAGAAATACCACTTGCAGATTTTCATGTGTTGGCTTTGGAAGCAAGTCTGGAGCAAAATACGTATGACCTCAAAGTTGACATTAAGCTTGGAGGCCTTAGCTTAAATCAAAATTTTAAGGGTAGCAAAATACATGTGATAAACACACCAATGGCTGAAGGCAAAGAAGAATATCTCTTTATTGTCAAGTATTTCAAGGTAAGTGCCGTAAATAATCGCATGCATGAATTGATTCACATATTTGTTGCTGTTGAAATACTCTCCCTGACTCAATTAAGACTAAACCAAGAGTCTATCTCTGCATGTCTAGACTTATCGTTTTTATTTTTGATCTTATTTTTTATTAAAAAGTATTTGTCGATATGTAAACGCATGCAGTAATAACATTGGTATTTTAAAAATATCTAAATTGTAAAAGTGTTTGATCTTGTTTAATTCCTTGTTTTCAATATACAGTAGACGCCCCCTCATTTGGCCACCTCGTGACCAGGCCGCTGGCCAAACTAACTGAAGTTATTAAAATAAGACCCTTTTAACTACAGTAAACGTACTTTCGACATCCATAAACATCATAACTATTTAGGAAACACGTACAACTGTTGTTTGAAGGTGTTTCTGTGCACTACTTTCACTAAAAAAAACAAGCCTAAACTAAGTGCTTACTTAATGCCGTGACCTGTGGCGACGCTCGGATCAGCTGCGCACGCGAGTCATACTTCCGAACCTTCTAGTAGCCGAAAAAGAAGGAGTCTACTGTATTACAATCTGGAATTTTATTTGCCATTAAGTTCATAAATACATTCTTACACTTATTCTTAAGTTATTTTCAACATTCTTACACTATCAAAAGTAAACAAAGAACAATAATACGATGAAATAACAAATTATAATATTCAATTTAATATAAGAAAAATAGAAACATTTTACTTATTTTACGATAAAAAGTAAGTACAAACATTAAACCAAATAACTATACATTACCAAGGATATTATTATATAAATAAGAGTATAAAATTGTATAAAACAGTTTACTTATTTACTAATGTAGCAATATTCTTTAAATGTGATCTAAACAGAGAAAAATTTAAGTTTCTTAATTCATGAAACTTCAATGTTTCATGAACAATATTCGAAGAATTGATAATGTTAGATTAGATTAGATTAGATACACCGGGTTGTGGTCCTGTCACCAAGCCCACCGCGCCTAGACTCCATGGCCCTTTGCGCCCCGAGCCTGACGACAGTGTCACAAGAGACCAGTCCCCCTTATGAAGGACATGATCTCCCCGAGTGTAACCCTTCTAATATCCTCTGGTTCCAGAAAAGCGACACCCAGACTCCTGTGCCTAAGAGATGAGAGAGCTCCACAGTGACAAAAGATGTGTATGGAGCTCTCCTCATCCTCCTCACAAAGCCTACATGTGGAGTCTTCTGTTAGTCCCATTATCTTCATATGTCTGTGAAGAAGATTATGTCCGGTCAGCATTCCCGTAGCCGCCCTCACCTTGGCCCGGTTACAGCTCAGCAGATCTCTGCTGTACCTGCGATCCGGTCCTTGGATAAGTGCATGAGACTGCCTGAGCCCGGACTCGGTCCTCCATCTGCCATCGTGTTTCTCAGAGGTCCACCTGTCAATACTTCCTTTTATCTTTTGAAGAGGAATACCAAGAGCCGGCTCTGGCCCCAGCAGAGGGCACTTTGCCCCTCTCCTAGCCAGTGCATCGGCTCTCTCGTTTCCATCAATACCAGCATGCCCAGGGACCCATATGAGTCTCACCTGTTTACGCTGGCAGAGATTCTCCAGGATCCCCTGGCACTCCCATACCAACATAGAGCTGGTACGCGGCGCCATGATCGCCTTTATCGCCACCTGGCTGTCCAAGCAGATTGAAACTACTCCTCTGAAGCCACCTAGACGCATTTCTTCTTGTGTGGCTATCATGATAGCCATCACTTCCGCCTGGAAGACGGTAGCATGGGCCCCCAGAGGTACAGACAGGACTTTCTGTACCTCCCTCCCGTACACCCCAGCACCCGCGCCTCCTTCTGTAAGTGAGCCGTCTGTATACCAGACGCTTCCTTTGACTTTTGCAGGCTCGGTACTCCCTATCCACTTATCTCTACTTGGACCTCTACTGACCTGCCTATCAATTCTGTACCTAGGTATCATTAGGTCTGTTCCCATCAAAAGCAACGGGTCCAAGCCAATGTCCCTAGATAGTATTTCCCCATGGAGTCCTGGTTGGCCAGGCAAGCAGCCACCAGTCGTCCTTATTCTAAAGGCCACTTTACAAGCCTCCCCTTTTACAAACAGGTCCATTGGGCGGAGCCCAGTGAGGACCTCCATCGCTGCCAATGGTGTTGTTCTAATTGCTCCTGTGATTTCCAGGCACGCCATTCTCTGACATCTGTCTAATGTTAGCCTTGCACTATTCTGTGCCATGGCCGGCCACCAGACAACTGCCGCATAACATAATGAGGGCCGAAGTACACTCGTGTATAGCCAGTAAACCATCTTTGGTTTAAGACCCCACGTTGTCGCAATGGCCCAAAAAGCAATCCTGAACTTCCTGGCTTTCTCCTGAAGGTGCTTGAGCCAGTTCAGTTTAGCGTCCAGGATAACCCCCAGATACTTAACCGACCCTGTAGCTCTTAGCACCATATTTACCATAGTGGGCATGTACAGGCCATCCAGCCTCTTCTTCCTAGTGAAAAGAACAAGTTCTGTCTTGTTAGGATTAACAGAGAGCCCCTTGTCCCTACACCACCTTTCTAGGTATCTCAAGGCAGCGTGGACGATGTCCGACACCATGCTGGCAAACTTACCAACGCCCACGCCCAGTTTACACAAATCGTCCGCGTATGCCTGGGGGGGAAGTGAGTCTCAAATAAAAGTTGCAAAGTCTCTTCTTCTGATCTGGTCCACTCCCCATCCTCTTTAATGAGGGGTCCCAGTCCTCCCCCAGGGACCTTAGCCAACACTTTGTGAAGCCTAGACATCGCTGAAGTCGTCTCTATAGAGGTACAAAAGTCTCTCCAGGATTTCCTGGAGAATCTGCGAACCTCTCGTCTGTAATTTCTTTGGGACTCCCGGTAGGCCAGCCAGTCGGCATCACTGCCAGATCTGTTGGCCTTACCGAGGAGCCTTCTGGTTCTCCTTCGATGGGCCTCTAATTCTTGAGTCCATCTCCGGCCTCGAGCATTCCTTTGTGTAATCAAAGGGCAGTTGTTCTCATAAGAGGTGATTATGACCTCCGTAAGGAGTTCCACCCTCTCATAATGTTAAATAAAGTCAGTGCAGAATAGGTCTATTGATATTTACTCAAATCTTACTAAGAACTCAGTTTTATTAGCAAATATCACAGAATCAATTTTAAAATAATAATCAACTACCTGATTTAAATTCAAGAATCAAGTATTCAATTCTTTTGCACTGATTCTCTCATCAATATTACTATCACTATGTCATCACGATCAAAATGACCAATATTGGAGTCACAGACACACAAGCAAGTAAATATTGTGAATGTATTGTAGCCACAGGCCCCTTCTTCAATCATTTGATTACTGGCTACACACAGTCACAGTGGAAGTAAATGATGAAGCATTGTCAAGTGTGAAGTCTTGATCACTGAAATGTTTTGCCACTTCTGATTCTACTACATAATTATGTGCATTTTTTACTTTTGCTGCTTAATTGGGAGAAAGAGGAGCTAGGTTTTATCTCATGTTGAGGATTGGGGGGGAAGGTCTCAACGATTCTCGAACCATCGTTGATGCAAAGAATCAATTCTTAAGGCACGTAAGTGATTCTAAACGGTTGTTTGGATTTTATCTTTGACAATGATGTCTAATGATGGACATTCATGGCTAAGTTTGTTTTTCGACTTTAGTAGTAGTAAAAGAGAGTTAATAAACAATATGGCAACAGTCTTATTAATAGCATGAAATATTACTGATAGTGAGAAGTGGATGTTATTGATGTTGTAGAGTGGCAGTCGGCAGGGGCAGTGATAAGCCAACAGCCTATTTCGTTTTGTAGATAAGAAACCGCCAGACTACAATATCATATTTTCCCTGTCTGTATTGCTGTTATGATTTTGTAAACAATCAAATTCCTTTAGCCTTGTGTATAGAGAATAAGGAATCATTTTACTGGTATCAGAATTAATATCAAGAATTAAAAAATTGGGTATGGACATATCACTAGTCTCTACATTTGGTAATCTACTGACAGGCAATTTCCATTTTTCGAGCTCAGAACTGCAGGGAGTGATCTGACAACTTGCATAGTAAAACAGTCTTAACAATCCTGTTTATGATTTATGCTACGAAATGAAATGTCTCTTGCCATTATTGATTTTGCTGTCATGCCTTAATCTGTTCATTCATTTGCGAAGAGTTCCAGTGGTTAGGCCTCTATATTTTTACGGGCATAAATTACTATGTAACTGATATTTCATTTTTCTGGAATCATAGGTGTAACAACCAAGAAGTTTGTATTCAACAGAGGATACAGAGATCCTGAATTTGGTGGCTGGTTTATGGATCATACAGGTTTTAAGATATTTTTCTACTGCATGAGTTAGAGCCCTAGTCTGTTTTTGCTTTTTTTTTATTTTTCAACTCCACGGGTATTTTTTACTAAGTATTCTACCGTTGTTATGGGATAATGGCCCTAACCCATCAAGCTAAATTTAGTCTGTATTGATGGGCTAATATGTTTGGTGTAATCAGGCAACTCAAGGACAACTAGGATCTGTTTAAGATTTGTTACTGTTTAAAAGTTAGATGTTTGTCTAAAATGTCTTTAGGATGTGCTATAGTGGAGAAAATAATGAAGCCAACTTTTAGAATATTGTCTAGTTTTTGTTAGGCCATGGTGGTAGGTGGTAACAAGGGGAAGCCTAGTGGTTTCATCTGGGACTGCTGTCTGTTGGTGGACTGAGCCAATCTGATCTGGTTCTATGGTAACCTCTTGTTTGAAACATGGGTGAGGTATCTGTTATATTGGCTGGAGGTAGCTTTGCAGTACAGAATGGAGCGTTGGTTTTGTTATGGTGGGTGTTGTTAAATAAATCGCATCCCAATCATAACTCCCATCCATTCAACAACGTTGACTTCCCCACTCTAATAAGTTAAAAGTCGATAAGTATGTTTTTTCCACATGAAAAATCAATCTATAAAATGCAATACTATATATTTAAGATATCAGAGAATTAATATAAGCACTTACAATTTAAACAGTTGCTTTGTTAATCTTATTTTATTTTCATTGTAAATATGAAGTTTTTATCTAGCAGTTTTAAAATGTGGAACACACGATATAGATAGTTGTTTTTGCAAATTTTAATACATCTAAAGTTTTTAATGCTTTTAGAGACTTCAATTTAAATATTAAATTAACAATTTATGATGAAACATTGATTTGCTTGAACAATACATGATTTATTCATTTTAAAATTTATAATGAGTTAAAAAGTATATGTGTTATTTTGTAAATCAGGCAGTCCAGAGCAGCCCAGTGTTTGAAAGCTATTACAACAACGTAGTCCAACAGTTGGATTTTAATTTCACCCAGTTGGATGTGTTGGTTCATCAGGAGGCTATTTTGGCTATCGTTGAGTGGGCCAATGACCTTCAAGATACTCTCACAAACATCACTAAGGTATGTCTGCTCAGAACCTGGTTACCTGTTCAATTTTTAATTTTGGTCGCAATTATTTTTTACAATTGCCGTTAGTCAAAATATTGAACTGGTAAATGTCAAATAAAATTTACCATCCTTCTGATTGTTGATTGTCATCAAAATATTTTGAACGAAAAAGTTGGTTTGCTTCTTGATCCTTTAATTTGCCTATTGAATTTTCTGTTATACTGCAGTTGAAATTCCTCCTTCTACCTTGCAATGACCTGTTGTACTTCTGTTTTAATTCCTTAACAATTTTTCTATATTACATATCTTTGTTCATAGAAGGTTTTTTCATAAGCCTTTAGACAATGTGTTAAATTACGTACACCTTATATGTTGTAAAAATGTATCATTAATGAGTTTTGGTAAGAAGTAGCACAAGAAAATGCTTGCCTGCCCAAAACTTACGTACTTGAGGTAATTAAGGAAAAAGAAAGTAATGTATACTAAATCTAACTTAAAATTGTTCTAATAAAAAAAATTGTATTCACTGTATAGTTATATATAAAAATAGCTAAATTCTAAAATTACAAATCCTCTTAACCTAATAATTGTTATCGAAAAACAAAATTCAGTTTGTAAAAGTACTGTTTAAAATAATATATATTCATAGCATATTTTGTATAGTATCAATCCACAAACATGCAACCTAAATTGGAAGTTGATGTCACTTGTGTCTGTAGCATTGTTTAAGGTATACATTCTCCAAAAGTAGTGTTAAACAAGTGACACCATCGGTAGCTAGACAGTCATAATCTTTGTCCTCCCAGCTATGTCTGTAACCAGACATGAGTCGACATTTTATAATACTCCCTGAGTATTTCTAAAGAAATGAGAATAATATTACTTACCAACATATTAGCCAAAATACTCAAGAAGTGTGTAAAAGAACAAGGGGCTGCTATTAAAAAAAAAAACTTTTTATAAACAGTTTTGCTTCAGAAGTGATAAAACTTTGAAATATAATAAATGTTTATTCTTAGTAACCAAATCCACAAGACTGTTTGCCAGGATATAAAATCGCTTTTGATTCATATTGATATAGTTAAAGCTTTTGATATATAAGGTGTGGCTAGAAAGAAACCAGATTAGTATTGCTAAAGCCACAACGAATGCAATAAGGTTGAATATCGTACAGCTGGTCAACTGAATAAAAGTAAAACCCAAGCCGTTATGATAGGTTCCCCTAGACTACTGAGAAATATCAATTTAAAAAACTACCCTAGTATTATGCTCAGCAGTCATCAACTTCCATCCTTGATGGTCAAGTCAAGAACCTTGGACTGACATTGGCAAAGCACTTAACCTAGACTGATTACACAACAAAAACTTGTAATAAATATTTTCTGGCATTTATAGTTTTGCAAGATTTGCTATTTATTTATCCTTGGAACATGAAAGTGATGCTTGTAAAAACTCTTAATATTTTCTTACTTTTACTTTTATTACGTTTTTGTCAATGACATGGTGGTTGAGCTAGCAAAAAGATTGCAGTGTTCCCAAAATGTTTGTATTCGCTTTATTTTCAATCTTGGATGTAAAGAACATGTAACTCCCCTTTTTAACGATCTCTCTTGCAGGAAGGGATCATCTCTGACAGCTCCATACTGACTATGCTGCACTCTATTTACATCATTTGGCGTGGAGTACCACTGTTATCAATTCTCATTTACAGAACTTTGATATATAACAAATCATTACAGTGTTTGCTTGCCAACTTTGGAATAATCTGCCTGGTCACATCAGAGGCATTGTTAAACTTTTTCAGTTCCGGGTAGAGTTAAGAGGCATGCTGTAAATCTCGCCGACTTAAGGGTTGAATTCTGTGAATATGTTGATTGCAACATGAATGTTGATGACTGATTGTTATTATTAGGTTAATTTTAATTTTTTCTGTTTTTCAATTTTTTTATATACTATTAATGTTTTTGTTATTTTGGATTATTTAATAATAAATTTAAAAATATTCATTTTATTTGACTAGTAAACCTGCTAGGTATTAGTTTGTTAATTTTTGTGTGTGTTTTGGCGTGATTATTGGAGTTATTATTGTTGGTTTAGGTGTAAGAGAGGGCACACTAGACCTAACCTTGCTATTTTTACACTTTGTCAGTAAAGTCTTTTTTTCATTTCATTCATTTAATTTATGACTTAAAATTTGAAAATTTAATAAAGTTTGTGGATGACATTTTGATAATATAAAACAAAAGAAAATCATATTGAGCATTTGAAAGAGGTATATAATAGGTTAAACAAATATAATCTAACTGTTAACCCAGCTAAGGTCATACTGTTCTATAAAGAGATTAATTATTTTAGTAATATAGTGAATAACAATTGAATTAAAATAGACCCTGCAAGGACAGTATACATACAGAATGTAAAATCACCCAAAACCAGTAAATATGTGGGAAGTTTCATTGGTATGATTTCATATTTCATGAAATATAAAAGTAGTGATGGGTCGGTTCCATTTTTTTTTCGGTTTTGGTTTTGGTTCAGTTCTTTACGGGAATTGGTTCTCGGTTTTAGGTTCTGAGTACTTTTTGAGAATGTCTCAGAAAATTTGTCTAATACAGTAGAATCTTGGTTATCTGAGCCCCGATTAACTGAGCCACCGAGTTAACCAAGCTAGTCATCAGACGATGAAATCTAAACATAAAGCTATTAATAAAAAAAAACTAGCGTGACACATCATATAATCGTTTGACAAGTAATCAGTGTCTCTATGAGCTGTTGATGTTAGATTAAGGCGCTGCAGGGCCGTCACGAGACGTATTTACTATATTGTACCCTAATATAGGAATAATTTTCCCACTCAAATTCATTCACTCATGACACATCACCACCTGACACCATCGGCTTAGTCGACTCTGCTCTCCCACAAAATGTGGTTGTTTAAGTGTGTTGACTTTCGTGATTTTACAATACGCTATTGGAAATATTGTCATAATTTATTGTTGTTATTGTTATTGTTCAATATTTTATTCAAGTGTTTTGATATGAATGGTAAATAGTTGGCAGTTGCTTATTACGAAATTAAAATGATGAATCAATCAGTGTTTTTGTCGCCAATGTATATGACAAATGTGGTATTGATACGATAATTTTTTTCCGTTAAAATGTTTAATGGTTCCCTGCACTATTAAGAGAGTAATGCAGATTGTGTTAAATGACAGGATAAATATGATAATTTTGTTTGGAAAGCGGACTGAACCGTATCTTGCACTTAAAACCAAGACACGAATACTACCGTGGATCTTAGAGAGATAAAATAAATACAAAAGGTTTCGTTGTCAACAAATTTAACATTAGAGGAAATTGCCCATCCACAATGCTGCTGCCTATGGACATTACATATGATTTTTTCTTACTATAAAATCATGTTATTGTAGTTTTTTACTGACTGTTGCAGAATTTTAAAATACAATACTTACTTATTCCCAACATTTGTCATCCTATGGTAATATACCTTTAAAAAGAAATAACCTTATGTTTCTACATTTTTATAGGACTGTAACTACATTTACACTATTTTGCGTTTTTTCTTGTGATTAACTAGTTTTGTATTTTTTTCATGGCTTTTACATTATTTTTACCATAACCTCAGTATTATTCGATTTTTATGTATCCGAGGTTTCTGTCCCAATTACCTCGGATAACCGAGAGTCTACTGTACCTTTATGCCAGTGAATCAACAAATTATGTGGAATCAGTCAGTAAAAACAGTGCATAGTATTTTGGCAATTTCTCCAATATGAAGTATAATTCACCCTAAAAATCTATAAAATGACATACAATATTTCTTATAACTAGAGAATTGGTAACATTTTATTTATTCTCAGGGTGAGATTGTTTACATTTTCTGCTCAAAGAAAGTATTTACTTTAAATTAAAAAAGTATACAATTTAGTTAAGTGGAATATAATGCTCAAATTAGTATGCAATTGAAATTTACCTTGAGGAAATTACAAAACCTATAAGTCTAAAGACAATTACAAAATTACCTGCCATTTTTAGGTCTGGTTTAGTAATAAAACTTATTAAAAAGCAAATCACAACAATTGATTGGAATTACCACAACTAAATTTAAGAGGTTGATGTAATTGTAGTACATCAAAAAAAAAAAAAAAAAAAAAAAAAAAAAAAAAAAAAAAAAACAGCAAAACAAATAATAATATAATTAATTTAAAAAAAATGTTTACAATGAGATAATTGAACAAACATTTTTTATCAACTATTGGTTCTTTTCTCAATTGGTGATACTACTAAACTAAGAAAATATAAATTCCCCGAGTACTAATACCATAAATGTTTTTAGAAACTACAATATACATTTTGTTTTATATTTAAGAAATAATAAACTATTTTGGGTCAGTAAATGTCAGTCAATGCAATTTAAAACATTAATCCTTCAAAACTTTGTAAAAAGAAAAAAAAATAACTAAAATAAATTTAACTATTTTAAAATAAAAATGCTAAAGACTCATTTTGTTTAGTTTTGTCACAATATTAATCTTAAAAATTTATTTTTCAATCCAATTCTCTAGGGTTTTTATGCATTGTTTTTTTTTCATTATTAAAAACAAGCCTAAATAAATAAACTCTTAATATCTTAATTACATCATAAAACCTTTTATTTTACAAAATACGAAATAAAACTAGAAGCATAATTAATTTCAGAATGTTAGATGAGTTGTAAACATCATGGAATGTTTCCAAAGGTGTTTTTATCAATTAGGAAGTGATAAGAAAGGGTCTCGATAAACAAGGGTGGGTGGAGCTCAGGTGGTAAGGAGGACTGGACTTTTGAACAAAAACTGAATGGCTTTAATTCACTGCCTTTGCATGTGAATTCCTATTCATTAATGTTATCTGTCTTTTTTCACATGCTGATAAGGAAGTGGCCAGACTATGGGTGAATATTTTCTAACAGATATTTTGTTTATCTCGTGGCCAAGTCAAGTACTAATAAGGAAGTGGCCACTACGGGAAGATATTTTCTGACAAATATATATTGTTTATCTTGTCGCAGGGGATATTGTCGTTTGATTGTTTTGTTTATCAGCACTTTATGCACCCAAAATATTTCTGATATGAAAGCTATCTCCCCATTTACGTTTCTGGAACCAGAACCGCAGAACCGAGATTTCTCCATCGGTTCTCGGTTCCGGTTCTTTTGTCAAGAGCCGATAGAACCAAGAACCCCTATCCCTATTTAAAAGATTACACATCAGCTGCTCATCTTAGTGAGATCAAAAACAAAAAAAATAAATTTATGCAGGCAGATAAGTGTCAGCTTGGTTTTGAAAATTTCAAAAGCTGTTTTGTAAAACCACTAGTATTTGATGTTCCAGATTTTAATGAACATTTCATTCTAATGGCTGATCAGTGCATTTTTATCTTTACAAAATTTAATAAACATTGAGTTTTCCCTTGTTAAAAATTAAAGCCATAGTAGTGAATACAATATTAAATGTGTGAGAGCATTTTTAACTATTAGAACTTTTAAGTGCAAAATACATAATTGGGTTTTGCACCAAAATATTTTCTTAAAGTCGGTAATTTCAAATGCACAATTTATGAACAGATTTTTTTATTTAGGGAGTGTATTGTTTCTTATGTATGTATCTTATAGACTCAACCACTGAAGCCACCCAAAAAAACATCCAGATCTGCGACTCCAACTCCATCTAAGGCATTTCCGAATGTAACATCAAGAATAATGCCTATCATACATGAGAATGACAGTGGGATGACAAAAACTTCGTCAAGAGGTAATATTCCTTAACCTTCCAGACATTAGTTGTCTAACTTGCTACATTTATATCTACATAACGTACTAATCCTTATGGAGCAAATTATTCAGGTATAGAATCAATTAGTCATACGTATATTTTAATTGGGCAAGCTGGTGGCCGAGCAGTCTAGGGCATCAGGACTTTGAGCCTGGGTTAGAGATAGCGCTGGTTCGAATCTGGCCTAGACTGGAAGATTTATCAGTAATATTCACCTTCTACTGTACAGTTTTTTTACAGTGCATCTATTAAATTTTCTCGCCAGTCTTACAATTATTTCTGTCCATACAAAATTTTATTGGTATAACATATGATATAACCTTTATAGCGAAGTTCTTTAATTTTTTTTCAAATACATATGCAGAGAAGCTGCAACCTTAAAAGACTCCATTATAATTGGTTTTTTATTCAATTTCTTAAACAAAATCCCCAAGTTTTTTACAATATTTGTGGGAATTCTGGTGGACACTTCTGGAAAATCAAGCATGTTCTTGGTAAGTTTGTTATGTAGAGCTTGCATGGTTGGAAGCATATTATTTATATAGAAGTCGTGGATGCAGTTTCTTATTAAAGAA
This sequence comes from Stictocephala bisonia, assembly GCA_035578905.1. Lineage (NCBI taxonomy): Eukaryota > Metazoa > Arthropoda > Insecta > Hemiptera > Membracidae > Stictocephala > Stictocephala bisonia. The sequence continues at coordinate 8,657,866 of JAQJVL010000001.1, forward strand.
AGAGTAAAATTGTCCAGCTTTACGCTTGATCTCCGTCGTACCCATACTTTGTTTTTTCGCCAGCCCATCTTCTGTTCTTTCTACATTTTCTTTAATGGCAGTCGCACTTCTTCACCATAGATAAAGATCTTCCCAATCAATTCATCACTTTTTGATAAGCAGGATACCATTTGTCCTTCCCCCTTTCCCCCTCAATTCTAAAAAAATCATATAGCACTAATAATCATAGTAGTTTCACTATCCAACAACGTAGACTTGTGAGACTTGATTGATGTGGCACAAACGAATACCGCAGACAAAGTAAGATATTTGTTATAGAGCACTGGGTTTTGTACATTTTGAAGGTATTTGTCAGAAACCAATTATGTGCCAGGTGTTAATATGTAAGCGCAGAGTTTTAAGGGTGACATAAACATCTGAGTCACCAAGTGAACCCAGTCAACAGAGGATGTGTGAGTCATAGGAATGCATAATATATTACTTCTCACGAATGAAGTGATTTGAGTTTTCCCCCATAAAAGAGAATGTATTTTAAAACCATTTGAAATTACAATATTATTTAATGTTGTAGATAAAACAAACACTCCAGTAAATAGTTTTTAATTTTCAGACATACAAACTAATTTTTATGTGTTGTTATGGAGGGTTTGTTTCATCTATAATATTAAATTATAAATCCAATAAGAAAATAGCTCGAAGAATGTTACAATATTATGTTTTTTTTTTTTTTAATTAAATACATAAATAAAACATTTAACAACTTTCAGCATTAGGTTTGTGAATCTTTTTAATATTTTGTAGGTTTGAACAGCAGGTAGATAAATAGTTGGAAAATTCAAATCCCCTCCTGAACATATATAATCTGACAATCAAAATGGTATCACAAATACTACTTTATGAACAGAAGTAAAATACAATACTTTTTGGTACTTTTAATACTTTCGCTGCGGCTGCTATAGTCGGTAATCTTACCTCAGGTGCTAAACATTTTTATACTATTACTATCTTGCACGTGCCAACACTATTAAGTAAATTTAAGGTGCTATGATAATAAATGAAACTGTAAGTTTATTGTAATGATTGAATTACTGACTAAATTATTTAACTATATGAATGAAAAGTAGTGAAATAAAATGGAAGAAAAGCCGGCTATGAAAATGATAGAAGTATGTATACTGTACTTCAAAAAATGAATGAAAGGCAGCCTGTGTGTCTTCAAGTGAGGATTGCACGGTCGGGACGTAGGACGATACTAAAGGGTAGTTTCTCTCCAAGCCACCCCCACTCTTCTGGAAAGGAGTGAAGGAAGCAAGAAGAAAAAACCTCCTTGGTGCCTCAAAAACTATTTACACTTACAAACTAAAAAAATCAAAAACTAAAACCAAAACATATACAAATGTATTAGGTTGCACTAGCCATGCTACGGACAAAACCACTTTATTTCGCAGATGCTAACTCAATATTAAATGAGTAAGCAAACAAAGAACAAATATTCCCGATCAGGCATGGCAGTGTCTGAAATCCGCCGAGCGCTGTTCCCGATCGGGCACGGCTGCAGCAAAAGTATTAAAATACTTTTAAAAAGTTGTTTATATCATCAACCAGTCTTAATACTTTTGTTATTACTGTCACTTATATTTTGTAGCAATATCAAAGAAAGATGATGAGGAAGAAGAAGTGTCGGAACTGCTATTGAAGGCAGTTCTCGGTGAGATCACAGTAACGTTACGCAACAACATACGACTTGTCGGAGCCATGGACATTAATGGAGGGAGTGCCCTTGTCATCTTAAAACCCTCATCCACCACAATTTATGCAAATTTAAAGAACTTTGAGTTCATTGACCTCTGTGAAAACACGATACATCGCAAGGTTAGTTCAAACCCGATGGTTTAGTGCATTGTTATGAAGTATTGTTAGCTGTGACAACAGTTCAAAAGTCTAGATAATTATTTATAATTGTTTTCAACAGAAATAAAACTAGTAAAATTATTTGACTTTTTTATTTATACGAGGGTAATCCAGAAAGTAACCTCCGTTTTGAAATAAAAATTAATCCAGTGGAGATAGAACAATTTTATTGTATACATCTTAAAACTACAACTTTACTTTATTTTTCCACATAGTCACCAAATCGATTTAAGCACTTGTCATATCTTTTGACAGTCTTATCAATTCCCTCCTTATAAAAATCTGCCTCCTGTGAGTGGAGCTAACCTGTCACTGTGTTTTATATCTCCTCGTCACTGTCGAACCACTGCGGGGCAAACCACAACTTCATGTACGGAAAAAAAGTGAAAATCACTTGGAGCCAAGTCCGGGCTGTATGGGGAATGATCAAAAACGTCCCAATTAAACTTTTCAAAAGTTCACTTGCTCTCCGAGCAGTGTAAAGCCGAGCGTTGTCATGCAAAAACACAACACCAGATGTCAGGAGGCCACAACGCTTGTTTTGAATTGCTCTTCTCAGCTGTTTTAACGTTTTGCAGTAAACTTCAGACGTAATGTCCATGCCACGTTCCATAAATTCAATGAGCAAAATGCCTTTCGAATCCCAGAAAACCTTTGCCATGAGCTTCCTTGCTGACAATGTTTGACGAGCTTTCTTTGGCTTGTTTGGAGATGTGGTATGACCCCATTACATTGATTGCTGTTTTGTCTCAGCATTCACGTAGGCCACCCAAGTCTCATCACCGGTAACGATTCTGTTAAAAAAATCTGCTTCTTCCAAGTTGTATCGAAAGAGAAAATCAATGGCAGACGACATTCTTTTTGTCTTATGGTCATCGGAGAGCAGTTTCGGTACCCAAAGAGCACAAAACTTGTGGTACCTCAGTTTTTCTTTCATTATCTCGTGTAAGAGGCTTCGAGAAACTTCAGGAAAGTAGTCAGAAAGTTCTGAGATAGTGAATCGACGATTCTCACGAACCTTTTCGTTCACTTTGCTCGGAAGGTCATTACTGACAAGAGAAGGCCTACCACTCCTTTCTTCATCGTGAATGTTTGTTCTACCATTTTTTAAAAACTGTACCTACTGACGAACTCCACCTTCACTCATAATGTTTGGGCCATAATCGGCACACAATTCACAATGAATTTCGGCTGCTGAGTGATTTTTTGCCAAAAGAATCGTATAACACTACGTACTTCACACTTGGTGGGATTTTCTATCGCTGCAATCATGTTTTAAGGCTGTAACTGGACAACGTGTGATCATACGATGCTCCACCTTGCACAGTTAGAAGCCTTCTGAGCTGCTGCGCGCGCCGATGTCAATATGGTGGCGCTATCCCCACTACTTCTCACGCTATGAACAAACGGCGGTTACTTTCTGGATAACCCTCGTAGTAATAGTCTGATACAGAAAAATACATTAGATCTTAAATGTCAGATTAGGACTTAAAAACTGGATGTATAAAATATGCTTAAATGTTCGTTAAAATTAATATTTAAACAATTAAAACTGGAACATATTTTTAAAAAATCCCATGTTGAAGGGTTAAGAAAATATCATTATCAGTTTCTATCATAAGACCTCTTTCACTAACTCAATAATTTAAGCAAAAATGAAAGTGACCAACTTTATTGGCCATGGGATTGAGAGGGCATTAACGTAGAAATTATGTGTACTCGAGTTAATAGGTTGTTTACTTAAAAACTAAGAGGCCTTTGAACAATCCAATTACACCATTGTTTTCCTCATTTAATTATATGTTATCACTTATTTAAATGTTATTTTGAGTTTTAATTGTTTTTAAAAAGTACTGGAATTTAAACTAGTTTTCACTAAGTATCAATTTTACATGTTTATTACCAAAAACCCGTTAATATGTTGCATTTATATTTTAGTCGTTGACATGAATGTTTCCTATTTAATTTATAAATTTCAGAACTTTCAAAAAGAAAAGTCCTGATCATTTTCTTGAAACAAACTTTTCTTGGCTTCTAGAGGTAGCACATAAATTAATTTGTCACATTGTAATCCTTAATCCTTTAAAACTATAGTTTAAATAGGCCTACATTACTTTCATACGCTTAAGTAAATGCAGTGATTTAAAATTAATTTCAATCATTTCCAATAGATCAGTGTAAAGTGATTTAAAATTGATTTAACATGTTCACTGCTGGAAACGCACTTGTGCGTCAAGTTGAGCTTGCTCCATGTGCGGACGACGCACTTGTGCGTCATGGACTAAAACAGCTGATTACTGCCAATTACTGGTTTATTGTTAAGTGTGATTGTTTTGCGTTCTATTCATTTGTGTTTAGAGGCTATGTGACTTTTGAGGTGTATTTGTTTTAGGTTTACATTTTTATTATTAGATAGTTTTTAGAAATGACACTGATAGTTTCAGCATAAGTTAAAGGACATAATATTTTATGAGCAGTGAAAGTTTTAAATCAGTTTAAAATTACTGCATTTACTTATGTATATAAAAAGTAATGAATTACAACTTTTCATTTCATAAGGATTACAACATGGCAAAGAAATTAATTTTACGACCTCGGGAAGCCAAGAAAATGTTTCAGGAAATTGATAAGAATTTTTTTTCTTGAAATGTAAAAATTCTGAAATTTAATAAATTTACAGAAAACATTTTTGTCAACCAAGTATTAAAATATAAGTGCAATACATTTACGAGTTTTTAAGTAGTAAAAGTGTTAAGTTGATCTACAGTGAAAACTTGTTAATATTCTGGTGCTTTTGTTCCAACTAGGATAAAAACTTGTAATATAATTAAAAAATTCATGTGATATAATGTACAATTAAACGAGGAAAACAATGATGTAATTGGATTGTTCATTGACCTCTTAATTTCTTAGTAAACAGCTTTCTAACTCTGGTACACGTAATTTCTGCGCTGACAGTACTTGTTTTTCTAGTTTACTAACTCTTGTAAGTATTTGATGCCATATTATTAGTATTATTATTGTATATTTTATCTGATTGATTAAGGAACCTATCAATCAAAGTCTTTTAAAATTAATATTTGTTCAATAATGAATGTTTATATTTAACAATCAGGTTCTCAGTATTGTGGGTTCTGAAGATGCTTTCCAAATGAGTTTAGTCATGTACAACGTTGACGTGTTGAAACAACCTCAACATTTGAACATGAGTGTACAAGTCCAGATTGCACGCTTTCAAGTGGTCTTTCTCAACTACTTCGTCCACACTCTTCTGGTAAGAACTATTAAAAGGCATAAAAATTACATTAAGAAAACCAGCACTAAATTTAATTTTAAACTCCGTTTCGGAACCTTAAAATGTAGTATTTTAAAAGTAGTAAACACAAATATCAAGGCCCACATATTACCACCTTTAAATGTGCGTTATTCAGGATGGGATGGACGAGCTAGCTCATTTGGAGTCATTTATATATACAGATGTTATATGTATATACATAACTAAAGGAAACATTAATGTCCGTTTCACAAAGCAATTACTATTCATTATTCATTTGTAACACGCCGATCATAGAGATATGGCTTCTTATGGCCATATTTATATGGCCAAATATGAGAGGTGAATGAATGTAGTCATTTTTACTAACTAAGGTTGACTTTTCCTCAGAAAGAGCAATTAATTAATAGCCAGGGCAGCTAAGGGGCCTGTAGGTAAAGCTGTAGCTCTACGTGGAATCTGAACCATATATACTTAATATATAAAATATACAATATACTCAAGTTGAAAACCATGGTATAGTCTCTGATCTAATTTCCACGATTGATCCACCACTTTTCAACATGTTTGAATGTGCAGTGCACTTGAGGTGTGTGAGTAGCTCGAATTTCAAGATTTTAGATACTCGAATTCGTCTCAAGATTTTAAATAACTCAAAAAAATCGAGTCGAGTTTCGCCATATTAATCTTTGAGCGGAAAAACGGTATAATCAAGTTAAAAGTCCCAATTTTATAATAGATTATAAAGATAACTATTTTATGTAGGCAACTGTATTTAAAATATGATCTAACATCGTATTCATAACCAGAGATGTTCTCGCAATTCGACTTATTCAGATTCGTGATTCACGCACACCAGTCTCAATATTACTGCCATGGCGATTACGGCGAAAAGTATTCTCATTATTTAAGAGAAATGAAAGCATATTTAAAAGAAAGAATATTAAAAGAAAGCACGTCCAAATAAGGTGTTCCAAATAACTGGCACTAGTTATTGATACATAATGTGAAGCCCCTAAAGGCAAAGTGGACTAACCCCAAAAAGTAAGTTTTGAGATATTAAGTGCTAAAGTTAAAAAATCATATCTTAGGTCAGAAGTTGATCTGGATTGTGATTTTTTGTAATCTGACAGATTAAACCCATAGAATTATACTGTTTGGTAAATTATTTAAAAAAACACAATATTTCATTTCCAAAATGGCTTCCAAAATTGAGTAGTCTGTTTTGCTTCCATGTCCATTGTGGGTTAGTCCATTTTAACATTAAGGTTAGTCCATTTTACTGTTACACCTAACTATGTAAGACCTACATAGAGTATAAAGGAGAATAGAGCAAAAAAATAAAAGGCATGTCACAGTTTTGTCCATTTTGACTTTACAACAAAATGACATTTGGATTAACATTGTTCTAATGGGGGATAGTCCAAATTTGCACTTAATTTTGTGGGTTAGTCCATTCTGCCTAGAAGAAGATGTGTGATAATGCATTTTGGACTAAACATTTTTTTGTTCTAGAAAAAAAAATACAGCTGATAGAGCTTAGCTTGTTTTACCATTAGATAGAGCTGATTTTTCTTCACCAGCAGGTATACCAATCTCAAATTGAAAATTTGTGGGTTAGTCCACTTTGCCTTTAGGGGCTTCATGTGATAACTGATCACAAAGAACCGTTTTAAAACTTTGTTACATAACTTTACCAACATTTGAAACGTTGCATGTATTTTTTTCTGGTCCATCCTTCAAAAGTTCATGACTAAAACTATTCTGAGACTGAAAATTTCGGATAGATTTAATTAAATCGCGTTCAATCTGTAACAGATACTACGTATGAAACAAAAACTATTGAAATTGAAAAGCTATGATAATTTGAAACAGAATGCCTAAAACAGTTTATCATTCCGGCACCGTGACTAATAAAATAAAGAATTAACGATTAATGTAGCTACTACCAGTACATCGCCAACTCATCGAGTCCCAATATAAAATATACTGCTAGCTGTGATTTGGATATATCATCAATTTGTTTTTGTTGACGTTGACAATAGATATGGGAATTACTGTTACTTTTAAATAACCTGATAGTCTCAAAGCGTTGACGTTCCAGTCAGTTATTCTGTTTTGACGTTACTTAACGGCTCAAAGCCTCATTATGGCTGGTCTAGACAACGTTCCAAGTTACCAAAGGATATGAAGTTGAAGTTATGCCTTATGTTACGTTTCGATATTGAGTAACGGGTGTTGCGGCTTGATGTTATAGAGTTACCGCTCAAAGATCTTTCTGTTATCGATAATTTAACTGTAACATACAAGAGTGAATGAATGAATGGATTTATTTCCGGAAAAATACTGACAAAACAAATAATGCAAGTACACAAAAATAGATAAATAATAAAAGTGGCAATAATAAATATGAGAGTAAAAACTAAAAATAACTAGTTCGGTGATACTTGCATTTACTAAAAATATGGAAATAAGCCTACATGAGCTCGGTGGCCTGTGCGTAGGCTTGAGTCGTTGATCTAAATACCAATTTTTACTGAATTCAACATAAAAGGGAAATTGATAAAATAAATCTAAATAAGAAGAGTGAGAAGAAAAACAAATGGGTACTGAGCAAAATTATCCAGATTCTGACAGTTCGAATATTAGTAGTTGAGCCGAGCAGAGAGCTGAAGGGACTGGAGTAGGTGAGGGCAAGGGTTAAGGGTCAGGTCCGCCTGTAATCAGTCTAAATAAAAGCCTCAGCCTCGTCAACCCCCAACTTCGGTAAGAACCTATGAGTTCGACCTTTAAAAGTAGAAATTGAAGGTGATTCAAATATGTTATAATTACTAAAATATTTTCAAAAATTACGGTATACAACATGAGCTATATAAAAAAAGTTTGTTTTAGAAAAAATTTGTTCAGTTGCAATTTGGCTATTCCTGTATTAGCAGCATATCTAGTGTTATTTGAGTGGTTCACTTTAAATTAAATTGAGTTGGCGTACTCAAACAAATGGACAAAAACGGTTTTTAAGTAAAGCTGGCGGACTGAAAGTAAAGCATATTCATTGAAAAGATTATTGGTAGGATACCGCCTGGGTTTACTGAAACCAACTTTTAAAATGCATTTCTGAGTTACAAAAAGAGGTTGGAGTACAGATTGATGCTCTCCTCCCCAAGCTATATTTCCAAATGCAAGCAATGCAGCAAAGTAAGCATAATAAGCTAATTTTATTTCATTTTCATTAAAGATGTCCTTAAGTTGTCTAACAGCAAAAATGTACTGACAGATTTTGTTTTAAAAAAAAAGTTATATGTTCAGACCATTTTAACCTACTGTCAAAATACACTCCTAAATACTTGTAAGATGAAACTCATTCAATTGATTCACATCCACAAGTGGAGTTCAGGTAGTTTTCACAGTTGTGAATACTAATTTTTGTGTAAGGACAATCTGAATTAGAGTTTAAAGCAATAGGTAAAAATTTTGTTTTTGAAACATTTAATGGGAGACAATTTTGATCAAGCCATTGCTTTAAGACCATGAACCACTTTGGGCTTTGTTTTTGATGTCAAGCCAGTTGTCTCCACGTGTTAGAAGTAAAGTATCATCAGCAAAAAGTACTAATTTACTATGTAAATCTAATCTAGAAATATTATTAATATAAATTACAAATAGAACGGGCCCAAGTGTACTGCTTTGTATTACACCATACTCCACAGACAAGGGGTCACTATTTACACCGCAAACAGAAACAGCCTGTTGCCTATCTGAAAGGTAGCCCCAGAACCCAGATAGAGCATTACCGGAAATGCCAATCGCTTCTAATTTTGTTAATAGTTTAGTTCTATCTATAGAATCAAAAGCTTTTTTTAAATCTAAAAAAGTAAGTATAGGGCACTTATTAAGTGATATGCATTCATTAATCTCTTAATGATATCAAACAGTGTGTCAGTGATGTTTCTGTCATTCCTAAAACCACATTGATGCTGAGTTAGAATATTTTAGTTATTTAGGTACGACACTAGGTGATCTTTGATAGCACGTTCAAGAACCTTGGAAAATACATTTAACAAAGAAATCGGCGAAAGTTTATTTTGTCGGAGGAATTATTTGATTTGTATAAAGGAAAAATGAGTCATAAGTTTCATTCACAGTTCCGTTTACTTGTCAGCGTGTTATATTTACTCTCCATTACCACTTGGCGTTACAGTTATATATAGTTCATTTAAGCTTATCATGCATCATGATTGGGAGTTAACAAAAATAACAGGGTATTTCGTTTAACCTGTTAAATCTGTAACATGTTACATTGCTGTAACCATGTTATTTATCCTGTTACGTTAAATAACGCCCATCTCTTGACACAAGTTGAAGTTTGATGAGAATGGAAACAACCTTAACCAGTCGACAGTTCCCATTGCTAGTTAGTATTGTATTGACAATTAATTATTTTGTGTCTGTTAGTGGAAACAAAACATTTTAATAAATGGTGAAAGTGAGGTTAGCTGAAAAGAACATATTATTGTGTAACTACTGTTTTATGGATTATTAAGTTTAACTTTCAATTGAACAAAAGCATCATACATTAAATAGTTTTGTGAACTTTTAAAATGGATTTTAGTGACGACTAATCGCTTTCCACACCTTCCACGTCTATTGCTTTATTCTTTATATATTAAGAAAATTAATTTAAGTTTGTCAGTTTCATTTGATTAAAGTTTATAGATCAACTTTCGCAGTAGAGTTAGTTAAGGCTATTATATACTGTTTTTAGCATTAGATTGAAATGTTTGTTTAGTTTCAATATTTAAAACTTTTATTCCTTAATCTGAATTTATTTTAGTTATTGAGGTTTTACTGAACTTGCACCTAGTATTTAATTCATAGGTTTGATTCCCAAACGGGCGTTTGGAAAATTGCATATCAAGTATTCCTCAGTGGTGACCCAGGATTGTGATGCAGTTGGGAAGCTATATACAGTAGTGAATTTCACACAACTGCTGACCCATCCACCATGTCTGGGTGCTTAAGAGCTGTAGAGCAAAGTATTATATTATTCTTCTATCCCCCATTCTGGTGCGGTGGTATTGGTACAAATTTATACAAGTGAGCTCTATTTGCAGCAAAGAGCAAGTAACATGTGCAACTTTGAGCTGTGAGGTTAGACTAAACAAGAGTTGTGTGTAAATGTTTGAAATATGAGGAATATATAATAGTGAAAATCAACAAAATGTAACATAAAGTACAGCCTGTAATATTTATTTATGAAAAGCCTCAATTCTGATGTATCTGATGAAGAAAACTTATTTTATGATGATGAAAAGTTTTCGGAAAAGCTTCAGTAGGTAAATTAATTGGTAAAAGAATTTGAAAAAGCAAAAAGAATTTAGTAACTAAACTTTATTTAATATACAGACTTGACTTCAGAGTTCTCTTACAGCAAATGAATGAACTACATGCCAGTGGCCTTGACCGGAGGGTTCCGAGGTTAATCGCAAGATAACGGAGTCAAGCAACATCGAGCGTGGCTGTCCCTTGGATGGGTGACCGTCTTACTTACTTGGTTACTTGGTTACTTGAAATCCTCCCACTGGAAGCGCAACTGCGCCATGGTCGTCATGTTATTGGCCTATCCATCTTCAAAATATTCTTCCACAGAATAATATGGCCTCTTCAACAGGTGCTCTTTGAACTTATCCTTGAATTTATCCATATCTTCGATGCTTCTGACCTCAGGTGGTGCTGAGTTGAAGATCTTGCTACATAAATATTTAGGGCCACCTTTTGCCAGGCTAGAGCTTACTTGGGGCATATGAACGTTTTTTCTCTGTCGTGTTGAATAGCTATGAAAGGCTTGATTTCTCTTGAATACTTCTGGTTTCCTTTTGACCATCACAGCAGATTCTAGTATGAAAAGCGCTGGTACAGTAAGAATTTTGGCTTCAACAAATAATGGTTTGCAATGGGCAAGATATGGTTCACTAAACATTAGCCTAATTACTTTTTTTTGCAACAGCAGAATGCGTTGCGCCATGGGACTGCTTCCCCAGAAGACAATACCATAATTTACAATACTTTGGAAGCACCCAAAATAAACTTTCAATAATGTTTATATCAACAACAGATTTAAGGCGTCGTACCATGTAACAGACGGTTGTTAGTCGTGATGAAATATGTTGGATGTGCTGCTCCCATCTCAAGTCATTGCTGATGGTTAGGCCTAGGTATTTTATACAAGTGTCTATTGCAATAGTTGATCCTTCCAAACGTAGCAGGGGGTCAGAATCTGGTGTTTTTCTATTATGAAATTTCAATGCCTTTGTTTTTCCTCTATTTAATATTAATTTATTTTCTTTACACCAATTGTTCATTTCATTTATGCCTTCTTGTGCTTGTAGCCTTAGCGCCTCACTGTCCTTGTCCTGTACCAGGTGGCTGACATCGTCTGCAAATAGCCAAATTTTACCAGTCGATATACAATCAGGTAAATCATTCACATACAGTAAATACAGGATCGGGCCTAAATTCGAGCCTTGCGGTACGCCTGTGTTAACTGAAGTTGAGATGACAGAACGATAATGACGACTCAAACCATCCTGTCCTGAGTGCCTAACACTAACAATTTGCTTCCTGTCACTCAAATATGAGGCTATCCACCTTAGAGATTCATTTTTTATGCCCATCGTCTTCAACTTATTAAGAAGTATGTCATGAGAGATCAAGTCGAACGCCTTGGTCATGTCATAAAAAATACATAACTGGTCTCCAACGATATCAAGATTTTCATACAAATTTATTAACAAGTCAAAAATTGCATCAATTGTACACATATTTCTCCTGAAGCCATATTGCTTATCGTTTAATAGGTTCTTACTTTCCAGAAAGGGTAGCAATCTTCTTAAAAATACAATTTCAAACAACTTCGAGAATACACTTTGAACGGCCACTGGCCTATAGTTTTTTACCAAGTCCTTTTCACCTGCTTTGTAGATTGGTACAACCTTTGAAGTTTTTATCTGGCTCGGGAAAACATCTTGCTCAAAAGATTTATTTATTAAAATGACAAGTGGCTTAGCTATTTTATCCTTACACGCTCCTAGTAACTTACAAGGGATTTCATCCACCCCAGAGCTGCTTTTGGCACTCACTTTTTGGATAACCTCCAAAACTTCCCTCTCATTTGTAGGCCTCAAGAAAAGATCAGTATTCTCAATAGGTTGGTCAGTTTCTAGGTTCGGTCTCGTAACAGATCCTGCCAATTTCTCAATTTCAGTAACAAAGTAATTATTAAAAATATTTGCTACATTATTAGGGTGAGTAATGATCTCGTCATTGTTTTTCAGACTTATATTTACACTATTTACATCTTCATCACAAGTTAGGCTTTTCACAATAGCCCAAGATTCCTTACTGATATTCTTTGCATTGTCAATTTTATCTTTATAAAACTGTCGTTTTGTATCGTTAAGTAATACCAAATATTGGCGCTTGGCATCACAGTACTCAGCTTTACAATTGTTACTATCTATATTTCTTGTACGCCAGTACAATTCCTTTAAGTTTTCCTGCGATTCAACAATTTCTGGGGTGATCCATTTTACATTAGAATCATCCTTACATCTATACACAGCTTTGGGAAAGCATACATCAAAGATATATACAAAAGTTGAATAAAATTCATTAAAAGCATTTTCTAAATCCATATTTACATCAACACTAGACCAGGTCTCTTTTGACAGCAGATATTCAAAGGTGGCTAGGTTAGGTTTATTTATTTTCCTTTTTTCAACCTTTTTAATTACATCATGGGAAGCAACATTTACATTAAAAGCAATACTACTATGGTCAGAAAGGAGGGGTGGCAACACCTGAACAGAGTAGTAACGTCTATCCAAATCAGTGATGAAGTAATCAAGCTGACTATGCCTGTTTGAAGTTACATCAATTCTTGTATGATGTTTGAAAGTGATATGAAGGTTGTTTGACTGCAATAAATCACCTAAACATTCCTTTTCAAAGGTATCATCTAGATAGTCGATATTCAGATCGCCACAGACTACCATTGGTGAGTCATAGTAATTATTTTTTACTGTGCTAAAAGTGTCTTCTAGTAACTCCATAAAATTATAAAAATTTGCCTTATAAGGTGGCCTATATATGTTTATCAAAACAAATTTAAATTGCTTACATTTTATAACTGCTCCGCAACATTCAAAAACTTCCTCAACTGATAAGGCATTTAGTTTAATTATAGGGCTTATTTTATTTACACTATTTACATGTGTGAAAATAGCTACACCACCACGTCGTCTGAGCGATCCCGTCCTTGCATGCAGCCCGCCTGCCCGGTCACTGGTGGTGGTTCGGAAGTCACCCTTAAGTCGTTGGTCCCCAGGTTAAGTGTTAGAGAGGGCTTATTAGCCCTAACTTCGCCTGGTAAAATAAGACGATCTTTAACTTTAACTACGAGGAGTTTGAGAATGCTAGGGCTAAGAATGGTCTGATGATGTAAGTCAGCTGCAATCATAGCAACGCCTCTACGTCTTTCATTGTTGCCACAGTTCAGTTCTTGAATGCACCTGTTTTATAGCTTATTTATATTGTGAATATGTATGTGAGCAAAAATATTATGATCCTGGTATTAACATTATTGTTTAAGGATTGTTGTTATTCGTATTATTTTCATTTTGTTTTATTGTATAGTTATGAAACAATTATAAATGCCTCTTCAGGTTGAAATCTACCTGAACAAGTTATAATTGTCTGTCGTATGTCAAACATTATACTCTTGGCAACATTACATATCAGAGCTACACTCAAATTCCACTAAGCACGCTTACGTTAAGTCGGTTCATTCGTTAAATAAAGTTTAGTCCAATTTTTTTTTAATGGTGGATAAATGGTTGTATATATTGCAAATAACTGCAGTAAAGTCACGATTGTCTGGAGTAATAGGTGACGAAAATATACAGAAAAAATTGAATCTTGGCTGAAGCAATTACAAGGAAAACAATACTATGCATGCAAGACATATTTATAGTAAATAATATAACATTTTGCTTATACAATACAGTTTAATGTGTTTATTTTAGTTTTTGGTCCATTTCAGTGTATTCAATTAAACTAGCATAAACTGAATTAAATTTATCGAATATTTATTTATTACCATAATAAATACTGTGGGTATTAATTATGTAATCATTACACTGTTCGAGTAGCTATAAATAGTAGTTATTAATAGTTTGCCATAAAGAGCAGAGTAGAAAAGCTCCAAGATAAAAAACAACAAAGACTGCAGGGAGAAAACATGTGTAACCACTTGTAGGGCAGCATACTCACAGGGTCAGCTGGAGGATAAGCTGAGAAAGTGAATTAGTTCATCATATAGTAACTGGTGAATGCAGTCACTTGTTTGTCCATCATGTATTAATCATATACAGTGTGTGTGTAAAATGTCTGGAAACGCCCAAATATTTTCTTAACTAAACTAAATTGAAACAACAGTTTTACAATTTCGATAGCTATTGGACATCTTTTTGGAACAGTGTTTTGTCATTTCACTTTTTGGCAGATATCCTTTTGAGGGTAGTCAATATTCTTTATGTGAGCCTATACCTTGTGATATATCACTTTAAAGGTTAAAGTGAACTGAATTGAATGCCACAAACCGCATCTCTAAGGAATCACTCTATCAAAAAATAGAGCAGTTTTAGTTTTGAAAAAATTTTTATGTTAAAAATTTTCATGTTAATCCCAGTAATGTGTTAAAGTAAATGTCCTAAAAATGATTTAAATGCTCAAGTGATATAAAAGAAAATTTTAATTTTAAGCTGTTTTATTAGTATAATTTTGCTACAGTTTTAAATACAATAAACGTGTATAAATAATTAATTATTTTATTAATTTTCTATAAAAATAAAAAATATTTATGGTGTTAGAAAAGTCTTAACACTAAGCTTTTAGCAGTATTTAGTGTCAAAGTAAATGTTCTAACCTAAAAGTAAATTGTTGAATATCACCAAATGTTCAGTACTCAAAGTGCTTTATTTTCTAATAGAGTGATTCCTTAGAGATGCGGTTTGTGGCATTCAATTCAGTTCACTTTAACCTTTAAAGTGATGTATCACATGGTTATAGGCATAAAGAATATTGACGATACCCTCAACAGGACTTCCCCCATTAGTGTGAAATTACAGAACATTGATCCAAATAGAAGGCGCCCAATAGCAAGATTGTAAAAATGTTGAATTTATACTAATAAAGAAAGTATTTGGGCGTTTGCAGACATTTTACACCACTCATAATGTAGATGATAACGATTTTGTTTTTTCATAAGATTGATATGACACGTAAAATGTTACATTCGCTGGGTTTGATATCATGTTTTTAATCACTGACAACAATTTTTTTTATTTGTTGCTCTAATTGTTGAACTATATGTATTTGTTTCAATGTTAACAGGAATTTTCAAATCAGTTTTCTAATACCCAAGCTGCCATCAAAGAAGCCTCTGTTGCAGCTGCTGGGGTTGCAAAAGTCAACATGCAACAAGCGTACAAAGAGGCATATCGCATAAGTTTGAACATCAAGCTAAAGGTAAAAGGATTATTTTTTATGGATAACGAAAACTTTGGAATTTATACAACTAAATGTTTAACCTGCCCTAAATACTGCATCAGCAAAACTTGAAGAAGTTTTAATAAAAGATTTAACCCTCTCTCATTTCAATTGACGCGGCGTGACATTGACGCTACTAGGCAATATTAATTCCAGACTTTCTTGACTTTGTGTAATTTATACAAAACAAACACTTTTTTTAGTGATAAAACAATCACAACAACATAATATTCCAGCCAACAATAATTGAAATATGGTCTTTTGATGATGAACTACAGATAGTTTTAATTATTCCGTAAGGTAGCAGCATAAAACAAATGCTCTGACAAAAACTAAGTAATAATGCAATCGATATCACAGCTAAACCATGTTTAAAATAATGCCTGTAGGTAGCAACACTAAACGGATAACAATACTGATGATACAGTAGAACTTGGATAATTAGAACTTCTTTAATTTGAAATTTCCTTTAATTCGAAGTTTTGGGTTGGTCCCTTGAACATTGTAATATTACCAATGTAAAATAATCATGGATAATTCGAAGTTAAATCTCTTTAATTCAAAGTTTTTACATCAACGGTAAAAGTGAAACATTGACTAATGTGCTGTAAACAAGGTTCCGTTTGAGGTTTGCATTGTTTGGTCAGTGTGTCGGCAGGCAATCACCTTCTGAGAATTCCTAATCCGTCTCTTCCCCTCCACTTGGCGCGCCCCGCCATTATGTTGCAATCGTTAAACCTTCATTATTGTAATTTTTACATACTGTATGCCTCTATAGTTATGTTTAATATACTGTAGTGAACTTTAAATGAATACATTAAATTTTATATTAAACAAGTAATTTGTGGGTATTATTTTAAGCCTTTTAGGATCATGAAAGTTACATAAAAAATACAACTTGGTTAATTTGAAGTATTGGATAATTCGAATTTTCGCATTGGTCCCTTCAGGTTCGAATTATCCAAGTTCTACTGTATATGCAAACGAAATAAGTTTCTATAGCCGCTAACAGGTGGTGTGGGCATTTACAAATAAATTGAAGGCGATCGGAGGCGCTTCGCCAGTTGCGTCAGGCTACATGTCAAGGCGTTTCGAGGCGGTTTGACAGGAGAGGGTTAAAGAGCATTTACTAAAAAATAAACTACAATTCATCAATATAAGAACATTTATTAATTATCCAGGTTAGGCGTCAAAGAAAAACTTTAGATGCCATTGGAAAATTTTACATATACAAAAGAAAATCCATCATTACTGCTGAAAATATTATATTTGATTCCATCATGAAGAGCAACATTAAAATTTTAACAGAATCTGAAACTTTTTCATTAACAATTTCTTTTTTATATAATCAATTGTTTGTTATATAAATATCTGTTCTACAAATGTTTTATTTAAATAATTTTGTTAACCTTGATTCCTGTACAACTGAACATCTTAAAAGATAGAAACCGATTTTGTTTTTAATTATTAAATAAAGAGGAGTGAATCTTGGAAAGGCTCAACAAGGTTGATCAGGTGCTGCGAATGATGGTATATCCGGGAAGGTCACAGCAAGGTCAATCAGGGGCTGAGGAGGTGTATCCTGGAAGGTCTTTGCAAGGTCGAGCAGAATTTGAGGAGTAAGATGTATCCTGGAAGGTTTGCTGCAATGTTGATCAGGAGCTAAGGAGAGGGTTTGTCTTTGAAGGTCTCCACAAGGTTGAACAGGAGCTAAGGAGGAGGTTGTATCTTAGAAGGTTGCAGCAATATTAATCAAGAGTTCAAGAAAATTGTGAATCTTGGAAGATCGCAGCAAGGTCGATCAGGAGGTGAGGAGGAGGGTGTATATCGTGGAAGGTTGCAGCAAGGTCAATCTGGTGCTGACGAGGAGGAGGTTGTATCCTGGAAAGTTGCAGCAAGGTCAATCAGGAGCTGAGGAAGAGAGTGTATCCTGAAAGGTTGCAGCAATCTCAATCAGAAGCTGAGGAGGAGGTTTTGTCTTGAAAGGTCACAAAAATGTTGATTAGGAGCTGTGGAGGAGGTTGTCTTGGATAATCTTTCCAAATTGCGCAGGATCTGAGGAGGAGGGTGTCCTTGAAGGTCTATAATCAGGATCAGGACAATGACAATCAGGATCTGAGGAGGTGGGTGTGTCCTAGAAGGTTACAGCAATGTCAATCAAAAGCTGAGGAGAAGGTTGTGTGTTGAAAGGTCATAATAACATTGATCAGGTACTGAGGAAGATGGTGTTTCATGAAAGGTTACAGCAATGTTGCTCAGGAGCTGAAGAGGAGGGTGTGTCTTGGGTGGTCTTTGCAAAGTCGAGCAGGATCTTACGAGGAAGGTCTATCCTGGAATGTTTGCAGCAATATTGATCAGGAGCTGAGTGGGTGTGTCTTGGAAGGTTACAGCAATGTCGATCAGAAGCTGAGTGGGTGTGTCTTGTAAGGTTACAGCAATGTCGATCAGAAGCTGAAGAGGAGGTTGTGTCTTGAAAGGTTGCAACAATTTTGATAGGAGCTTGTTAATAGGATGAGGTTGTGTCTTAAATGGTCTTTGCAAAGTCGTGCAGCATCTGAGTAGGAGGGTGGATCCTGGAAAGTTGCAGCAAGGTCAATCAGGATTTGAGCAGGTCGGTGTGTCCTGGAAGGTTATAGTATGTCGATTAGGAGCTGAGGAGGAGGTTGTGTCTTGAAAGGTTGCAACAATATTGTTGAAGTGCTGAAGAGGAAGGTGTATCCTGGAAGGTCGCATCAGGAACTGTCTGTCATTGAAGTGTACTTTGTGCCACTGTTTTTTAGGAAGGTGGATCTCTTAGACCCACATGTGGACACATAGACTTATGTGGGGGACAATCTATCAGTGTATAAGCCAACATACTTAGTTAATATGAGAAGATTTGGGTCTCATTTTAAATTAATTTAAACTTTGTTTTTGTCATTATTTTCCTTCCTTTACTAATTTTTTTGTGACTAAGTTATCAAGATATTCGTACAATCAGTCATCTGAATCTATTATTCATCATACATATGTATTCAGTCATGAATACATATATATATATTCATCAACTATATATATTCATATGAGCTATATTAGTTAGCTATATGGAAACCGTCTGGATAGGCAAGTTTTTAGTGCATGATTTCATACATTAATATCTAAAATTAGTTTTCTCTATATGTATTGTGAAGTTAGTATTATAGAATACTTTGTGTTGTTTCAGGCTCCAATTATTCTGATTCCTGCCAATTCCTCCAGTTTAGATGCGTTATTGATGGATTTTGGAGTGTTGACTCTTAAAAATGAAATAACTGAATTGGAACTCCCTGGAAGTCTGTCATCTAAGAATTCCGATCAACCAAACCCAGTTATCGATACTCTTAATATTGGTCTTCAGAACTTCAAAGTTTCTAGGTATTCGTAATGTGTTAATCTGCGTGTGTGTGTGTGTGTGTGTGTGTGTGTGTGTGTGTGTGTGTGTGTGTGTGTGTGTGTGTGTGTGTGTGTGCGTGCGTGTGTGCGCGTGTGCGTGTGTGCGTGTGTGCGTGTGTGCGTGTGTGCGTGTGTGCGTGTGTGCGTGTGTGCGTGTGTGTGTGTGTGTGTGTAGTTACGTTGTGATATACTAGTTTGTGACAGGTCTCACAATTTGTATGAAAGTACTATATTTTAATAAAAACATTTTAACAATAAATCAGATACAGTCTTTTTGATTTCAAATAAAGTCTTCTATTTACTTGAGGTATCCAGACTGTCTATGAACAAGTTATTAAAATGGCCCAGTATATTCCCACCTAGATTCAAAACAGTACATGCCGCTGCAAATATAGTAGCTAAAAAGCTGCCTTGTAAATCTAAGTCATTACCAATGTTATCTCTAGTGCCAAACTTATGGAACAAACTTCCATACAAAAGATCTTACTTACTTATTCCCAGGGCCAGTTATATCGTAGTTGATATTTAGCTGCACCAACATATCCCCTCCGTATTTTTTGGTTCCCCGCTTTTTCTTATATTACAATATCTGCTTCAGAAAGAATGGAAGAAGAATATTTCACTAATGACTATTAACCCGATATTATCGTCGATCGGTTGTTCCGCTCTATCACCGACCGGTAATCTTTTTGTTTACTGGCTGTTAAGAATTCAAAGGTTGCACAACGGTGTAGAAAGAACATACTAATGAACATTTTGATGTCTTTGCTTTTCTTCAAGTCTTTCTCCAACAGCAATATGAAAAAACTAAATTGCGTATGTTACTCGGTAGGCTTGCATTCCGTTCCAAACAACGAGATGTAAACAAACATTGTTATTGACTTTATTTGCTTTGTATGCTGACATATTTGTTGTTGTTTTCAATAGTTTAATATTTTATTATATTTTAGCATAGTGTAGTGTTGTTATAAAAAGTAAAATGGGTGATCCTTGATAAACTAAGTATTTTAGTTTATATAAATGTTGTACTATTTGTTGCTTAGCATTAATTGCATTGATATGTGAGAGTGAAAAAAAGAAAATTTACTGTTAAATGGTATAACATAATACCCATCACTTTATACATATTTCCATTCATCATAAAATTTAAAACAATTTGGCTATCTCAGATTTAGAATTTTGTTCAAAATCAAATAGCTTATATACCAAGGAAATTTGACTTTTATATACATATATACATTTTTGTTTATTTGTTTTTTACAAAAATAAAATAATAATTCTCAGTAACATTAATCATTTTGCATTTCCTATTATTTTCTGAAGAAAATGATACATTAGACAACATATTTAAAGTAATGTAACTATTTTTTACACAATTTTATTTCAATTCTTGCACAAGTAGCAAAAACACCGTGACACCAAAGAGAAAATAGTGTGACACCAGTAGGGTTAAAAGGTTAATAGATTAGTAAGATAGTTTTCTATGCTTGCCTTTATGAAATCAATAGACATTTTATTGATTTACTAACATCATACACTGAGTGTTTGATAATTAACATGTTTCAGAGTAAGACTAAAATCAGCTCATGAAGTGGCGTCAGAAAGCCTAATCGTTCAGCCGGCATCATTCAGTGTTTCAGTAATACGAAATCTCTGTGCAGGCTGTTCCAATGAAATCCCTGACTTAGACATCAGGGGTGGATTAGAATCTATACATGTAAGTGGCATCATTTTTGTCAAAATAGATGTGTCTGTATTGATGGAACGATTTTAGATAGAATTGAGGTTGGTGTAGGGGAGGAGGCGAGACCATCAACTCAGTGGATTATTGGAGACCTTGACTCTTCATCTTCCTCCCTCAAACCAGCTGGCTAAATTTTAAAATATTAGACCATTACAAAATTTGTATTTATTTTGTTATATGTATTATGTCTCAGTGGCTAAGACTTTTAACTGTACAGGATAAGGTTTAAGGTTCGAATCCCCAACTGAGCTCACGGTTGGTACTTCACTAGTTGAATAAAGTTACAGGTCTGCATGTATATGTTACAGGTCTGCAGACCCATGTAAACTGACGAATAAAGTTAAAAAAAATAAATAACTAAAATTAAATGTCTCACGTTTTGATTTATAATAAATTGATAAAGTAGATAAAAGGTAGTTTATAGTGTAAAAAAGTGAATTTGTTGGGACACTTGGAGTTTAGATATGAAATATAAAAAATTATAATTTGCTGCAGTCTAAAAAAAGTTCAGTAGAATGTCCATTGTGAGGGTTTAAATTGTCTTTTTCTATTATTTGGCAACTGAACAAGCATAAATAAATGTTGTCAGAATCAAGCAACATTTATTTATGCTTGTAAGATTTTTTCAGTATTTCAATAAGGTGTAAAAAGCAATATTTATTTATGTAAAAGATGTTACATTGTAAATGATAAATTGAGATTTACTATATAGCTTAACAAATAAAAACTGCTGAATATAATTTCTTATAACTTGTATAATTTATTGAAATAAAAGTTAATTTCAGAACCTTTGTAAACCTCAGCTAGGTGGTTCTTAATCCTACTAAAATTAACTGAGCAACTGTTAACAATTTATATTGCCATTTATTTTAACAATATTCTTCTAAATTCTAAAAAATGACAAACATAAAGAATCTAAACCATTTAAATAGATGGAAATTTAACTTAACACTTGATTAGAAACAATAATAAATACCAACTTTTTGTTTTAAACAGCATGATTAAAATAAGTTTGTGTACAGGTATAGGATTATTCTTATTGAAATGTTCAAATACGTATTCAAACAACTGTTATAAATAAATAATAAAATAATAACAAAAATCTTATATAAAAATATTTAATTTTAAAGGGCTTCTTCTACCCCTTCTGAGTGGAATTTCAAAAAAAACTATCTTCACAGTAACTTAGTACATAACATTATCATAATCAGAATAGATTTATTCATACAAAAGAAATGATTCTTTTGTGAATCCCTCTGGTCTGAGAAAAGTGAGCGTAGTTCACCGAAATCGATCACCATAATATTTGTACATTTTGTACTTGTATTGTAATATATTTGTATATTTTGTGCTTATACGTATTGTAATAAAATTGTGTTGTGTGAAATTTACTTGTACTGTATATAATATTAATCTATTTAATATACAAAAGTTAAAATCAAATCAAAATACAATCTTAAATTACATTTATTCAGAACAATATGTTTAAATTTTACAAGTCTTCAAAACAATTCAAGGTCCTATTTATTAAATATGATTTCAATTTATTTTTAAACTCACTATCAAATAACAAACTAAGCAAAAAGCCACTGTGAAGCTAGATTATTAAAATCAATTCTAAAGAGTTGAGTCAGACATTTAAAAATAATACTTATGTTCATAGTTCATTCATATTATAGAACTGATTTTAAAAGTTTTTTTTTTTTTTTTTTTTTTTAGAATATCAGGATCTCAGCTTTAAGTTAAGTGACACACTTTTCTAACTCGTAACAGAAATATGTTTGCCATTCAACCATAAATTAGAGCTTCATAAAAATAAACCAAAATTTGAACTCTCAATCTTTATTACAACATTCTTGAAAAAGTGTGTTTGTTATTTGATGGTGAGTTTAAAAACAATTTAAATAAACCCGTTAATTTTACGTTTTAGGAATTTTTAAAATCTAGATATATGTACCAGATAGACATAGGCCAACAGCAGCACAGACAAGAAAGAAACAGAGGAATTAATTCATCTATCTTTTGATGTAGAATGTAAGTTTTTCAACCTTGAGGCCCATGGAGGATATCTTAAAAATTTATAATGGAAGGCTATGTTAAATTGGCCATTATTTGATACCATATTTTTTTTTTAAAGTGCTGCAAATTTCAGGTCGACATGACCACCTCTG
The DNA here is from genome assembly GCA_035578905.1 of Stictocephala bisonia. Lineage (NCBI taxonomy): Eukaryota > Metazoa > Arthropoda > Insecta > Hemiptera > Membracidae > Stictocephala > Stictocephala bisonia. The sequence goes on from JAQJVL010000001.1 coordinate 8,680,982, forward strand.
TACCCCTGAAATGTCAACTACTTAGCTTTTCTAAGCAGTAATATTTATGTGGGAATTCAACATGTTGTATGAGCCAGCAATGAAGTTGGTACTTGTTAAAGAAATGGAACATTTTCTTTAAATGATATTATTGACATAACTGTACAAATAACTAACAAACTGACTACAGTTAAAAAAGAAAAAAATAAGACTGGAAATTCTTCTTAAAGTAAGATGGTGGATTCATGAAGAATTAGAAATCCACCATTTCCTAGTCTTCGTGGTGTTTTTTCCATTGAGTCAATAATATCTTCTTTAAGAAAATAATCAATTTCTTTAATCAAGTACCAACTTCATAACTGGCTTTTGCAACATTTAAAATTTCCACTCAAATATCACTTCTTAGAAAAGTTAACGTGTCATTATTTCTGATAGGGTGGTCCTATTGACTTGAAACTTGTAGCACCTTAATCAGAAAAAATATGCTATAAATTAATGGGCAATTCATCATAGCCTTCCATGTGAACTTTTTAAGATATCCTACACGGACCCTCTTCTCTAAGTTGAAAAAAATTATATTCTACATCAAATTATAGAATAAAACATTCTATGGCTATATGCTAAGTCTCAAGTTTGTATCTAGACCAATTAAAAAGAAATGAAGGCGGTTCCATACTTTTTCAACACCTTGTATATGACTGCCCCTGATGTATTCACTGTAACAAAGGCTATGACCATAATTAAGTGACCTCTGTTAATTTTGTTCCCTGTGACAGCACTAACATTGTGAAAATGCTATATAGGTGGTGCTCAGTCAAGAGGACTATATCCAGGTCATGGCAGTGATAATGCAGAACTTGGGGGAAGTTCCTCCCACTCCAGTTAACCCTGAGGTGGTTCCTGTTCAACCAGTCCCTCAGCCCAATTTGGAAATCAGTAATCCAGCAGGGGAAGAAGCAAAACCCAAAACTGTATCTCCAACTGGTGGTTTGTAGTTTACTTTTACTATCATTCCAAAGGTTAAACACAGTAACAGTACAACTAAACATGAATTAACTGTCCGATAAACGAATCCATGTATCAAACTTCAACACATTGAATCCTGTAAATAAAGTAACTTATGTTTGACTGCAGATACATCAAAGTTACATCAAATTTAAGTTCAGCTCCAGTAACGTATGTCACGTCATACAATAAGAGCTAAATGTATCAATACAGTTGCATTACAGTGAGGTCGGGCTAGTCTGTAATTTAATCTAAAAATACATTACATTTTTTTATTAAGAATAAATAATTTAGCTATGAAGAAGCCCCTCTGAAATTCAAAAATTCTAAATTATTTATTTCCCATAGACATTTACATGTATCATGAATGGTCAATATATTTAGATCAACTAAATAGTAACATGATATACATAAGTCAGTAATTAAAAACTAATTAAGAGATAAAAATAACAGTATTGTATATACTTTTTACTGGTATGGTTAGTTGTGTCACAAAAATTCAGAGAGTGAATAAAAACAGTTTTCTACAAGAAAATCTTTTAGGTTATTTTTAAAAGATGACACTAAAAGGCTGGTTTTTAAATGATCTGGCAATCTATTATAAACTGTGGGTACTAAATGTTCTATTGATTTACGGAACATGTTATTACTATAATGGGGTACAGTTAAGTTGTTTTTATTTCTGGTAGAATATATATGATTGTTGGTAGGAAAATTTTGAATATGTTTAAAAGTGTACACTGATACGAAGTAGATAAAAGTAGAAGGAATATTTTAGGTTCTCGCAGAAACACTTGCCTACAGGTCTCCAGACCCCCCAGACCAAACATCAAACGTATAGCACTCTTTTGCAACTTGAAACCTCTTTATAAGAAAGAAGATGAAGCGCTTCCCCATGACATTATGCCGTACGACATAACAGAAGCAAAGTAGCCATGATATACAATTTTTAGTGCATACTCCTCAAGAAATTGCACTCTGAATATTAAACTGTAAGTGATAAGAGAAATAAAGTAGCCATTATATACCAGAAGTGCAGGTTTCCTGTCTGTTACTTCTTTTATTACTTTAACTGCAAATAGAGCCTTGTTCCTGCAATGAAGATAGACGGTGATCGGAATTGTTTTGTACAATAACTTCCATAAATCTGGCTGTGAAGAGGGAGAATTTTTCCAGAAGGTGCTGATATATTAAAACTTCCAGAATCAATATAAGAAGATGCAAAAATGACTATGTTAGTTTTGTCATTATTTAATTTAAGTCCATTGTTGTTTAATCAAGGGTGTAAATGTTTTACTGTCACTTCAACTGAATTCTGTAGGTTTGAACAATTACTTACCATAGATAATGAATTTGTATAATCAGCATGTAAATATTACTTTTGAATCTACATTTTTAGGAAGATCGTTAATAAATAAAGTAAGGTACCTCTAAATCCCAACGAATTCAATTTCATTAAAATGATTGCATGGCTCATACTATCAAAGGCCTTAGATAGATGACAGCATATACCAAAAACACTCTGTGACCTATCTAAGGCTTCCAGCATATGATAAATTAGTTGAAAAATTGCTAAACTCGTTTATTTCCCCTTGCGAAAACCAAACTGCACTGGTAAGAACAGGCTTATATTTTCAAAATATTCAGCTATTTGTTAGTAGCTATTTTCTCATCAACTTTAGAAAATGCTGGCAGCAACACTATTGGACGATAATCATCCATGTAATCAAATAAACCTTTTTTATACAATTTTTTTAAACCATTTAAATCATTCAAAAATTATCCATTAACTATAAGTGATATACATCAAACGGAGGGTTAATTTTATAAAAACTTTAAGCTTAAGCTCAATAAATTAAAGTTAAACTTTAATAAACAAATTTAGTGAGTAATTATTTTATAAGCATGGTCTTGAGATATTTTATTCATGTAATGTTTTTGTAGGTTTGTCTGCTGAAACTGCAGTGGAAAAAGATACAGTTGAACCAGTTTGGACTGTCGTAATGTTCTCATTTACATTGAATCAGATGGTTATTGAACTGTTTGAGGGAGCATCTGTTACTAAGGTGAGTATAGTTAAAGTTAGGCGATAATTGTATCATATACAAGTTGTGTACACAAATAACTTGATATAAACTGCAAAACTGAGTTGTTAAACAGCCACATTTAGTTGTATTCTTTACTTTCCTCCTGTTCCAATTGGGCATGAGACCAGGTCATCTTTTAAGTTAATTGACAAGCACCTGTCATTGTCAATGTGCTTGGAAATGCTGGGATGTTAATTAGAAAAGAGGTTAAGAGAGAGGAAATGGATTACAAACATTAGTTTATGAGAAATTCTTTAAGTTTAAATTTACAGATTGAATTTGGGGCACTAGGCGTAGGCTTTCAGTAATAATGAAAGTAAAGCAGCATACCTGGTAAATGTAGATAGGAACACATCACAATAATATAACTAATTAGTGAAATATTTAGGGGCCACCAGCCGCTTTTTCAGTCACTCAAGTGTAAAAAGTTGTAAAAGTAACTGTTACCAAAGATATAGAAATTTAAGTGACTGAAGAAGGAGCCAGTGGCCCTGAAATATTTCAATACTTTAGTGGTACTGACACCCACCCACTGATGCACCTACGGTGGTAATGAACCACCTGCCCGACCAATATGGCATCCATATTGCTATATTACAATGTGGTGATGTTGGTTTTGTTTATTTTTGTATCATTATTATCATTTGTATGTTATTGCAGTGTCAAGATTCATATCAGCCTTAAATAGCATATTGAAGTTTTCATTGGTTAAGAAAATTGTAAAATGAAAACGTAGTTTTCAGGTTCCTCTACTTCAATCATACAGACACCATAGAGTTACTTGAGCATTTTGTCTGTATTGAAGAATGGTCTTTATGCTCATCTACATTGTACAACCAATCTGAATTCATTAAAGATATCTTATGCATTTCATCAGTACATGACTTTTCAATGTGTATGGTAAGAGTTTTTTTTGGCAAGGGTTCAATTGGTTCCCCTTATTTGTATTTTCATGCAGTTAAAAGTTGAAAGTTTTTAAATGGAGGTTTGACTGGTTCCAATTATACTGTAGCTTTATTCTCAATCAATTGAAGGTGAATTCGACGTAACTCAAAAGGTATTCTGTTTAGTATTTTAATCATTTATTTTTAAGAGTATAAACGGCGAAATCAGGTCAAATTATAAAATATTGAATTAAAATTTTAATATCTAGTTTTGAAATCCATCATTTTAGCTGTAATAACACTCTTTCTCATCAAAAATAATTATTAGATTCTACTTAGAATAAATAATAATTTACTTTTATATAGTTAAATATGCGTTTATGTGAATTTTATTACTTTTCATTACTATCAAAGTTGTTATCATTGTGTTTCTATAATTTTGCTAAGTATTATTCATTACTGTAATTTAATTTTTGGAAACTGTTATCCTAGAATGGAGGAGAAGTTATAGATGGTGCTGTATGTCCACTGCGTCAGCACAACGGGCTAGCACGTTTTACTCTCCTTCAGTTGAGTGTGAAAGGATCTTTACTGTCTGACAGTGCTCTCTCTTCATCCATTGTACTAAGAGATTGTTGGTTGGATGACACCAGGGATACCAGACATGACATCTACCGCTACATGGAATGCAAATCAAGTGACCCAGATGGACGTCAACGCATGATTGACATTACTTTCCAGCAGAAAGGAAAATCAATGTTTGGTCAGTAGATATATTTTCATAAGTGGGGTTTAACCCCAATAGTGGCTACTTTCAATCAGTCTTAGCAATCTGCATAAATGTTTTAAAAAAGCATACAAAAATATACAGAAGGTTTTATTAAACTGCAACAATAATAGCTTTCTTTTTTTCAATACGATTAAAATAATGTTGAAATGAACAAATAACTTTTTAGAATCTATATTTTCCGTTGACAACCACGTCAAGGTGCTATGTGCATTATTTACAAATTAACCAGACGTTTCCCCCATACTGTGATGTGGCATCCTCAGTGGTATCTCTGAGACTGATATCCTCTTACTCAGTGGTATCCTCAGTCTCAGATACCACTGAGGATGCCACATCACAGAATGGGGGAAACGTCTGGTTACTTTGTAAATAATGTACATAGCACCTTGACGTGATTATCACCGGAAATATAGATTCTCGTTATGACACCGGCCGCTTAAGCCTAAGTTCTAAAAATAACTTTTTATCTAAATAAATTTAGTGAAAGGTTAAAAACCATGTTGATGGACATGTATTTTTACTCTATTTTTATCATTTCTCAGTCTCCTGTGACTTAAATGAGGATTTTTTTTGTTTTAACGTTTAATCTTAATTAATTTATAGTTATTATATTAACTATAACCAGTAAACAGAGGACCAGTTCAAAATGTATAACACATTATCATGAGTATTTTTTCTAATATTTTTTTGTTTATGCCTATTATATGAAAATGTTGATTAACTGCTTTTTAAAGCTGTGTGCTTGGTAACCACAGCACATTTTGCTACAGAAAACCCCAAAAGGAAATGTCAAATTAGCAACTAAGTGTAGTTGGTTTCTTTTTTCAAATTGATAGCATAGTCGGTTAAAGCCTAACTTCATTAGCAAATAGCTCTCAGTTCGATCCTACTAACAGTAAAACCATTTAATTTGTTATTTTTTATTCATTACTAAGACACCGGACGTAAAAATATGGGCGAATATGAGGGGTGAATGAGTGTAGTCATTGTTACTATCTGAGTTCGACTTAGCTCAGAAAGGACTATTTATTAATAGCCAGGGCAATTATGGGACCTACAGCTTTAAGTGGAATCCGAACCATATAGTGTTGGTCTGATTTTCAGCTGACAAGTCTGACACTCAGTTCTCTTCCCTACATCCGAACTTTGACCACTGTCCAACATGCACAGCACAAACTTCTCTAGTAGTGTCCAAGTCGATGGCAACCGACGTCGTGACCAACAGCGGATGTTGTGTGGGTATTAAGAGGACCGACCATGGAACCTATTGCCTACAATCTCCCAAACACTATGTCCCCAAGTAGCTGGGTCTCAGCTCTGTGCCTTTTTTCATCATTCCGATTTAATAACTACTATTTCACTATTTCACATAATTACAGAACAAGAAATGCCTTGAATGTTGCTGTCCAAGTCCTTAGAACAGTTAAATCTGTAAACAATACGAATTCCTTCAACCTTGCAATTGTTTTGTATCGCAACATACCGAGGGAGATAAGGGATCTACTTGGCACCGTCAGTCACAATGTGTACAAAAAGCGTGTCTCTGCCTGGCTGTTAGGGACCAACTGTGATTACGCGGAGGACCTCCTTAAGTCAATCTACACCTGACAACACGATTACTTGACTTATTACTTTACTTTGACTCCATTACTTCTATGCTTTACTTCCGTATCTAATACTAAATTACTTGACTCCATCCAATAGCATCAAACCCTCATAAGTTTATACCCTCCAACTAATATATATAAATTTTAAAATTAAAAACTCATGGTACTCACTTACTTTCTTTATTTTATTAATCTAGTTTTATTTTCCACTGTTATAGGAATATGTCTTTTTTTAATAATTTTTTTCTATTTAATAGTCAGTATCTAACGAATTATTTTTTTTTTTTTATAGGATATATATATTTTTGTTACTTTTTATTCTAACAATTTAAATTTACTAATAACACACACACATACTAAATTAGTTATATGTTAGTACCTTTTTTAAGTTTATTTCTCTGATTAAATTGCATTGTAATGTTTATTTGATTAGTTTTATGCACAGGCAAAAAAGCCTATCTAAAACTTTTTTTCCGCTATATTAAATTGTTAACTTGAACCTATGTATACTTAAAAGGAAAATAAATTGATTTTCTTTCTTTTCTTTGCTGACAATCGGCTAATAACCATCGCTAGCTGTCTATTTGTTATTTTGCTATTCATGTATAAGGAATGTAATGGGCTAATGACAGGTATTAAGGATAGTCTGTCTTAGTTCACTTATACTAAATCTGTGTTTGCACATATCTTGACGATGGCACTGTTATTATAGCTAGAACTGACCACAAAAATCAGATCACACACAATGGCTTCTATCATTTACAGTTGATCCAGCCTAAAAGTACGTGTGACCAGTTTTGTTTGTAAATCTCTCTCATTCTAATACAATGCAAATAATTATTACTATTTTTTAATCATTTGTTTGACAAGTTATTATTGTTAACCAAGCCTAGAAGACATTTTCTAATACAGTGGAGCCTGTTTAATCTGGCACCTTAGGAACTCAGTGCTTACCAGATTAAAGAGGTTTCTGGACTACTAAGATTTTTTTTTAAATTAAGGGAAATTAATTAAATTTTAGCAACAAAAACAACGTTGTAATTATTGGAAAATGAAGCTAAAGTGTTGTTCATATAAATTTACATACTGACATACTATGAAATTATAAGTAGAAATGTAAAAGTTTATGTATAGAAGTAAATACGAGGTACAGTCAAAAAGTTTCTATAATTGGTTGAAGTATATTTATTGGACAAAGGTAAAAACTTACAAACCTATTTTTCTTCAAAATACTCTACTCCTACAACAATACACTTGTTCCTACGATCATACAGATGTTCAAAACACTTTTGACGTTTATTTTTGAATGTATTTCAATAATTTTATCACATTTTTCTGACAGCTTTAGCACCTGCAAATTGTTTTAACTATGTGAACAGGATGAAATCGTCCGACATTTGGGCAGGCGAGTAAGGAGGTTATTCTAGCGTGGTAATGCGGAGCTTGACTAGGTAGTTGTGTACTTTGAGGGATCGATGTGCAGGGGTATTGTCACTAAGGGTGTGTGAGTACTTGAAACTGTGAGTATTTTACTACTCGAACTCGGCTCGAAGTTTCCGAAACTACTCGAAGTTCGATCGAGTAGTTATATTTCACGAATATCAGATTTACATCTTAATTTAGTATTAAGAGTAAACAATTTTACAAGTTATGAATAAAAAATGTGCACTTCTTTTTGTTTTATTTTACCCTTAATCATACGTTATCAGTTTGGTAGACGTAATTATGAACTAAACAATACGCTTAAGAATATCCATCTTAGGACCGTTGCTCTTCCTGATCTTGGTTAATGATCTAAGCACTACCGAAAGAAATGCCTTACTCTACGCGGATGATACAACGCTACTTACCTCCGGAAGTGACATAAACTGTCTTTTAGAAGATACTTTAAATAGCCTACAGAATGCTAAAACCTGGTTTGAGCTCAACAACCTTATACTAAATGAAGGAAAAACACAACAACTGTTTTGCAGCTTATGGCGTAGGCCTACCAAAAACTTAAAGCGTGATATACCTGAAAATCAAGTAAAGCTGCTAGGAATCTTCATTGATACCAAGATGGATTGGAATTATCATGTTGAACAAGTGTACGTAAAGTTGTCGAGGGTGACGTACCTTCTACGGAAACTTAAGGCTCTTGTGACTCCTGAATACCTTCTTAAGGTGTACTATGGACTATTCCATTGCCACATCAACTATGGAATTATCTTATGGGGACAGGCTTCTGGTTGTGATCGTTTATTAATAATGCAGAAGACGGCTGTCAGAGTTATAACATCTAGTGAGCGGTTAGCACACTACCGGCCATTGTTTCAAGAACTCGGAGTACTTACTGTCCACTGTCAGTACATACTCAGCTGTATTCTACACCTGAAAGCCACTACTCCACTCACCGAGCTTACTCGAGACACGATCCACAGTCACAACACCAGGGGCAAAAACAACTTGAATGTCCCGCACTGTCGCTTGAGCAAAGTAAAGGACAGTTACCCACTGATAGCATTCAGAATGTTCAACAAACTTCCAACTGACATCCGTAGCCTCAAACCGGAACACCTGAAAGTTAAGCTGAGCTGTTGGCTTGTGCGAAAAAGCTTTTACTCCCTACAAGAATTTTTGGAGGACCCAATCTCAGACATGTAACTGTTCTTTTTCAACCTCACCGGCCGCCTAACTTGCCTCAAAAGTTGTGTAAATATGATATATATTTTGTGTTTTAAATGTAAAAGTTTTATGTGACAAGTTCTATCCACTTATGTGGTCAACGAATGCTGCTGGGTAATAAGGTAATAGGTACTACACGATGACAGTCAATTGAACTAGTCGACGTAGTGAACGAGTTCGTTCATTATGATTTGAACTAGTTCAACTCAAAGTGAACAAAAGAGCTAAGAAGGTAGCGATCACACATGTTGGTTGTCGAGTCTACTAGTCACTTGTAACCTAACCTAAAATAGCTTGAATAAAACCCAAAAGGTCAAAAGGTTTTGATGGGATCCCAATGTCTGTGATAAAGGAATGTGCAAGTGAAATAGCTAAGCCCCTAACTCATATTGTTAATTGTTCCCTTCAGGAAGCAATCATGTCTTCAAAGCTTAAAATATCTAAAGTCATATCTGTGTATAAGAAGGGCCAACAAACCCTGAGGGACAGCTATCGCCCAATATCTCTTACCATCATTTTCAAAAATCTTTGAACGTGTTGTCTACAACCAAACCTTAAATTTTTTAGAAGACAACAATAAATTAAATCCAACACAATTTGGCTTCAGACCTTACAAATCTACAAAATTAGCATTAGTTCAATTTATTGAACAAATTCTTGATGCAATGGATTGTAAAAAGAAAGCGACTGCATGTTTTTTTTATTTAACCAAGGCGTTTGACCTTGTTAGTTATGATATCCTTAATGAAAAACTCTTTGACATCGGCATACAAAGTCATTGTCTGGAATGGTTTGCTAATTACGTAAAAGATAGATATCAATTTGTACAAATAAACCACACAACAAAAAAACAACTTCACTTCTATGTTTTGTTCCAATGTCAATAAGATCAAGGCTGGTGTCCCTCAGGGTTCTATTCTGGGCCCTCTCCTGTTTCTAATCGTTGTTAATGACATAACAAAAGTTGTGCCAAACAAAAATTTGATTGCCTACGCTGATGACACTACTGTAATAAATATAAACAGTTCACCCTCTCTACTAGAAATTGACACCTATGTTTAATCAACCAGGTTTTCGGCTACTTTCAAAGTATAAATATGTTGCTCAACCCATCTAAAACAAAATTTATCAACTTTCAAGCCAGGTACTCCAGGTATACCAGGTATCAATGTACTGATAATACAATTAATTTAATTCTGGGAGATAATGAATTAGAAGAAGTCGATACAACTAAATTTTTGGTTGTAATGGTTGATTCCAGGCTGAATTGGGAGGATCATATTAATTATCTTTCATCCAAATTAACAACTGGACTTTATATAATTAGAACAATATCAAGTGCAGGAAATAAACAACTTTAATTAAATTGTTACTATGGCTTTTTTTTATTCGCATATAATATACTCAATAATACTGTGGGGTTTCTCTTCGAAGCAAAACATGCAGAGAATACTTATATTGCAAAAAAGAGCTCTCAGATACATTGATCATCTGAAACATAATGAATCTTGCAGAGATTCTTTTCGGCCAAAAAATATTCTCACAGTTTCATCCATTTATATACATATATATATATATATATATATATATATATATATATATATATATATACCAGTCAATCATTTATAATGTTGAAAATAATTTACTAGAATGCAATACAAGACACCATAATTATGACACTCTCCATAAAAAAATATTTTCAGAATCACATCGAACAAAACTATATGAAAGTAAACCTAGTTATATGGGCAAAAAGTTTTTTGGAAAACTTCCTATATCGCTAAGAAATCTAGCTTGTACAAAGAGTTTTAAAACTAAACTTAGTGAATGGCTCATCAGCCAGTGTTTTTATAGTTTTGAAGAGCTGTTTGTATCCTGAGGGGAAATTTTTACCACATTACAGGCTCATAATGTTAATGAACGTATTAAACATTTTATTTACATTTACATTTTTACTTCACAATAATTAAATTGTTACTCCACTATTGTTAAGTAACAGACTAGAGTTGTTACAGTTTGACAGTAAATTGTTACTCCACTATTGTTAAGTAACAGACTAGAGTTGTTACAGTTTGACAGTAAATTTATATCCTTTTGGTTATCTATTATCTTAATTGAATCATTGTAAATGTTGCCTTTTATCTCATGTATTTTTATTGCTTAATTTCTATAGATTAAGAGTTCTGGTTTGTTTGCAACAAACCTGTCATGGTTGACGACTTTTGTACCCTGAATAGGGTTTGTGTAATGAGAATAAATAAATAAAAAAAAAAAACAAGGTAAGGGGCGAGATATCCAGTTCAAGATGCTCAAAAAGACCTGTTACCAATACAAATCTAATGGTCTGTACGCCGTGGAAATTATGCATATTTTCGTTCATATCAATAATACCATTCAATCAAAAAGGTCCCGAGAACGGGTCGCTTGACATCCCAAGAATCGAACTTTCCATCTTTTCTAGGTGAAAGTTCATCTCGGTTGTAGTATATGTACGTGCAAGGAACCGTTCAGCTCCTTTTCGGAACTGAAATTATCGTCGTATATTTCTCCGGGCCGATTGAGGTCTAATCTAAGCAGAGAATCGTCCAATGATTTGACGTAAGAAAATACCGTATCATATCATATAAAATATGGTAATGGCGTTCTAGCAGCGTGTGACACAACATTATTGATTATTTTCAGTCAAATAAAAAATAGATATTTACAACAGTGGCGAACGTCTATTAATTATTATTCCGAAAACACCTTGGATCGCCAAAACTGTGTGTAATATTTACACATACGATATATTTTCCTTTAAAATTGTTGAACGGTTTTCTGACTAGGTTAGACAATAACACAGTTGGATGTAAAAGGTAGTAAAAAGTACGATAATTTTGATTCATAAGATAATTTTGATTCGTAAACTCACTGAACGATTCCCTGTTCACATTGACGTGATGCCGATGTAAACTGTAAAAACAATCATGAATCAACTCAAGTAAGGGAGAAACATGTTGCAAGACCTTTTCTAAACAAAATACGACGAATTTAGAGATTTGGAAAATAGTTTTTACTGAACCGAAGCATTATCAAACATCTCGTTTTTTATTCATAAGTTTATAATTTAGCTGCCCAAAAACTTCACCATATCACTAGTTGGAACTTAGCTGATATTTCAGACTGCATCTCATCGCCACAACATCGGCTAGACCTATTATATTAGCCGACTACATCTATGGTTTTCATTCGATTACACCAGGTTTTCATGAATTTCAAGTTATGAAATAATTATTTATCTGTTGTTCAGTGTAGCCTCATGTATTGAAGTAGTTTCAAGTTACACTATTTCATTACCAAACATAATTAAAAAACTAATTCATTCTAAGCGACTTTTAAATTTATTTTTAGTAAACCTGGTTAGTTATTATTATCAATCGATTGAACTACAGTCTTTCTCATCAAGCTTTTCAAATTTGATTATATAATTCAGAGCTTATTTCCAGTTAGTTGTAAACTTGTTATTACTGAATTAAATACCCACAGAATACAGATCCACTCTTCTTGGTGTGTAAACAATCAAATTTTTGTTGAGAGGAGGTAATTCTGACAGCAAATGACTGCATTTGGCGATGACGCCTGAATTTTAGCATTAGTTTGGTCTGATGCAGCTTTTGCCAACAAGCTTTGCTACGTTTACGCGGTATACTTTGAACTGAACCACCAAATAAACATATCGGCTGGCTGTGAAACAGTATAGTTGACTCGCATAGAAAATCTGATCTGTGTTATGAGTGAACAAGATAAATCTTTATAATCCACGTTGTTTCAATTAATAATATACTTTCTTAGTTTCTTACATAATATTAGTTATGAATAAAGGTTAAACAAATAATGCCACATAAAAATGTAGGAAGGCAGGAAGTAAAAAGTTATATTTATAAAATGTTACAGTTACAAACAACAAATCAAAATTATTGTGTTCAGTGTAGATGTATATATTTCCGAATCTTGCAAAACTTAACATAGGCTTAGCATGGTGTTTGTCTTTTACAGTTGTCTTGGGTGAACTAATCCTTCTGTTAATACTCACTTGAAAATACTCGATACTCGAAAAAATAGCAACTACTCGACTCGAACTAAAAAAATCACTACTCGCACACCCCTAATTGTCACGCAGCACAATTCAATTGTTTTTTGCTAATTTTTCAGGACATTTTCTCTTATTGGCATCTCGTAAGCAACTAAGAACTTTTATGTGAATAAATTTACTTCATATAAAATTTCATCAATCATTATTCTTCAGTTTGCCGAACTCGCTCTATGTTGTCATCTGTGGTTACAGTCAAAGGGCGTCCACTACGAGAGTCGTCTTCAATGTTATGCGACCTTCACGAAAACGTTTGTGTCATTCGTAAGATTGGCTTTTCTTCATTGCCTCAACTCCATATGCATGTCCGAACATTTTAAGTGTCTTAGAAAATGACTTTTGAGGTAAAACACAAAATTTAATGGTTTTTAGCTGTTCTTTAAATCAATTTTCAAAAAGCGACAATGTAAACACGCCAATACACGAAAAGCGCTCTCCTCAGGGGAACAATGGCGGCTGAGTGATACTCATGCTACTCATATTCCTTCTCCAGGAGTAGTACTAACTGATAGACAACGAAATTCCCACCGGCAACAGCGCTGTATGTCTCTGGACATCGATTCCGGGAACTTTTTGACTGTACCTTGTATATGAACTACAATATATTGGAATAGTATAATTTTTAATTTCAGTATTAGTAACACCTACCAAGTGTATTTTACATATTTATTGTTCATGTAGGACATATAATTTAATTAATAAAAATAAATATTCGTACATTTGTCTGTTTATTCAGTGTCGCATGCCAACCTTACTCTTTTCATTGTCTTTCCGGTTTTTTTAAATCATTTTGCAGAATCATATAAATAATTATAAAAAATAAAATATTACAGAGCCTGTATGGAGGATAATAACTCAAGTAGACTAATAATAATAATAATAATAATAATACTGTAATCACTTAATGTAAACTTATTTATGTTCCATTTAGTACACAGATACATTTCAAAGATTGGCTGTTGTCAAACTGAACTGAGAAAAATTGTGTCCTCATGAATCAGAATAAATGGGTGCAACTTAGGCATTCTGAATTTCCTCGATTTACAATACATTTATTTGGCTACCATTGATTATGAAAAGAAGAATGGCACGAGGTGTGTGTAAATTGCATTGTGATTCTGAAGGAGTATTTTCGAGTTTATAGTTAAGGCAAATGGTGTGACGGACTATAACGAATTCAAAACTACCAAATTTTTACTGTAAATATTATTGACTGTTTACTAATAGTAACATTTGAATAGTATTAATTTGGTCCATATCTTATTTATCAAAATTATGCGAGTTAAATAAACAAATAGAAATGGTTTTGACATTTTAAAAATATTTAGAAAATGTTGTCTTTCTGTAACATATGAATGATCATAATATAATATTGCTATAAAACATGAAACTTAAAATTTTTTTAGGTATATATCAAATATTTATTAGTCTTTGGTCACAAAAATTAAATAGTTCTACGTTATGAGAATGGTTAGTAAATTCAAGTCTGCGAGCACTGTTAGGCTGTGCCATCTGTAGCAAGGTGAGGATTACATGACACCAAGACCTCAGAAACTATTAACTGTTTAATTTTTTTATTGTTTTCATCATTATAATTGATTTTGTTTGTGTTATATGTTTTATTATATTTGTTCCTACAGTGAATATCGGAGTCACTAGTTTCATTTTAATCCTGAACATAGAACATCTCTTAAAAGTGGCTGATTTGTTTGTATCTTCTCAGCAACAGCTTTCAGAATCCACAACTCCAAGTACTTCTCACCATAAGGTATGTCATTTATTTTTTAATAGCATCAAATTTGTTTAATCACTAGATTCGACTACTATTAAACAGTTGAAAGTTTTGTGGGAGGGTAATTAATAAATGAATATGATTGCTTCAACATCACGAATGGTGGCTATAGACTATTCACCTAATTAGAGATACCCATTCAATGTGAATCATTTGACTATTCACCTAATTAGAGATACCCATTCAATGTGAATCATTTGACTATTCACCTAATTAGAGATACCCATTCAATGTGAATCATTTGACTTGATTTCCAAATATGTGTTTTCATTAATGGTTGTCGAATGGTAAGTGTCTTGAGCAACAGTTCATTTTAGTCTTGACCGCTCTCCACAACACTTTTCAACTACAAAGGGAGCATGGCTAGCTTAAATTTTGCTGGAATCTTAACTCTTGAGTGACGGTTTACAAAAAAAGCCGAAGGCCTAGAAGCAGTAGCTGCTAGTTCACTCTGAAAGTTTTTTTTTTTTTTTTTTGTCACAAGAGATACATTTTAGAGAGTAGAGACCTTTCGCCAACTGGCTTTAGTGTTATATACTTAAAATTGATTGAACTATTTTCAATGGTGCTTATTGGTATGCGTCCAAGGACTGATAAAAGATTAGGCAAGAGTAGTACCGTAGCCAAAATACGATTTGGATCAAAGTCCTGTTGTTCAAACAAAATCCTACTAACATTACTCTTCCTAAAGAAGCATTAACCTATTGCCTCTCTGTTTCAATCTTGTTTGATCTCTTCAGGTAGGCATAGTTCGGAATTTCACAACTAATCATCCTACGACATCCGTAGTTTGTATTAGTTTGTGGAAAATCAATTCAATTCTGAGTTGCAACATGCACCTGATGCTGGAAACTCAAAGCGGGAGATTAAATGGATCAATAACAATATACATTTATATAATTTGTTGTGAAATTGTTCGTATCAAATATAGAGCTATAGTAGAACCTGAGGTTTTGTTCTAAATTTGGCACATATACATTAGATATGGTGTGCTAGAACCTCTGTTTAAAGAACATATCACAAACAATGTACTTTATGAAAATGACAGAATATTATCATATTCGCTGCTGATGATGCGGATTTGTGCCATGTCCCATGCTCCATGCATGCGCATGGTGCGGGACCACACCATATTGTTAATTTGTGTTATTGCCTCAGTGTTCCCAGCATTTGTCGGAGCACTTTATTCATTGAGAGCACTGTTCAAACGTTCTATTGAACAAATATTACTGTTCATTATATTTGAATATAAAATATTCAAATAAAACCAAATATTCGTTATTTTTCAGCGATCCTGGTGAAGGATATCTTTTGTAGGTTAGCAGCGAACGTGTTAACCCTTTTAACCCGGGAGAAAAAATTAATTGTCACTTACAACTTCCGTACTAATTTTCTACTGGTCTTCCAAAACCGCCGCAGGCTAAATTCTTGGTTATTATGTGTATGTATATAAAATGCCATTTTTTTGTTTATACTCAAGCTATTACAATGTTTTTGGTACCAAAATTTGCACAATAAGATTTTCTAACTTATTAATGTACTTTTAACTATATTTAAATCAGAAAATAATTTTTTTAATTTGTTTTATTAGGTTTTTATAGTAAAAAAAAAAATACAAAAACATATTTCGAGGTGAATTACTATGATAAATAAAAAGAATATTACCATGGGAACTGACATTTTTCAGTACAATATTTTATTAGCTACAACATATATAAATTTCATAACCCTAGGCCAAGGAATAATTGTACTATTGCAAATTCAAATAATAATGTCATGTCCGGGTTTTTAGAAAAAAGAACAAAATTAAAAAATCACTTACCAGTGGCTTCACATAAGTTCAAATGTAATATCTCTTTCACATAGTTCCACTCCCACTTTATAAGAAATTCATTCACACTATTTACACTTATCACTAAGTTTATATATTTACAAAAACCGAAGTCCGAAGCTAAAATTTGAAATGGCCTAGTTGCAAACATGTTTGTGCATACACATTGGATGGCAGCCCTCTTGGCAAAGAGAACAGATAGTTCTTGATCTTTGCCTGTTGCTCCTGTCATACTTTGTTCCCTTATTAGAACAAACACAACAAAACTACAATATAATAAAATAAAAAGAACTTTTTGCTTCACAACACAATGTAAATAAACACAACAACACCATATGATGAATGCAGACAGCTGACAACTTCTGAGGCTACTGATCAGATCAAAACTTAACCTCAGTATTTCAAATAAAAAAGTAAAAGGCGTTAAAAATATTGAAATAGCCTCATTATTAGTGCAGACTATATACTATAAAACATTATCAAAACAATTTCGAATACATAAGGTGCGCCTACATAATTATTTAATAGTATGAAATATGGCGGACAGTAAATTGACCGCCCGTACGTTTGACGAGTACTGCGGCGGTCAATATAGGGTCCGCCCGTACGCTTCGCATAGTTTTCGGCAGACAATATATTGTCTGCCCGGGTTAAAAGGGTTAATAACTTTCGATACATGATTTTACTCTACACTGTTTACAGTGCTAATAGTACCCTGAATAGGACTAAAAATGTCTAAAATGTTGGATTGTTTATCTGAGTTAAGTTTTGTAGTATCCAGCTTGGGTTGAAAAAAGAACTTTCTTTTTTTCCACCATAATAAACTCCTATAAAAACCCCCGTACTATGTTGAAGCTTATAAAGCTCTTAGAACCACATGCAGTGACTTTACTGCTGATACATTGTTGACTAATGGGAAGGGAACTAACAAGTGATGTTTCATGTCGAGACACAAATCTTAGTGGCTCTGGGAAAGGAAATTTTTATTCTTTGTACAGGGGTTTGTACATTGTATATTCTTAATAAAGAGTTTTTACATTATGAAGGGTTTCCATGCTTTAGATATTCGTAATATATGGGTTGTATGATATGCTTCATATTCGGGACAAAGTTCGTTATGTTGAGGTTTTTTGAAAAATGACTACTTAATACTGGGGTCTTTGTAACAATGAGTGTTATGGAGTTTGAAGGGGATTAAAAATAATTTGTTAAATTGGGAAATTTGTTTTATCAAAGTGTGTTATAATTCTCATGTAAAAGGCATTTTCAAAAAGATACCTTCAGGAGTTTTTGCTATAAGAAGAATGATAAATTTCTGTAAAGAGAAAACATTAAAATTAATATAATTTTCATTCTCATATATCTTTGGAATAATTCTTTACAGAGGAACATTAAATAAAAATTTTTGTGAGATTTTAATACTACAAAAGAGTGCAATTAGAATAATGTTTAAACCAAACTGGCAAAAATCTGTTAGAAATCACTTGTAAAACTTAGTATCATGACAATATACCATGGTTCATAGTTTGTATATTTATAAAACAATCTTGCACATCCATATAAAATGAAATGATTTTTATTGTTATAAAACATTGTATTAATATCTAAATTGGGCACCCATTATAATTTATGATACACGAGGACAGGATATATATGCATTTCCCTTTCACAGATTAAAGATTTTTTAATAATAACCATCTTATTGTGGGATGTATTTTTTTACGTAGCCTGTTGCTGAGAGAACTTGAAAATATTTAAGATTTCTGTAAGTTCAAAGCAAGCCTAAAGACATATTTTGTAAGTAAACCTATTTACAGTACGAGTGAATATTTTATGTCATAACTATTTTTTTCTGACACCATCCAATGTACGCTTTGTATATTTATATGAAAAAAGATTTTATTTATCGATGATTTATGTTTTAGGCACCATTGCCAAAGGAGTCAGTTATGCCAGATCAGCGTGCAGTAGTAGTAGATGAACCTGATCCTGACAGAAACATAACCATTACTCTGAAAGTGCTCCAGCCAGACATAATACTTGTTGAACGCATGGATCTCAACACCAATGCCATCATTTTGAATGTGAGTATATTAACCAGTAGGGGTGTGCGAGTACTCGAAACTTAGAGTATTTGATCGAGTATTTTACTACTCGAACTCGGCTCGAAGCTCCTAAAACTACTCGAAGTTCGATCCAGTAGTTGTATTTCACGAAATATCAAATTTACATCTTTTAGTTTTAAGAGTAAACAGTTTTATAAGTTATCAATAAAAAATGTTTGTGTTTTATTTTACCCTTAATCATACGTTATCAGTTTGATACGCGTAATTATGAACTGAACAATACGCCTAAGAATAGGTAGTACACGATGACAGTCAAATGAACTAGTCGACGTAGTGAACGAGTTCGTTCATTATCATTTGAACTAGTTCAGTTCAAAGTGATCAACAGAGCTGGGAAGGTAGCGATCACAGTAAATAGTAGCGATCACGCATGTTGGTTGTTGAGTCTACTAGTCACTTGCAACCTAACCTAAAATATCGTGAATAAAACAGAAGTGCTGGTTAGTGTCTTTATGACCCAAGAAAGGGGACCGAGAGATCCAGTTCAAGATGCTCAAAAACCTGTTACCAATACAAATCTAATAGTCTGTGCACCGTGGAAATTATGCATACTTTCGACCATAACAATAATACCGTTCAATCAAAAGAGTCTTGAGAACGGGTCACTTTACATCCCAAGAATCGAACTTCCCATCTTTTCTAGGTGAAAGTTCATCTCGGTTGTAGTATACTTACGTGCAAGTAACCTTCTCGGAAATGTGCCTTCTCGGAAATGAAATTATCGTATATTTCTTGCGAGTCGATTGATGTCTATTTTGTTTTTTAATCTAAGCAGGGAATCGTCCAATGATTTGACGTAAGAAAATACCGTATCATATCATAATGTGACACAACATTATTGATTTATTTTCCGTCAAATAAAAAATAGATATATATCCGTGTCGAACGTCTATTAATTATTATTCCGAAAACGCCTTAGATCGCCAAAACTGTGTGTAATATTAGCGCATACGATATTTTTTTCCTGTCAAATTGTTGAACAGGTTTCTGACTAGGTTAGAGAATAAAACAGTTGGAGTGTAAAAGGTGGTAAAGTACGATAATTTTGATTCGTAAATTCACTGAATGGTCCCCTGTTCACATTGACATCGATGTCGATGTAAGCTGCAAAACAATCACGAATCAACCAAAGTGAGGAAGAAACATGTTGGAAGACCTTTTCTAAACAAAATAAGACGAATTTAGAGATTCGGAAAATCATTTATACACCGAATGCCTTATCAAACGTCTCATTTTTTATTTACTAGTTTATAGTTTAGCTGCCCAAAATCTTCACTGTATTACTAGTTGGCACTTAGCTGATATTTCAGACTGCATCTCGTCACCAATATCAGGTAGACCTATTATATATTTGCCGACTATGTCTATGGTTTTCATTCGATTACACCGTTTTAATGAATTTCTCGTTATGACATAATTATTTATCTGTTGTTCAATGTAGCCTCATGTATTGAAGTAGTTTCAAGTTGCACATATTTCATTACCGATCATAATTTAAAAACTAATTCATCCTAAGCAACTTTAAAATTTATTTTTAGTAAACCTGCTTGGTTATTATTATCAATTGATTGAACCACAGTCTTTGTCATCCAGATTTTCAAATTTGATTATATAATTCAGAGCTTATTTCCGGTTAGTTGTAACCTTGTTAGTACTAAATTAAATACCCACAGAATACAGATCCACTCTTCTTGGCGTGTACACAATCAATTTTTTGTTGAGAGGAGGCAATTCTCAAAGCAAATGACCGCATTTGGCGAAAATGCCTGAATTTTAGCATCAGTTTGGTTGGATGCAACTTTTGCCAACAAGCTTCATTATGTTTTTGCGGTAGACTTTGAACTGAACCACCAGATAAACATATCAGCCGGCTATGAAACATTATAATTGGCTTGCATAGAAAATCTGATCTGTGATATGAGTAAACAGATTAAATCTTGATAATCCACATTGTTTCAATTAATAATATACTTTCCTAATTTCTTACATAATATAAGTTTTGAAAAAAGTAAAAACAATGCCACATAAAAATGTAGGAAGGCAGGAAGTAACAAGTCTTATTTATCAAATGTTACAGTTACAAACAACAAATCAAAATTATTTTGTTTAGTTTAGATGTATATATTAACGAATCTGGCAAAAGTTAACATAGGCTTAGGATGGTGTCTGCCTTTTACAGTTGTCTTGGGTGAACAGGAAATCCTTCTGTAAATACTCGCTCGAATAATACTCGATATTTGAAAAAAAATGCCAACTACTCGACTCGACTCGACTCGAACTCAAAAATTACTACTCGCACACCCCTATTAACCAGCTATCCAAAATATAGTTGTCCTTTCACATCTACATAACTTTGCGAGCAGGTGGCCTAGTAGTATAAGGCGTCGGGACTTTGAGGTAACGCAGGTTCAAATGGACTGGAAATATTTATCAGAAATGTATAAAAATCACTTTTGTTCTGTGTACAGCAAACTGCCGACCCGAAAAACACTAAAGAGACCAGGTAGCAGTTTGACGCTGTTTAGTATTTTGCGTTATTTAAATAAGTACATATAATTTAAATACTTTCCATGTGAATTATGTGTAGTACACGAGTTTAGAAATAGAAATAAATATATTTATTTTCATTGTCTTTAAACTAGGAAAAAGGCATTGGCTTTGTTTCTCAGGCTGCCAGTTAAGTATATAATGTGATGAACAGTTATTTGTGTTTTATCTAGTTTACTGTAGTGATATTAAAAACAATTGAATAGTGATGGGTCGGTTCCATTTTTTTTTTGTTCCGGTTCGGTTCTTTACTGAAATCTGTTCTTGGTTTTGAGTACTTTTTGAGAATGTCTCAGATAATTTTTCTAATACCTTTACGCCAGTCAGTGAATAAAAAATTATGTGGAATCAGTAAGTAAAAACAGTAAATTTTTTAGTACTTTGAGGATATCTCCAATATGAAGTATAATACACCCTAAAAATCTATAAAATTACGTACAGTATTTCCAATAACTAGTGAATTGGTAACATTTTATTTATTCTCAGGGTATGATTGTTTTCATTTTTTGCAGAAAGAAAGTATTAACTTTAAATTTGAAAAAGTAGACAATTTATCTAGATGGAATATAATACTCTAATTAGTATAAAATTGAAATTTACCTTGATGAAATTACAAAACTTATAAACCTAGAGAACATTAAAAAATAACCTGCCATTTTAGGCCTGGTTTAGTAATAAAACTTATTAAAAACAAATCACAATTGATTGAAATTACCATAACTAAATTTAAGAGGTTGATGTAATTGTAGTAAATATAGTAAAAGTAAAATAAACAGCAAAAACAAATAATATAATTAATTTAAAAATAATATTTTTGTAAACTATTGAGTTAATTTGAAAGAAACTATTTTTATTAACTATTGGTTCTTTTCTTAATTGGTGATAATACTGAATTAGGAATATATAAATGCTACTCACATTCATAAAAACCTATACAGTCAATAATACCATAAATGTTTATAGAAATTACAGTATGCATTTTGTTTTAAATGTAAGAAATAATAAACTATTTTGGGTCAGTAAATGTTAAGTCAATGCAATTTAAAACGTTAATCCTTTAAGACTTAGTAAAAAGAAAAAATAATTAAAATAAATTTAACTATTTTAAAATAAAATGCTAAAGACTCATTTTGTTTAGTTTTTACACAATATTAATCTTCAAACTGTATTTTTCAATCCAATTCCCTAGGTTGTGTATACATTGTTTTTTTTCATTATTAAAAAATAGCCTAAATAAATAAACTCTAATGTTAGGTTCATCATAAAAACCTTTTTTTTTTTTCAAAATACAAAATAAAACTAGAAGCATAATTAATTTCAGAATGTTAGATGAGTTGTAAATAGAATGGAATGTTCCCACAAGGTGTTTTTTATCAGGCAGAAAGTGATAGGAATGGGTCCCTATAACAAGGGTGGAGCTCAGGCGGAAAGGAAAACTGGACTCTTGAACAAAAACTGAATTGTTTTAATTCACTGCCTTTGAATGTGAATTCCTATTTATTGATGTTATCTGTCTCTTTTCACATGCTGATAAGGAAGTGGCCAGACTATGGGCGAATATTTTCTGACTTGGATATTTTGTTTATCTCGTGGCCAAATCACATACTGATAAGGAAGTGGCCTTCTACTGGCAGATATTTTCTGACAAAGGTATATTGTTTATCTTGAGGCCGGATATAGTAGTTTGATTGGTCTGTTTATCAGCACTTTTTACACCTGAAACATTTCTGATATGAATCTATCTCTTCTTTTGGTTTCTGGAACCAGAACCGCAGAACCGAGATTTCCCCATCAGTTCTCGGTTCCGGTTCTTTTATCAAGAACCGTGAACCGATGCTAGGGACCGACCCATCCTTAAAATTGAACAAGATAATGTTATTAGAAGAAGTAAAATTGGCGGGATAATTGATGAATACCAGAGTCAAAACAAGGGTGGAGCCTGGAACAAAGTGGTGAGGTGCATTGTTGCGTTATCACAATGTAATAATATAAAGGTAGCACTTGTTCTGTTAGAATATACCCTTCCAGCCCTCCCAAATATACCCTTCCAGTCCTCCCAAATATACCCTTCCAATCCTCCCAAATATACCCTTCCAGTCCTCCATAATATACCCTTCCAGTCCTCCCAAATATACCCTTCCAGTCCTCCCAAATATACCCTTCCAGTCCTCCCAAATATACCCTTCCAGTCCTCCCAAATATACCCTTCCAGTCCTCCCAAATATACCCTTCCAGTCCTCCCAAATATACCCTTCCAGTCCTCCCAAATATACCCTTCCAGTCCTCCCAAATATATCCTTCCAGTCCTCCCAAATCAAACTAATGCAGTCATACTGAAGTAAATATTAAAATTATTTCATTGGTTAATGTTCCAGGGAATATTTCAAAATTTGCCAACAGCTAATGTTTTCTGACTGTTAATGATAAATTACAATAATATTTTTTCCACCAATCTGCATATAAATGTGTTGATAGATTGTTGCTTTTAATGATTTTTTGTTTGTAGAACTTAAATTTTCTACCAGTATAGCTGTTGTATAATTAAGTTAAAAAAAAAACTCATTACTAAAATTTTTGAGATAATCGTAGTCATGTTATACCTTTTCAAGTGAACCTTTACAAAATCAAATATTTTGAGCTTGTGCAGTTTTTTAGGACATGGATGAAAATGTGGATGTGCGTTTTTCAGACTCAATATGTTTCTCCCGTCTTGATAGGATTAGGAAAAAACTTTCCTCTTTTACTTTTGCCAGTTTTGCCCAAAGGCTTATGCATGAATTTCATTCAACGAGTGAAGTGCCAATAGTTACCTCAGTTAGGTATTTGAATAATGGACCTTGGCCTCCGGAGTTTAAACACTAAACTATCATCCTGGCAGTAGTCATTTAAAATCTCTCTCTTCTGGCACACTAATTTTATGACAGAAATTTTTCCAGAAATTCTTGGCATTAGGCTAGGCCTTGGCAGACATATTTGGTTGGATGCACTCCTATCCGACCGTCACTAAGTTCACCCTGACATTTTGTATGCTACAACAGTATGATAGTTGATGTTTAGTTTGTAAATTTTTTAATTGTATTATTAAGTTTATTGTTTTAGACACATGTCTTTGGGTTCATATTAAAAGGAATTAAACATAACATATCATTCTCTTAATTATTTTACCTAAAATAAATCTGTTCGTAAATCATAAAATTAAATACAATAAAGTAGTGCCTTCAATCTCTGTGATACATTAAAGATACACCCGTGTATAGTATTGCTGTAGCCTACTCAATGTGGTACGCATTTCCTTAAGAAACGTTAATGTAAACATTGGTCAGGCTTGCTTATCACTGCTTATTGTTAACTCTAGTGATTAAGTGGTTGAGTGGAATTAATGATAGCATCTGATATTTGGATATTTCTTATCCAGATTGCCCAGCGCCACATTAATATGGATATTAGAGGTCTTACTGTTATAATATTAGGCAGCAGAGAGCCCTAATCATTTTCTGTTTATTTATTGTTTGATATTCTTATTGATAAATAAAATAAAATATTTCAGAATGAGATTGAGGCAAAAGTGAGGTTAACAGGACCTCTTGTAAGCATCGTGGCTTCTATGAAAGATCTTCAACTTTTTTCATGTCGATTTGATCCTAGCAAGAGGAAAGAAACTAAAGCTGAGGTTAGTTCTAAATAAGCTCTACACCTATGTATATTCCATCTATTTGCATAGATAATTTATTTACATGAATAATAATATTCATGTAATATTCAATGAAATTAAGTAGTAGTGTTTCGTTGCAACTTGAGTTCTGAATAATTAACTTAATTCCATCAATATTATTCCAAATTTGTAATACAGTTCTAACAATACTGTTAATGTACTAAAATAATTCCATTTACAATTGAAAAAAAGAATACAAGTAGAAAGTGTGGATGTTAAAACTTACAGAGTTACTTTTTGAAATGTCACTTGAAACATACAAATTTTTCCTGTTTTTTTCTCTAATTTTCAATACAGTTTTGGTTTTATTTATTTGAACTAGCAAATAATTTAACAACCAAGATG
Organism: Stictocephala bisonia; assembly: GCA_035578905.1. Lineage (NCBI taxonomy): Eukaryota > Metazoa > Arthropoda > Insecta > Hemiptera > Membracidae > Stictocephala > Stictocephala bisonia. The sequence continues at coordinate 8,706,480 of JAQJVL010000001.1, forward strand.
ATTTAAATTTCATTTGCTAGAAATGTAGAAATAAGCCCAACAGATAAGTCTACAGAAAATAAGTTAATTTATTTGTCACAAAATGTTTTATCAGATGCTTGGGCATATAATTTCTGTTGTACAGCAATAGGGAAACCTGGAAAGTAACATATAGGAAATTTGAAATAAAATCTTGAAAACCTAACATGAACATACATTTTTTTTTAATTCCTAATGATCGTAATGGATGCTCTACAGAGAATACTTAACTTTTTTGTGCCAAATGTTGATTTTACATACCATGTAAGAATCTAAATATTGAAAAATGTATTATTAATTACTTATGTTTGTATAGCCTCTTATTTATCAAGTTTTTTATCGCTAAACATTTAAAACTTACTAAAATACTTTTTACGACTAGTAAAGGTTAAATAAGTCATAGACCCACAATTTATGCTGGTTTTGTTTTGTTGAAATTGTAATATTTTACATTTTTTGAAGCAACTGAAAACTGTCATAGTTGCCCATAACTTTAAAATGGGGTAAAAGGTATATTTCTTTTTAGTTGAGGCTAATTTGTTTTGTTATTCCACCTTATATGTTATAAACTGGGGTAAAAATAATAACTGTAGTAATTACTTACGTGTATTAATCAGTCAATCTGTCGTCCACAAGAGAACTAGATGACGCATTTCAAATCAAAAGACTCGTCATCAGGTCATTTGTCTCTATTAAGATGAGCTTGACACTTATTTCATACAAACTTCACACGCTTAAAACATATTCTGGCTCGCACTTATAAAAGTCCTGTGGGCGATTGATGGACAAGAACTGGAGTACACTTCAGTTATCCCCTCCTTCACCTATATCATTGTTTTCATTAGGATCAACTGTGACCATTGATCTTTTTTTGTGTATGAGAGTGTTGAATAATATTTTTAATTAAAAATGTATCTTGTCATTGGAGTAAATATTGATTTTTGTAGACTTGTATGTGTTGTATTCTTCTTGTCTTCTTTAGTGGCAAAAATTAATTATAAGTAAATTTTCATCTATTGATTGAAGAGAATGATTGGTATCAAGGTGGTGCTGAGAAATGATGACAAATCACCTGATGATGAATATTTTGATTTGAAACACGTCGTCTAGTTCTCCTGTGCACAGATTGACTGATTAATACACGTTAGTTATTATTGATCATCTGTCCGGGGCAAAAATGTCTAATTTGAACAACTGTAGTAGGTTTGAATTTAATTATTATTCTTTTAATGTAAATGTATTGTAAAATATGACATTTAGTCAGTATATTGATTCCTTCTCAGAGAAATTTTTAAGAAATCAGGGAAAAGTCAGGTAATTTGTTTAAGGAAGTTTATTGGCCACCATGATTGAAGTTTGCTCAAACTTGTTGTTTTTTAGTGATGAATTAATTATAAATAAATTATACAGTTGAGTCCCGCTAATCCGACTTCGGTAATTCGAAAATTTCCTTAATCCGAAACAGAAATTGGCAAAAAATATTAGGAAAATGAAACTGCAGTTACTGTAAGAATCACTATTTTTTGCATGTCTAAAAATGACAAGAAAAAAACATGCTATATAGTAATGATACATACACTACCAAATGCAATGACCACACGAATATTTGTTGGAACCTGCATCCCTTCAGGTAGTTAAAATACATATGTGAGGTGTAATTTGGGATATTTTTACTAGATATGTGTTCAAGTGAGGACATGTTCTAACTGAACCTTAGTTTTATATATTACAGGAAAAGTAAGCTTACTTTCTTTGTAAGTTCACTTTCAAATCAGATAAAAAAGAGAAAACAACTAAATTAAACATTAAATTACTGTAATTAATGATTATATCTTCAGAAGTTTAAATACTGACATTTCTAACTGGAGAAATTGCAGTTACATCACTAGAATAGCCGTTCTTTGAAATGCTAAAGATGTAATGAGTGAAAAAAATGTTATATTTTATTATTTGTGTTTTCTGTCCTGTTTCTATTTTGAAACAATAAATATGGTCTTAAAAATGAGGTAAGCCTCTTTTTTCTTTGAGTCTTCTAAACCCCAGGCATTTGTCTTTCTTATTTGCTTGTAGTTGCTTTCTTTGCTAAGCTTAAGTAATTCTTCTACTTTACAGTTTTTATTTATTAACACATAAATTAGGCCCCTACTTTTGGAGTTGATTTTCTACTTCTGGAACGTCGACTATTAACATTATTAAACGTACCTTCTTGCGTTCCTTATTGCTGTTGAATTTGCTACGTGTTTCGTCAACACAGTTACATCTTCAGGCATCCATTAAGTAGTTTTTTTAATAGCTACGTCATTGCTTCTTTCCAGGGTTAATAAGAACACACCGAAACATAATAAGAAATCTGTCACACTAACATATAATAATTGGCTTAACTATATAACCCACAATATTTTTAAAAACTATGGTTACACCGTCGCTTACAAAAACTCTTAACAAACTAGAATATGTTATAAATCCCAGGAAAGAACAGAATGATGACAAGTTTGATAACAGCAGGATTTACAAGATAATTTGTAGTGATTGTCCAAAATTCTACGTAGGACAAACGGAAAGATGTTCAAAACCCGTTTTAAAGAATTCCTTCCTACAAAAACGTTCACCCAAAAGTCAAACTAAGCAGAACATCTAATACAATGTGGACATAATTATAATTCCATCTCACATCAGACTACTAACAAATAATACACAAGTGCAAGAAAAGTTATTTAATGTCCACACTTGAGAATTATGAAATTTACAAGGCATTAATACATGAACCAGATAATATTCTAAATGATAAAATGAACGCCCAAGGGAATGTATTGTTCGACACTGCAATACAGCTGGAAAGAAGCAATGATGTCACGGGGCATAATACACCATGATAACGAAAATCAACTGTGTTTACTAATTTATTCATATCGTGTGCAATAACTATGTTATATTAATATTTAAAAAAGCTACTTAATAGATGCCTGAAGATGTTACTATGTTGACAGCGATAAGGAACGCCAGAAGGTACGTTTAATATTACACTTACTTTTATATACTTCCTTAACAGTAAGTTGTATGTTTATTTAAGATTCTAAGACCTGTGACCATCAGTTTGTTGGGCTCGACACCGTCTGGCCAAGGACTCCATGTTGAACTGAGCACCACACACATTCGTTTAAGTGTTACACCAGGTAACCAGATTGCATATTACTAATTTTACTGATCAAGTCAGCCAATCACCAGTACCCTAAAAATCAATTTTAAGTAATAGTGTACTTAGAAAAAACAAGTGACATTGTCATATGTATATTAGACACTAAAACAAAGCAAATAAAAGATAACTAAAACTCAATTTTAAAAAATTGTGCAGCCAGGGAGCAAAGTTGCTGGCTTGAGGTGCCAGATTCGTGATTTACCTTGTCATCTAATTTTTCCCCCTGTTGCTCCCATCGTTTAAAATTCATCCAAGCGTATGCTCTCAAGTCAAGTGGAAGACAGAACTTTCTGTTCCAAAATTCACCTGCAAAAGGTAAAGATTCACCTTTTGTTTAGAGCACTTGACCACCCAGTGAAAATTCATCCTAGTTAACTGATCTTTTACTCAAAAATCCCTAGCATTTTTCTCATTTGATAAGGTATTTTGTGCCATTCAGTTGTTTGTCGCATCCATGACACCTTTGTGGTTTTTGTGTCATTCACATGTTTGTTACATTCATTACACACTTGTTGTTTTTGTCTGATTCAGATGTTTCTTACATTAATGACACACTTGTTGTTTTTGTGTAATTCAGATGTTTGTTACATCAATGACACACTTGTGGTTTTTGTGACATTCAGATGTTTGTTACATCCATGACACCTTTGTGGTTTTTATGACATTCGTTTGTTTGTTACATCCATGACACCTTTGTGGTTTTGTAACATTCATATGTTTGTTACATCCATGACATCTTTGTTGTTTTTGTGTCATTCAGATGTTTGTCACATCTATGACACTCTTGTGATTTTTGTGTCATTCAAATGTTTGTTACATCTGTGACACTCTTGATGTTTTAATGCCATTACTATTAGTTTGTGTTATTGTAGATGAACATGATTTAAAAATGTAAATTCATGCCATTTGACCTTACAGATTAAATGACGTAATCTAGCTCATTGTCATGTGTTTGTCTATCACTCATCGTTGACTTGGCAGCAAAATTATGCAAATGATTTTTTTCCTTTTGTATTTTTTTACAATGAAAAAATTGAAATCCCACATACCTCGACCAATGTGCAAATGATTAGACAATGTTCTAACCTATATATATCTTTATACATTGAATACCACTTAAAATATGGTAAGGAACTATTAACATGTATCCTTGGAAAGCCCCAAGAAAAAAAATTTGAATCTGTTTTCTAAAGACTGACTGATTTTCAATGTTTACTGCTGCAACTAACTGATTCCAAAACAATTACACTGATATTTGGAGTGGCTGAGGCAGCTTTTGTGACATAAGTTGGTGTGTGTATATGTGCTGAGATGTGGGATCTCCAGAAGAACAATAGCACTGATAGTCAGGGTGGGTGAGGCAGCCTGTATGACATAAGTTGGTGTGTGTGTATATGAGTTGTGATGTGAGAACTCCCAAACAACAATAGCACTGATAGTCAGGGTGGGTGATGCAGCCTGTATGACATAAGTTGGTGTGTGTATATGGGTTGCGATGTGGGATCTCCCAAACAACAATAGCACTGATAGTCGATGTGGGTGAGGCAGCCTGTGTGCCATAACTTGGAGTGTGTATATGGCCTGAGATGTGGGATCTCCAAAACAACAATAGCACTGATAGTCAGGTTGGGTGAGGCAGGCTTTGTGACATAAGTTGATGTTTATAAGCACTGATGGTCAGGATGGGTAAGGTAGGTGTGTGACATACGGTGGTTTGTATATGGTTTATTAATTATATAGGAGAGTCTGGTGATTATTTCTATAGGTAATTCTAATGTTAGAGCAGTGTTAGCAAAGGTAAGTACAAAGTGCTATTTAAAGCAGTTGAAAATGGGAGGGCCCATCGTAAACTGAGGATCGGCAAATAAAAGTTGTTTGGATATTGTTTTATACAAAATTCTCTGACTCTCCATTTGAGCATAGTTAAACATGGTCCTTGGACCTTATGATCTGCTTATGTAATTCACTTTAGTAAAAAAAGAATTTGTCTTACCGTTCAACTTCATGGGAAAATTGTCATAACTTGAATAAAGTAGCTAAAATGATAAGACGCTATATTTTAGTGTGGAATCTTTGAATGTTAAAGATGTTTTTTGTTGCTGTCATGTTGGTTTGGTGCCCATGTGAGTAACTTGCCCGTGTAGTGGTGTGTAGGTGCCAGCATGTTATTTATTGTGATGCACCTAGCAGATAATATCTGCACTATTCTTTCCTTCATAAATATTTTTACTATGTAAATTTCTTGTTAGATTAGTTAATTACTGGGCACGTTATTTGAAAGGAGACTATATGAAAACAATAATTATTAAGAGATTTTAATCAGAATGAAATGAAAAATTTAAGAGGCAGACTTAGGATTAATTAAGTCATCTCTACTACTCAACCTGTGGATTGTTTATTGCTACTCCACTTTTAAGATTGCTCTGTATATTCCATTTTTAAATATATATATATATATATATGCACATTTCTGTCTTTTAATAACTATGAAATTATTTTGATCATGAAATATTTTGTAAGAATTATCCTAATGTAAAATTACTATCAAGACTACTGATGCCTAACTACTTCTTTTTACTTTACACACGTTAAGGGCCATTCTGAAGGGTAATAAACATGTTAGAAGACTTGTTGGTCTTGCGGTGAGATGTGTTCTGCCACTGTAACACATTAATTTGTTCAGACATTCATTGGTTGAAATTTAAACTCTTAATTTGAAATGTAAAGTCAAATTCTCCTTTAAAGCTATATAATCATAAATTTGTTGAATTTTTTTCTTTTCAATGGTTGCGGTTAGCCTTATCTCTCCATCTCTTGGATCAGAAGCACGCCTGTAAGTGTTGGGTCAATTGATTTCTCAAAAAACGAGATAAAAAATGAGGATCTTTGTCTAGGACTCTGTTATCCAAGTTACATATCTGGTCTGTTTTCAGGAATATTCAGCCAATTTACAGCACAGTATGCATCTTGCTCTAACGTTATTTTAATGTTTTTTAAGCATCTTAATGTTTCTTCTATGTACTTTTTGTCTAAATATTTAAGTGTTATTGGCAGAGATTTTACAATTAACTGCGTTCTTGATGATTGATCACTTTTTTAAATGATTATTTTAATGTGGGAGTTGAAAGCTGTTCTGATTTTACATTTTCTAGCAATATAACTGATAATTTTAACATATGTACCAATAAATCAATCCCCTTTTTTCGTCCATTTGGAAGGTGGTCTCAACTGTGGGATTCATTAAATGGTGGGTTCTTACTCAAAATCCAGATGGTGGCTGAGCAGTGCATATATCAGGATTTTGAGCTTTTACTTGAAGTATTTATCAGTAATATTCACCTTGTACTGTACTGGTTCGCCCCCTTACTCTGTCTGATGAGTTCCTCGCACAGATCAATAGTCTATGGACAGAGTGAGGTTTAGAAGATTGACCTCTCCTTTAGCAAAAATATCTATCTGTGTATAAGATTTTTTTATTACAGTACCAATAGCATTTTCCATTTTGATAATGTTATCAAATTAATCTGATTAAGATATAAAAGTTTTTCAATGTTAAACAATAACCACTGCTCTCTAGGCTTTATTTCAAATTACATTGATTTACTTCATAGAGCTGTGTATGCCAATTTGAATCATTGTACAAAACATAATCTAACCAAACGGATAGAAAATATTTAAAAACTGTTTCTATCTATGGTATTGCTCTTACCACAATAGGTGGTGATTAATAAAATCATTGAATAATTTGTTTGCAATTTAATTGAAATATTTATTTTTCTATTTGTATTCACATCAATACTATGTTTACTTACGAATGTGAACTATTTTTTGTATATGGAGTGTCTCTCGTCTGTCTTCATAAAACATGTATGGTGTGTTAAATAATCATATTTAACTGCAGTAGAGCCTCAAAACTCCTACATAACAGGCTGCCTCATTCTCGTATGGTCTATATAAGCTGAGTTTTGACGTTATAGAGAGACCTCCGACCACCAAAGTGTATTACCCTTGATTATATACACCTACAATAGATAAACCATCTAATAGGAATATTTGTGGCAGTAATTTTGTTAGTTAGTGTGGCCCGCAACCACAGCTGGTTTAAACTGCATTACATTTACATGGAGCTACACTAGCGCTCCACAATGGACCACAAAAACAGCTGATATTTTGAGACTCAAAATTTAACATTGGATGGGATAGGAATATTTGTGGCAGTAATTCTGTTAGTTAGTGTGGCCCGCAACCACAGCTGGTTTAAACTGCATTACATTTACATGGAGCTACACTAGCGCTCCACAATGGACCACAAAAACAGCTGATATTTTGAGACTCAAAATTTAACATTGGATGGGAAATCTATTTGTGTATAAAATCAATGGTATTACTTACTCTGTGCCTCCAACATGGCGTATTAAACAATTAAAACTACATACTAAAACCATTACTGTATTATTTTCAAGAGTATTTCAGAATCATTTAAATTTCCGGCATTTTAATTTTAATTTAAATCAGAAAATTATCTTGTCTCATGTGTTGCTGGTTTATACTTACTCAGTAACTACTAAGTAATATCAATTTCAAAATAAGTCACTTACGTCAAATAAATAAACAAGGCAGACTGTACTGTCATCGAGAGTACGAATCAGATGTTTTTACACTTTTGTCATATGTTTTGTTTACAGTAGTGAAGTTAAAAAAATCACAGCTGAGGCCCTTCTATGACATAATTGCTACCTGCGTGGTACGTATGCGTACTTGTATGAGGCAACCCTTGTATAAACCTTGGAAGAGCCTCTCTTATCCAATGAAACAAACCTTGATGTCGGAAAATAAAAAATGGTGGATAATGCTAATAAAAATTCTAAATAGTATTAATAAATGAATTTTATTAAGAATCTATATTACAGCACTGCATAAAATAACTCGTGTTCAGTTTGTATAACAAAAACAATTAATTTATTGGAAAAATGTTTCAAAAACAAACTATTCTTATACATTGCCCTATAAAAATTACTTTACGGTATTAAGTACTGTAAACTAATACAACTTTAATACGATTAACTAATACGTGTGAATGGCCAGGAAACTACTGAATGAGAGTGCATGAGTCACACTACCCTACAAGTATTTTCTGTGCTGAATATACCATCATTTTTAGGCACTTTACTTATTAACAAAAGTGATTTAGTATGCTAACAGAGTACAGTCCTCAACATAAAGTTAGGTACAGTAAGCAACAAAGCAGCGCTCTGGTGGGAAAAAAACCTCACCAGATAGATACAATTTTTGTCATGACAGAACAATAAAACATATTATTTTCAGGTAATTTTTATTACAGTATTATTTTGGGACGAGTGTCAGTTAAAATGGATTATCACAGGGATCGGTAACCCGCTGCCCAATAAATGATTCCCTGCTTGACATGAAGTCAATAAATATTAATATGAATTGAACAACGAAATTTTTGTGCTTGCATGTAAAGTCTCATATGTTAAATTCACAAACTAGTTTCATACATTGAGTTTGTATGGTAAATTAAATAGCAGAGATAGATAGAAATACTGACAAATTGTAAAATGCATTATACTTAAATGTCGTTCATTAATCCATTTGATATGTGTGTAATAAAAGCCATAATGTGCGGCCCCTGTGGCCATGCCGGGTTTAAAATATGGCCCTAAGTTGTAAAAAGATTGCCTAACGCTGAGATAATTCTATGTCGAATAACGAGGCTCTACTTATTAGTTAAACTTGAACAGTAAATAGATAACAGACATGAATATTAGAGGGACCACAAATGTATTACTTACAAGGTTAGTTGAGGGGAAAACTCAACTAAGAAAGTTTTTATTAACCTTTATAAAATCTTGATATTTTTGCAACTATGCCTACCTTTCACAATTTTAGGATGGATTTTTAGATTTTTCTTTTTTTTTTTCCTGTTTAGTTATACCAAACTACAGTTGTGGATGTTGGGAGCGTTCCCTGTCAACGGCTTCCCAAGTTGACTACGGGTGCTACACAATTTCATTCCAGTTCCTCTCAAAATTGATCATGGTTGTTACATAAGCAACATTTTCATTTTAATTACCAATTGAATCAATAATTAATTATTATTTTCATCTGAAATGCATGTAATATCAAATAATTATAATCCCATACTATCACTATCAGTTGTATATAAATTAATGTTTTATAAGTTACATTTTCTGTCATCAGGAACTATAGAGCTGTTGAACTCAGTATTAATGTCGTTGACAGCAAATAAGCAAGATGAATTGGAGGAAGAGCAACCAGATGAAGACTACTCAAATCTCTGGAGTGTTAAGCCCTTCGACCCGGAGGAGTTTTGGTTTCTAAAGACAGGTATTCGAATTTGAATAACTTTTGATTTTTATGTTGTATTTTATAACACGAATAATTATTATTATTCATTAGTAAGATACCTATCACAGAGATATGGGCGAATATGAGGGGCGAATGAACGTGATGAGTGTAAAAGAATGAGTGGTGTTATTGTTACTAACTAAGGTCGACTGTTCTCCAGATAGAGCTATTTATTAAAAGCCCAATAGACAAGGCTACTAAGGGATCTACAGCTTTATATGGAATCCGAACTACATAGTATTGGTTTGATTTCAAAACTGAGGGACAGGCTGACACCTTTCATGTGTTAAACACCGTAGGGAGCAGAGGATTTGTGTTTGTAAACCAATGAAATTTCAGAATTGATCACCTAATGTAGATTTATTATATCATTTGGGGAATTTTTCTGTTATAACACATCTATCTTCCTCTCTTATCAGTTTTAACTTACAAACCCACTTTAAATATGAAATAAAAAGGCCTGAGTAGTGAGCCATTGGAAATTTTTGGTTTTTATAAGTTTGTAAATCTATACATGTTTAAGGAAGTTTGTTAAAGAGCTTTAATTGTTAGTATTTGAGACTCTTACTTTATTTGGTTAGTCTAGTCGTAGTCAGAACTAAATCGTTGGCATGTCTCGTACAATAACTGAGTACATTATTGAAACTTGTAAATCTTCACAATAATGAAACATAAGTGATGGTAAAATGATCCTCTCACACTTTCCCGAATCACAGAGCATACGAATGGAAAGGAAACTAAGTAAATAGATCTTGTAAATTTCAGATGGAGTTGATATTGGTATTCCTCGTTGTTAATAAATATTTACAAAATCACCAATAAAAAGTACTTTTTCGAGGCCTTTCGTCAGCAAAGCTGGCATCATCAGGCAACACAAATTTACATATAATATAAATTTATATATAAATTTGTGTTGCCTGATGATGCCAGCTTAGCTGGCGAAAGGCCTCGATAAAGTACTTTTTATTGGTGATTTTGTAAATATTTATTAACAACATAAATAGATCTTGTTTAAGTTAACTAAACTGATAATCTAGTTATGTAATTATATTTTCAGCTGAAGGAGAAGATATAAGTCAGCTGATCGTTACAAAGGACGAGAAACAAGACAGAGATCAGATCTGCCTTGTGCGAGTCCCATCTCTGGTCATTACACTGGAGGCTGGAGTCGGCTCCAAGACCCTTCCGATGCTGCTACTAGAGACAAGTCTACAGGCCCAGGCCCGTAACTGGGATTCCTTTGTCAGTATTTCTCCTCAAATTAAAGTATTTAGTTGGGAAGTTATACTTTGAACAATAATATTGAATTGTTTTTCTGCGCAAATTTTTCAATCTGCCCCATGTGTATGAATTTCTTACAAAAAGTACTCATCTGTACTATGATATATGAACCTTGAACTTTTCAGTGCTAGATTAGTACAGTTCATGGAAATATACCATCGATTCTAGCACTTTAGCTGGGGTATAACAAGCCCACAGCCTTAACACATTACAGTCGGCCACGCAGTTCAACCGCTAGTGGCTGCGCCACGCCACCATCTAGTTAGCAATATAGCCCCACTCACCTTATTAAATCAGTTTTAGTCCAGCCTATGCCGGATTAGCTTGATAGTAAGTCCTGCACTTCTACAGTATTTTATGAGTAGCACACGGTTTTTCAATTTCCGGTTACAGCTATTTTTCTAATTTCTACTACTGTTTTTAATTTATTTTTTTTTTTGCGAGAAATTAGGAGAAAAAATATGTAGAATGTACTGCAAAGAAGTAAAAATTAAACTCTGTATTTATGTTCTACGAACACTCTGACCAACCTGACCTGTGTTCTGTAGCATGTTTTGAAAAATTTATCTCAGATTAGACTGATTGGGAAAACATTTTAGAAATGGACCTGATAATAGTTTTTTTAAAACGTTTTCATGTGTTTCACTTAATTTATAATATTACTAACCAAAATAGAGTGGTGTTAAACATTTTGGACACTAATTTTTTGACAAAGTCGTTCGCCAGTGGCTGATTGTTGACTAGACGGCTGTACATACAAATTAATTTTTTTGAGCTTTCCACATATACAGACTACTTCTGACAGTCATACATTGACATTACACAAACACAAAAATGAGTTTTTGAAAAAAAAGTTCAGCCATTATAAGAAGCATAATTTTGATTCAAGTATAACAAATTAACAATCCATTTTTGTTTAGCCATTATATTAAAATTAATAAAACGTTATCAACATATGCAATAAAATGTAATTTATTGAATACATTGAGGTTTTATTTTAGTTTTAATTTGAAATATTTTCCAATAAAAAGGTTTAACCCTTATCACGCGGCATACGGATATATCAGTACAATGAAAATAGCTCTAAACGCGGCATACTGACATATCCGTATTGATGTATTTTTTAGGTTATTTTTACTTAATAGTACACTACATAACCGGAAATAGGCACAAAAGCCTTTAAATGCTTATTTATAGCCAACCGGATGCAAGCTGGTTTAATTTCACACAACAGGAAGTTAGAAACAGCTGTTATGCTATTTTCGTTGCCGTGACGACTGACGCATAGCGCGAAATGCGGATATAACCGGATCTCGCTAGACAGTTCACCCGCCAGTGCCAGTGTCGCCAGTCACAGCCAAGAGTCTGTCTAGTTGACATCACTAAGCTTTTGTTTACATCGTTGTAGTTATTCTTTGGTTGGTTTGTTTCATTTTATTGTTGAGTTTTTGTTTCTACGTTGTTGTTGTTTTATTATTATGCATTTTTTTCACGGTGAACTGTAAATATTATATATAAATGTAAATATTGTATATTTAGTGAACAACAAACTTTAGCAATGGCGAATCCTGATGACAGTGACTTTGATGATTTTGTTATTGGTGCGATGGACTGTACTTTTTCAAGTGCAATTAATGAACATTCAGACAATAGTGACCTTGAAGACCTAATACTACATAATCAGCTTTCTGGAACTGAAACCTGCTCTGAAATTGACGATGAGGACATTCAACAGGCAGCCCAAATACCGATGCACATCCCAGGTGAACCTAATTGGCTTAACGTAACTAATAATGACCCAGGGCCTAGTAATGTAATTCCTATTTCTAATGTAAATGCTGGGCCATGTTTGCCTTCACATTTCAATGAAAGCTCAGACCCTATAGAGTACTTTCAACTATTTTTCAATGATGATATTGTAAATTACATTTGTGATGAAACAAACTGGTTTGCAAATGTAAAAAAAAAAACAAAGCTGGTATTTCACCTAAAGCTCGAGTTCACAAATGGAATGATGTGACCCCAACTGAAATTAATGCTTTTTTGGGCACTATTATAAATATGGGCCTAATGCCTCTACCTAGCATTGAGTCATACTTCAGTACTATGTGGCAAGGAAACATCCCTTTCTTCCGGGATGTTTTTACAAAGGATGAATTCCTTAACATATTCTGGAATATCCATTTCAATCACCAGCAAGGCCAAGGTGATGCTAGGCCTAAAGATTTCCTCATAAAACCAATAGTCGATCACATGAAAAAATGTGCAGTCTATTTTACATACTCTCTGATTTCGTTGCTGTGGATGAAAGCACTGTTTCATTCAAGGGAGTTATAAGTTTTATAGTGTATAACCCTCTAAAGCCTTCTAAATTTGGGATAAAAATATTTGTTTTATCAGATTGTAAAAATGGATATATTTACAATTTTATCCCATACTATGGAAAACATACACTATTGCCAGATTCTTCACTCCTAAAGATGACTCAAATCGTGAAAGTCCTTTGTCAATCAGTGATAGTGAGGGATCCTTGTGCACCAACTTCGGGTCTGCATGTGTACACCGACCGTTATTACACGAGTCCAGAGCTTGCTGACGAGCTCATGAAAATGAAATGCAAAATAACTGGTACAGTTATGAATAATCGGAAGGGACAACCCAAAGGTCTAAAAAAATCAGCAAAAAATGAAAAAGGGGGACATTATTTCAGTTCGAAATGCAAACAAGTTAGTATTATCTTGGAAAGATAAACAAGTAGTGATGCTGAGCACTAACAGCAAAGGTAGTAAATATGACACAACGGAAGTTTTGAGTAAGTGGCCTAACAAACCTCCTACAAAGAAACCGAATGTAGTGCTTGACTACACGAAACATATGGGTGTGGTCGATCGTAGTGATCATTTCATTGCATCGTACCAATTTATGAGGCGTACTCGAAAATGGTATAGGAAGGTATTCTTTTGGACTTTGGAAGTGGCAGTTATAAATGCCTATTTATTATATAAAAGCGTGCAGGAAAGGAACCTAAAAAAACCTCTCACTCATAGAGCTTTCCGACTCTCACTCGTCAAGTCACTGGTGTCTCAACGTACTACAACTCGACCTAAGCAAAAAAAGCAAGGACGTCAAGCTCAGGGAACAGAACTGCAAAGACTGGATGGAAAGCTGCATTGCTTGGGAAGAAGAGAAAAGGGTACCTATCGGTGTACTGTCTGCCATAAGAGAGGGCTCCGCCGGGAAACAATTTATTTTTGTAAGACCTGCACGGAACATCCCACACTTCACCCTGACGGATGTTTTGAAGTGTATCATACTGTCCAAAACTACTAACTAATCCCATTACTGTATTATAGTTGATTTGATAACATATAATGAGATTGTTTTTCATTTTATTTTATATTGTTTAAATTTAGACTAAAGTTATTGTACAAACTGAATATATAGCAGCGTATTCCATAAAATTGTTTTAATCATTATGTCATATTACAAAATGTAAAATTAAATAAATTTTTATGAAATGGCTATTTTTTATTACTTAAAGGTTCATTAAGTGGAAAATAAATTAAACTTTTGAAAAAAATAAAATTAAAAAAATAAAGTTAAATGCACGCTATTGAGACTTAGGCCAAATTTTATTCAGCGCTTTAAGGGTTAAAATAGATGGTAATAGAGTTGTTTTCAATAATTAACATTTAATTGTACTTTTTTTGAAATTACAAATAATGTTGAGTAATGTATTTTAGAACATAGTGTCAATGGACTAACTGTATGGAAACCTGTTTGAACTTATAAAAGAGAACAAGATAATACTGTGTTTTGATTGGGAAATGTTTTCTAAAAATGATGGACTGTAGAGGCCAGGTACCCTATCAGATAGGAAGTGATAACAAAAGTCAAGATAGTAAATGGACTGATTTTATCAGCAATATTCAGACTGTTATCAGCAATATTCAAAAACACAATAGAAGAACCAAATTTATTAAACTTTTCCAATTAAATAAGCAACAATTTGTATTATTTTTCTATCAAATATGATCCCATAATAATTGCTGACTAACTGAAATAGATGGACTGTGTGTATGGGAATGTTCTACTGATTCGTGGTACACTGCACACACGTTAATTACGATACTGATACGCATTCCTTGATGGACTTATATCATGTTCATATCAGTACAAGTTATATACCCTGGTCGAACTCTGTATTTGTTAATGCGATATACTCAGGTTACTGTCCGATCGCTCCCATCCCTATCCACTCGGAAGAAAAACAAACTCGAGTAATAATCATTTTATAATTATTTTACTGTAAAATATTTTATTTATAACATCAAGGTAGTAGTTCTAACTATAAAAAGTTCAAAAGACGCACCAATAAATATTATTGATTAAAAAGGCATTTTTTAGTAATTCATCATTTCAACACATCAGAATAATTTTGAGACATCGGTATTGCTTATGCATCATGGCCCTATTGATGCTTCACATTACTTTCGATGCATCAACATTTTGACTAGTCGTGAATTGAATCGCATAGATTTTTCAATGCATCACACATTCTAATTAAAGGTAAGTCCACTGTACACAAGTCCAAGAGACATAAAACACGTATCACAATAAGATATAAATTTTCAATGTCACTGACATCATCTTCAGGTACTTGAAGGGATACTGACGAATTTATATCACCAAGAATTTGTACTTTCTATGTCAGGTAGTTATTTATAGTTTCAATTCTGGATTACTGTAAAGAATGTAATAAATTATACAATTTTGATATTTTGTGGAAAAAGATAAAATACATGTGTTGTGTTTGTGTATTTACAGGTCAATGTGGACGGGACATTGACTTTTCAAGTATCGTACTACAACAGCCATTTGGCCCTGTGGGAGCCCCTGGTAGAGCCTGTGGAGATTACTAGGCCAGGTGGGGGCACAATTTATGCTCCATGGGAACTCAAGATTCAAGTAAGTTGCTTTGAAACTTAATTAGTCTTAATATTTCCATTATTTTATTTTTCCAACTATAAGCAATCTTATCCAATAGTACATTGTACTAATGTTTGGTACTCCTTTCATATTTGTGTGAATCTATGATACTCTTTTATCACTCATTTCTAAGACACCGATCGTAGAGACTTGGGCGAATATGAGGGCCAGACGAGTGTTGTCATTGTTACTAAGGTTGACTGTTCCTTAGAAAAAGCCATTTATTAATAACTCAACAGCCAGGGCAACTAACAGCTTTATGCGGAATCCGGACCACATAGTATTGGTCTGATTTTCAGGTAATTGAAAAGCCTAATTCTCAGTTCTCCATCATACACAACATCCGAACCCTGACTACCACCAAACACGAACACCCAAGATTTCTCTAGTAAGCAGTGCCCATGTTGATGACAACCATTGAACTGACACTGTGTCTGTATTAAGAGGACCAAGTATAGAACCTATCACCTACAATATCCACATCACTGTCCCCAAGTAGCTGGACAACAGAACTGTGCCTCAAGTCCGTACACTGTATCCCGCTGTTCTAGGTGGGCATTCATATTTGATTCATTTGAATGGAGTCTGCTAACATTGTCTGCAGACAGTTGAGTTATAATTACTAAAAAAAATTACAACTATAATTAATAACCATCCAACTAAACTGTTTACAGTCAAACTATACAACTGGCTTCTAAGAAGCACCTGGCTGCTTATCACAGAGTCGCCAGGGTAATGAACTATTTATTGCAGATGATCCTTGTTGTTGGTAATAACGCAATGTTCCTTCATGTATTTGACATTAAACACATTCGTTGCGGCTGGGTCAGTATAGTCAGATACTACGCACTGTTTCTTTGGTGGCCAGTGTGAGTAGTATCGGAGGAGAGAGCATAAACCTCGTGTTAGCGTGGTCAGACAAGTGTGAACAACATTTCATTCCAGTAGTATCAATGTGGTTTATTATATTTTTGTCTATGTATTGTACAAGGTGTATGTAGTGTATATGCGGCTATTACTTTCCTGTAGATATTTATATTATTTCAAATGTTTTTATAACATGGCTGGACCCTAACGAGGGGTTCTTTTTGAAGAGAATATGAGTTCTGGCGAGTCTGAAGACAGTAAATTTACACTTCGAGGTCATAACGGGAGATTCAAATTTGTCTATAATGGCTGCTGATGAATGAGTAAATGGACTGGAATGGAATGATTTGATGGGTTGAAGGAGATTAAATATTTTAAATAACAAAATATGAACAAAATTATTTTATAAATTGCACATAAACCCGCTTTTACTAGTCAAAATGTTTAAATAGGTAAACTATGCGGCCATGATGCCGAACCAAGCAAGGTAGCTCCGCAGTATGTTGCACGACACCATGCAGCGAATTTGTTAATCTATAGTCTTGTACATTACTTCAAGTCAAAATACGCATAATCTTAAGACAGCTAGTCTTGCATCCTATCAGCTGTTGACTGTCGAGTTACCCAGACTGCCGAGTTGTCGGGAGTTGAGCTAGTGAGGTTTTACTTTACATATGGAAATGACGACTATAATCTGCCACAGAATGATAAATTAGAGGATTCGGGTCCAAGTATTTATGTAGATCTAAAGCTAAACTATAATATGCCTTAAAGTGCACAGTATAAGAGGGCAACTAAAGTAGAAGAAAGTAAACTCACTTGGAAGAGTCTTGAGGCGTGTATAGTTTTAATTTTTGAAGTACATATAAACTTGGTTTGTAAATTACTACTATAAACTCTATCTATTGTTATTCACAGTAATTTAGAAGTAATCAACTTTTACTTAAATATTTTTTATAAAGCACTTAAAAGTGAACTGGACAGAATAAAAATTTCTCAAAAAACATATTTTAACTTCAGAGTTCAAAAAATCTGTCAAAATAAAGGGAAAATTATATAGATTTATTTACCTACTAGTTTAGAATGAACTGCAAATAATCATATATAATACTTTAGGTTTTTTGTTTACCAAATTTGTTGTATGTTTCCTAAAACCTACTAATGCAACTTGCAGAAATTGCTAAGGATTTTTTTAAGTAAAAACTGTCAGATATGAAATTAAAATGGAATTAATTTTCACTTAAGTTTAGTTTAAGTGTAATTTTTAACACATTTACGTGAATTGACTGTTTCAAATCAAACTTTTATCTCTTAACTGCTGTAAACAACTGTAGTCATTTTTGGTGCATAATGCAACACACGAGTTGAGACGTTCAGTATTTACTACAAAGTGTGCTGCTGACCATTGAAGTCAGCATTGATTATTTCTTTGCAATAGAGTGCTCACAACATCCGACGACAATTTATTTGGCGAAAACAATGATTTGAATGATTCCTTTTCTGATAACAGTCACTATAATGATCCTGTATTTAATTAGAATGAGAAAAATGATTGAAAAGCACTAGCGAGAATAGTGATCCATAACCTCCTCTGACCAAACAAAGATGTAAACAAGCAAAAAGTTGGCCTAGATTGAAAAAAAACGTTTGATAGGGTAATTTATATTTTGATCCAGTTGTTTATAATTTTGACTTATCAAGTAGGGGATAGATTAAAAAGACCTTTTACAGTAGATAATTAATAAAATAGAGTAGTTGACGTAGTAAGAGCTAAGCTAAAATTATTTCACCTAACATTGTCATTTCATTGTATGTTTGTTTCAGATTGAAACCAATGACCCCAACAGAGTGGATGACAGTGACTTATCTGATTGTATTGGTTTGGAAGATATAAGTATTAACAAACCCAGGACTGTTGTCACTGTTGTGTCTAAGGTTTGTCTTCATATATGTTACTGTGTTTATATAAGTATTAACAAACCCAGGACAGTTGTCACTGTTATGTCAAAGGTATGTCTTCATATAAGTTACTGTGTTTATATAAGTATTAACAAACCCAGGACTGTTGTCACTGTTGTGTCTAAGGTTTGTCTTCATATATGTTACTGTGTTTATATAAGTATTAACAAACCCAGGACTGTTGTCACTGTTGTGTCTAAGGTATGTCTTCATATATGTTACTGTGTTTATATAAGTATTAACAAACCCAGGACAGTTGTCACTGTTATGTCAAAGGTATGTCTTCATATATGTTACTGTGTTTATATAAGTATTAACAAACCTAGGACTGTTGTCACTGTTGTGTCTAAGGTATGTCTTCATATATGTTACTGTGTATACAGGGTGTCCCGTAAGTAACCAGCCAAACTTCTGGAGGTCATTCCTTGGGTTAAAACAAACAAAAAATTTCATGTGTACAAATCGCCTATCTCGCTCCATTATCCGGCAATCTGTCTGTATATGTTTTTTACTAAAAACGTAATATCTCTAAAGTTATTTAAGCTAAAACCATGAAAATTTGTATGAATGTTGATCTTTATAATATTCATGTACTGTTTAAATTTCATTTTTTCACAATAATCCTTTTTAAAATGGCGGTCATTTAAAATGTTTAAAGCCAAATATCTTAATAACCTTAAATTGTACTAAAAACCTTTAAGTTACAAAAAAGTTTAGGATTTTATTTCTACAAATAACTGTATAAAAAGTTTTAATATAGAACAACTAAACTGAGAAATTACAATTTTTATCAAATAAAAGTATGCTTGATATTAATAAAAATGGAAACTTCAGTAAAGTGACATTTATTTACTAAAAACTAACTACAGTAAGAAAAGGTTGAAGTGACGTTTATTACAACTCAAAAACAACAGTAAAGAACAATAGAAAAAATACTAGTGATCCTACAACATGTGCTCAAAGTGCCCACCATCCATGTCTATGCAACCTTCTATTCGATTTCTCATCGAACTTCTCATTCGTTCAAATGCACCCGGTTTCTGTCTAATCTTATTACAGCCATCTTTTATTCTCTCCCTTAACATTTCAATACTTGCAACAGGTGTTTGGTATACCAAATATTTAATATAACCCCATAGAAAAAAGTCCAGGGGGTTTAAATCAGGAGACCTTGCAGGCTACGCTACAGGACCACCACAGGATATCCATTTGTTTCTAAAAACCCGTCTTAAGTGTAGTCTAACATCGACACTAAAATGTGCAGGAGCACCATCCTGCATAAACCACATTGAACTTCTTTCATGTAAAGGCATGTCTTCTAATAGTTCAAGTAATAAATTTTGTAAAAAGTCTAAATATGATGCTCCGTTTAGTCTATTTGGAAAAAATACAGGTCCTAACAATTTATCTCTAATAATCCCTATTTACACATTAAGAGAAAAACGTACTTGGTGTCTGCATTGCGATGTAGCATGAGGGTTGAAATCAGCCAAAAAGCGGTTGTTTGGTAGTTGAAAATACCTTCTCTTGAAGATCCTGCCTTATCGGTAAACAAAATACTTGACAGAAATAGTGGAATAAAAGCAAGTTTTCCTAAAAACCATTGACGCAGATTGAGTCGTACTGCCTAGCGTGAATTTCCATTAGCCAATCCATAAATAAAATGAACGTCTGCTAATTCTTCATTTGAATAAACAAGCATTTTGGTTCATGAAGAAACTAAATAAGATAATATATTAATACCAATGCAACCATAAAAACTATCTCAAAAACCCCTTAACATCACTGTTTTTGTTTATTAATGAACTCCAATCAATAACAAATAAAAATAGGTGTTTTCCAATGACGAACTGTCAATATTATAGTCAGCTGGTAATCTTTGAATGTATGTATTTTCAATTTCTAAATCAGCTGTAAAAATCTATTTAGTTCTAATCTAAGTTTTAGTAAATAAATGTCACTTTACTAAAGTTTCCATTTTTATTAAATCAAGCATACTTTATTTGATAAAAATTGTAATTTCTCAGTTAATAGTTGTTCAATATTAAAACTTTTTATACAGTTATTTGTAGAAATAAAATCTTAAACTTTTTTGTAACTTACAGGTTTTTAGTAAAATTTTAGGTTATTAAGATATTTGGCTTTAAACATTTTAAATGGTCGCCATTTTGAAAAGGTTTATTGTGAAAAAATGAAATCTAAACAGTACATGAATACTATAAAGATCAACATTCATACCAATTTTCATGGTTTTATAACTTTAAAGATATTAAGTTTTTAGTAAAAAACATTTATAGACAGATAGCCGGATAATGGAGCGAGATAGATGATTTGTACACATGAAATTTTTTGTTTGTTTTAACCCAAGGAATGACCTCCGGAAGAAGTGTGGCTGGTTACTTACGGGACAGCCTGTATATAAGTATTAACAAACCCAGGACTGTTGTCACTGTTATGTCTGAGGTATGTCTTCATATATGTTACTGTGTATATATAAGTATTAACAAACCCAGGACTGTTGTCACTGTTATGTCTAAGGTATGTCTTCATATATGTTACTGTGTATATATAAGTATTAACAAACCCAGGACTGTTGTCACTGTTATGTATAAGATATGTCTTCATATATGTTAATGTGTATATATAAGTTGTATTAACAAACCCAGGACTGTTGTCACTGTTATGTCTAAGGTATGTCTTCATATATGTTACTGTTTATATATAAGTATTAACAAACCCAGGACTGTTGTCACTGTTATGTCTAAGGTATGTCTTCATGTATGTTACTGTGTATATATATTTTTTTAATATTGCTGAAATCTGTTCTGAGTTGCCTGGCCGCTCTGTTCGACTGATTTCCTTATTTTATTTTTTTAATAACAAATATTTATGATTTAAAAATATACTGTTGCTGTTCTAAAATTATATTTACATTATTTCATCTGTACTTTTACAGATGAAATAATGTAAATTTCATCTGTACAAGTATCTGTACACTTACAAACCATTTTTTAAATTCCTCAATATCAATTTCAAATGTACTGAACAACTGCCGTACATCATAATTTTAGTATTAAATAGGGGTGTGCGAGTACTCGAAACTTCGAGTATTTGATCGAGTATTTTACTACTCGAACCCGGCTCGAAGCTCCTAAAACTACTCGAAGTTCGAGCGAGTAGTTGTATTTCACGAAATATCAGATTTACATCTTAATTTAGTTTTAAGAGTAAACAGTTTTATAAGTTATTAATAAAAAAGGTTTGTGTTTTATTTTACCCTTAATCATACGTTATCAGTTTGGTACGCGTAATTATGAACTGAACAATACGCCTAAGAATAGGTAGTACACGACAACAGTCAAATGAACTAGTCGACGTAGTGAAAGAGTTCGTTCATTATGATTTGAACTAGTTCAGTTCAAAGTGATCAACAGAGCTGGTATGGTAGCGATCACTGTAAATAGTAGCGATCACACATGTTGGTTGCCGAGTCTACTAGTCACTTGTAACCTAACCTAAAATAGCGTGAATAAATCAGAAGTGCTGGTTAGTATATTTATGACCCAAGAAAGGGGAAGAGAGATCCGGTTCAAAATGCTCAAAAACACCTATTACCAATACAAATCTGTCTGTGCACCGTGGAAATTATGCAAATTTTCGTTCATATCAATAATACCGATCAATCAAAAGAGTCCTGAGAAAGGGTCACTTTACATCCCAAGAATCAAACTTCCCATCTTTTCTAGGTGAAAGTTCATCTCGGTTGTAGTATACATATGTGCAAGGAACCGTTCAGCTCTTTTTCGGAAATGAAATTATTGTATATTTCTTGCGAGTCGATTGAGGTCTATTTTGTTTTTTAATCTGAGCAGGGAATCGTCCCATGATTTGACGTAAGAAAATACCGTATCATGTCATATAAAATATGGTAATGACGTTCTAGCAGCGTGTGACACAACATTATTGATTTATTTTTCGTAAAATAAAAAAAATAGATATATATCCGTGGCGAACGTCTATTAATTATTATTCCAAAAACGCCTTAGATCGACAAAACTGTGTGTAATATTTGCACATACGATATTTTTTTCTGCCAAATTGTTGAACGGTTTTCTGACTAGGTTAGAGAATAACACAGTTGGAGTGTAAAACGTGGTAAAGTACGATAATTTTGATTCGTAAATTCACTGAACGGTCCCCTGTTCACATTGACATCGATATAAACTGTAAAACAATCATGAATCAACCAAAGTGAGGGAGAAACATGTTGGAAGACCTTTTCTAAACAAAATACGACAAATTTAGAGATTCGGAAAATAATTTTTAATGAAACCAAGCCTTATCAAACATCTCGTTTTTTATTCATAAGTTTATAGTTTAGCTGCCCAAAATCCTCACTGTATCACTAGTTGACACTTAGCTGATTTTTAAGACTGCATCTCGTAGCCAATATCGGGTAGACCTATTATATTAGCCGACTACGTCTATGGTTTTCATTCAATTACACCATGTTTAATGAATTTCTCGTTGATATAATTATTTATCTGTTGTTCAGTGTAGCCTCATGTATCGAAGTAGTTTCAAGTTGCACATATTTCATTACCGATCATAATTAAAAAACTAATTCATCCTAAGCGACTTTAAAATTTATTTTTTGTAAACCTGCTTAGTTATTATTATCAATTGATTGAACCACAGTCATTGTCATGCAGATTTTCAAATTTGATTATATAATTCAGAGCTTATTTCCGATTAGTTGTAACCTTGTTACTGAATTAAATACCCACAGAATACAGATCCACTCTTCTTGGCGTGTACACAATAAATTTTTTGTTGAGAAGAGGCAATTCTCAAAGGAAATGACCGCATTTGGCGATATTGCCTGAATTTTAGCATCAGTTTGGTTGGATACAACTTTTGACAACAAGCTTCACTACGTTTTCGTGGTACACTTTGAACTGAACCACCAGATAAACTTATAGGCCTGCTGGGAAACAGTATAATTGGCTTGCATAGAAAATCTGATCTGTGATATGATATGAACAGATTAAATCTTTATAATCCACGTTGTTTCAATTAATAATTTACTTTCTTAATTTCTTACATAATATTAGTTCTGAAAAAAGGAAAAAGGTTAAACAAAACAATGCCACATAAAAATGAAGGAAGGCAGGAAGTAAACAGTTTTATTTATCTAATGTTACAGTTACAAACAACAAACCAAAATTATTGTGTTCAGTTTAGATGTATATATTTACGAATCTGGCAAAACTTAACATAGGCTTAGTATGGTTTCTGCCTTTTACAGTTGTCTTGGGTGAACAGGAAATCCTGTAAATACTCGCTCAAAAAATACTCGATACTCAAAAAAAATGCCAA
This sequence comes from Stictocephala bisonia, assembly GCA_035578905.1. Taxonomy (NCBI): domain Eukaryota; kingdom Metazoa; phylum Arthropoda; class Insecta; order Hemiptera; family Membracidae; genus Stictocephala; species Stictocephala bisonia. The sequence continues at coordinate 8,730,559 of JAQJVL010000001.1, forward strand.
CTGCTCGACTTGAACTCTAAAATCACTACTCGCACACCCCTAGTATTAAATGAATTGAATGTAATGATACTGATTTTAATATATTTTAGCTTACTTACTATATATTGTAAATTGTGGTCTACTGATTAAACCAGTTTTAAACTTCATTTTAAAATTAGTATCGTTGATATTTTTTATTTTGTAATTATTTGTTGGCAGGACACTATGGAGGTTACAGTGACAAAGACGTCTTTAGATGTGTTGAAGACCCTCGCTGCTGCTTTCAACAAGGCCATCTTTGAACCAGAATCTAAAGTCACCTCCATATCAGCTCCATACGTTGTACAAAATGATCTTGGACTGGATGTCACTCTATCGCTTACAGAAGGAGTTTTTGTTGTGAGTTATTATTTATTTTTTCATTTCAAATCCAAACAAATCTATTTATAGTTATATATATTCGTAGATTCAACTGCACAATATCAATTTAACCCTTTCAGTGCCAAGGTCATTTTTCTCCAGTCTTATGCATAAAATGCCAGGCCTTTTTCACGATTATGCAGGTGTTTGAAAAAAAAAATACTATAAAATATGGTAGCCTCTATAGCCGATTTGGCAGTCAATACTTGACACAGACCATACTTGTCACTGTCAATACTGGACACAGTCATTCCTTGTCACAGTCCATATTTGTCACAGTCAATACTTGACACAATCATTACTTGATACAGTCCATACTTGTCACAGTTAAAAATTGACACAGTCATTACTTTTCATAACCATTACTTGACATTGTCAATAATTGTCACAGTCCATACTTGACACAGTCAATACTTGTCACAGTCCATACTTGTCACAGTCAAAACTTGACACAGTCATTATTTTTCACAACAATTATTTGACATTGTCAATACTTATCACAGTCCATACTTGACACAGTCAATACTTCTCATAGACAATACTTTACACAGTCAATTCGTATCACTGTCAATACCTGTAACAGTCTATACTTTACTCAGTCCATTCTTTTCTCAGTCAAAACTTGATACAGTCATTACTTTTCACAACTATTACTTGACATTGTCAATATTTGTCTGAGTCCATACTTGTTACAGTCAAAACTTGACACAGTCATTACTTTTCACAACCATTACTTGACATTGTCAGTACTTGTCACAGTCAAAACTTGACACAGTCAATTCTTATCACTGTCAGTACTTGTCCTCTTGGCAACACCTAACCAGATAATAAGAACTATACTTTGTTCAAAGTTGTATCATTGAAAATTATCTAACTTTAAAACGTTCACTGCTGGAAACGCACTTTTGCGTCAAGTTGTTCTTGTGCGGTGTCGTCATGGACTAAAACAGCTGATCGCCGCTAATTAATGGTTTATTGTGGAATGTGATTGTTTTGCGTTCACATTCCATATTTATATTTAGAGGTTATATGACTTTTGATGTGTGTTCGTTTTAAGTTTTACATTTTATTATTTATTAGATAGTTTTCCGAAATGACACTTATGGTTTCAGCATATATCAAAGGACATAATATTTACTCAGCAGTGAACGTGTTAACTATGTCACCATTATGGTATTTTCATCAAAATAATTGAAAAATATTAAATAAAATATTATTTTTTTAAAATTGTTCTTTGTTTAAATAATTATAACTTGCTATATATATATAGATATATGACCCAGCGGGTAAGCAGATCTCCATTAAAGATGTGGTGCTTGAGACTGGGGCAAAGGTAAATTTAAGTCTTGCTCAAGAGGAATCTGAAGTAAGATCTATGGTTGGCCAGATATATGCTGTAAAAGAAAAATTCCTTCAGTTCCAGGTTGGTATTAAATTAATTGTATTGTAAATATGTATAGTATTTATTCTCCTTTTTAATTTATTTATAATCCTAACGTTAGACTTGATTTTAAATATCATTGTGTGTTTATATTTTATTAACACAATAGCTGCAATAACATACCAATTGGTACAACACCAAGTGTTCCTAAAATTAATGTGTAGCGCTGATCGGTAAAGCGCCGACAGGTAAGGTTTTCGTAAAAAAGCAGTCCAGTAGATGCCGGAGACATCTAGTGGTTGTGAATGAACTACGTTCATGTCAATAAATTCATCTAGTGACAGAACATTTGTCAGAAGTTGTTTATTTACTGCGTGTTACTAAGCAACAAAAAGTTCTGTATTTCGTAGTACCAGTCGGAATGACATAAAATTCTATAAGGTATTCATAAAAACTAACTCAAACAAAGTACAAGTGTTCAAATATGAATTTATTTTTAATATTAAGACATATTTGAACACTCTAAATGAAAATGTGAATGTGAAATTCGCAACGTAAAATCAAGGAACAATTGAAAGCTTAAAAATCACCTTTAAATGTATCAATAAATATTATTCATAACTTCATGTTATGTTGGGAAAAAACCACATTTCACTCGAGGGGATGTGTTAAATATACTCTGGTTTGGCAATCTAGTCAAGGTATCTATAGTTTACTACAGAAAAATTACGATTTTATACGCATTTGAAGGTTATCGTCTTACAATTGTAGATAACACTCAATGTCTTTGTCGGCCTACAGTTCAGGTAATCCATGTCCAATTTAGACATGGACATTAGGTCCAAAAATTTGCACCTAACTGGTGCAAAAATTTCAATCCTGTTATTGAGTGTAACTGGTACCAGTTAAGTCTAAATCATATGTATATTAGTTGAATTTTCGGTCAACAAAGACGTGTGGTGAAGCAGGTTGGTTTACTTCTGGCATCCCTCGACCCTCGGTGGAAGGATTTTGCAGTCTCATAATTTTATTATTACTCTACAAAACCCGATAATATTTGATATACTTACAGTCTAATACATGATTTACAACGGTTAGGTTTAATATCTTTGGTATTGGTTAGGCCTAATTTGGAGGTCTATTAGCTGAACTATCGGTTGTCTGGTACCCTTAGTGGACAGAACTTGAGGCCTCGTAATTTTATTATTACCCTACATAATCCGATAATATTTTATATACTTATCATATGGTACAGCATTTTGGTACCGGTCAACGTCAAAAGTATCGTAGGACCAAAGGATCGGTACTACACGTGAGTATATGATAGTTCATACAACACTTAAAAATAACGATGTCATATCGATCGGTCCTACATTTACAAATAAATACAAATGTAATTTCTTAGAAGATTAAGTTTTACAGTAAAACTAGATGTGATAAATTAATAATTGTTAAAAAATAACTGTCATCAATAGTTGGCGTTTACATGGAAAATCATGTTAACGGACTGTGGCAGCTTGTGTGTTAATAAATTAAAAGTACCTGTACAGTAAAATAATTAAGAAGCGACTGATTTTTTTGTTAACTGACAAAGTTTTGCTGCAATTCTTGTTGAAGTCGAACGTTACAAAATGAAAATGCACTATTTCTCCATTTTGAAATGACATAGTTGTTGAATTAATGAACATTAGCTCTCTTAAACTCTTAACCCTTTGAGTCCACACTCATGAAACCGTATGGACTTACACTGTTTGTTATTAGAGTGTAGAAGTAGTTTAAGCTAGATTAAGTGATTTTATTAGGATAGAAAATTTACTTATCTAGTTTTAGTATGTAAGTGAGTTTTTAGTACCTATCAGCTGATTAAGAGATTGAGATTAAGTGAGAACTTCAAAACCGGTAGTGGAAAACACAAAAAGAACTGGTGGCGGTTCAAATAAAGGGGTAATTTATTTTACCATATACCTTCATTCATATTTGTCTTAAAATATGCACAAGCTGTGTTGGCATCTCAAAACTGAATAATAATAATAATTTATCACATTATAGCACCTACACTCTAATTTGATTGTATCAGTAGGCTATGTCATGATAAATCACAGTGGATCAGGCAGAATAAAGTTTATACACAGGCCTGCAGCCAAAGTGAACTAGCTAGTGAATCAAAAAAAAAAAAAAAAAAAAAAAAAAAAAAAAACTTAAAAAGATGACAAATGTAAGTTTGCTGCACTCAGAATCTAAAGAGCAAGTTGTAGTTCCAGGTGTCAGATCGGTTTTGTGAGTTAGAGACTCCTGTAACTAGAGCAGACAAGCGGTACTTTTCACTGGAACACCGTGGAGCCAACAACGACAACTGGGGGATTGTATCTGATGTACAAGTGCTCAATGGATCAACCATCATCACTCTTAGAGGAATTATACAGGTACCACATCTTGTTACAAATGTGTATTAATTTTTAGATATTCAACCCTTTGGCTACCGCACATTTTTGGAGTGGTGAGTTTGTAAACATAGTACCAATATTGGCATGGTAGTGCCGAAAAATATCCTAGCAAAATTGCCTATTTTATAGTTATTAAAAAAATAATAATAATAACTCGGAGACTACTCGCCATATTTGATTGATTTTTTTATTCTATTTTTTTTTTTTTTTTTTTTTTTTTTTTTTGTCTTTTTCAGCATAAAATGGATTACAATTAACTTTTATCAGTATCATAAAATATGATACAAAAATATAAATATAAAAATTGTTTAAATGAAAATAACTCAAAAAGTAAGAAAAACTCATCTATGGCAATAGTCATAAGTATGTTCTTTTTATTATTTCCTGTAACTGTAAAAAACTTCCTAATTTTTTGCCAATAAATGAACAAACTAAAAAACCTCTATTATGGGAACTAATTGGGGCTGGACCCGTTTCCAATAATGGAAATTTCTAATAATTCAAGATTACGTTAGTTTGACGGTCTAATCAGGTAATAAGTTATATCAAATTATATTACTATTATAAAAAGGTATTGTTTATTTTAAAACTACATTACATACTGCAGGATCACGTAACTAAACAAAGGTTTTAAAAGCTTCTTCCATTCTGTAACATATACCTGTGTAGGGGAGTGGCCCATGACTTACATCCAGCCTGCATTTGTCTGCCATGACACTTGTTTACACAACAATGTTAACGTATTCTAGCCTAGTGGCGATTGTTGTTTACAACGTTATCATTATTATTTCACATTAAAGCACATAATGTATATCATATTATTTTAAAGTAAAACAAACATAAGGAGTATTAATGTATGTGATATTAATTTTTGTACAAATTTCTTTTTATAATTAATTAAAATTAAAATTTGTTTTTCCTTACACTGTTTCCGATAACTTGGGTTTTCGATAATCTGGATTTCGATAATTGGGATTTTACTGTATTTACAAATACACTAGTGAAACACTTAGTTATTTACAAATTAACTTCACACTTAGAAAAAGAATCGATATTTACAAAACTATATTTTGACATACTTCTATTCACAAACATATATAATTACACATAAAACTACAAAGTAGTACAATTGTAACAATGAAAGGACATAAACAAGCACTACTGAAAACAGCACATTGACATAGCTGTTCGCTAGCGCCAGCTGAAATGTGTCGTACTCCAGATGGAAACATGATCTGATCTTTTTTTGTTTATATAGTCTCAAACCGCTAAATAAAATAAATGTTGGTTTTATTGTGTTAATTACTATATTTATATTTAGTAAGCCAAAATACCTTTCAGTAGCTTTGATGTGAGTAAATAATAATAACATAACCAAACTGATTGACCAGCGATCGTCCACCTTTACTTTTCGCACGTATTGTGGTTGGCAATACACCGTCAACATGGTACTTTTGGCACCAAGCATGGTTGACGATGGATCGCCAACCAGTAGCCAAAGGGTTGATTATTGTTTTAGTTTTAAGGTTACTAATACAGATGTTTATTGTATGACAATGTTTATTGTATGATCTATGCAATGCACCAATTCATTACATTAATGAATAAAGAAATTTTGAATCTTTAATCTTGAACTCTAAGATTTAAACATGTAGTAAAATATGAATAAAGCTGGATTTTATTTTTTCTATCTGGTTGTTCAAAATTGTCCATTTTGCTGCCCTTCATTTACTATTTAATAAGGATGAAAGATTTAGTAATAATTGTTTTTTCTTTTTAATTTAAAGATTAATTTCATATTTATTACCATAAATAACAATTATATATATATAAATCTCGTACACATTTTCCAAAAGCTGCTAGAAAAGAATTTTTCAATGTTAAATTAATATTTATCTTATAGTTTAGGTCATGTTCATAGTATTCCATGTTTGTTGTTTATTAGATAATGCATCAGCATGTTCCATAATTTACATATAAACATGAAAACTTTTTGTTTTGTTATTAGATACAAAATCACTTTCACACTCCAGTACGAGTCTACTTCATGACCAAGAGAGGCAATGAATTAGAGTTGGTAGGTGTGGTAGAGCCTCACAAAAATCTCAACTTACCCCTTCATGCGATTTACACTCCTACCAATGAATTGTTCTTCAGTGTTGAAGGGTATGTTGAAGGATGCTTTACTTCTGTGTATGATGTGTACTTCTGTATAGGCTTAATGGCTGAAATGTTGTGCTTTCTTCGGGCTAAAATACAATTTAACACTACAATGTTTTGATGATCATGTTTAGTTTTACTGTTCCAGATTATGTAATAATCATAAAAGTAATAATAAATTGACTTCTGTTTACTGAACTAAGGGTCATGGCAGTTTTCTTTAAATCTTCTGCAAAAAGATCTTCCTGCTGCCCTATATATTTTTTGCATATTGTTTTGATGCTTCCCGCACTTGACTTTGTGTTGAGTGGGGACTGAACTGTGGGATTAGCCTACATCACTTTTGTTAATGTGTCGAGGGTAATGTACTCTTAGTGGAGGAAGCATAGTGTTTCTGTGACTTATGCACTCTTAATTCAGTATTTTCCTGACAGATCAAACATATTAGTTTATTGAATTAGTTTTTTATGTGTTACTTTATTGTGCAATGCCTATTTAATTTCAGTAAGTCTTGTAAAATAAGAAACTTATTATCTATTGATAAATATATTAATTAATCTTGCAATTTTATAATAAAACATTATTTGCAGGTATTCAGTGTCCAATGCACCTTTCATTTGGAAGGATCTTCAGCAGAGTTTGGCAATAACTAAAATATTGCAATGCAATTCTAAGGATATTGAAAACAAAGACCCATTCTTTATAAAGGTATGATCTGGTTTTTAAAAAGTAAAATAAATAAATAATGAAAAGGCATTTTGTTAGTCATTCTAAAATGTTAACAATACAATTACAGTAGAATTCCAATTATCTGAATCAGTTGGGACATACTCTATTTGGGGAATAAAATATTCAGATAGTCAGATTTTTGTCTAAAAACAGTCCATTTTCTTTAATTACTGTATGTAATTAAATGTATGTATGTTGAAATGGGATGAACAACAATATTTTTAATGAAAAAGGGCATTTATTACATAGTTAATTACAATTAAATTAAATACTACAGTGTCTATTGTGTGTATTTACTTACCATCCTGTAAACAAATGTTATTACTTACCAAATATCTTTGTTAAATATACTTTGTATATTTGACTGGCTTCATCTGTTTTTGGGCAGCGAGGTCACGCATCCGCTTGACAGAGAGAAGGACAATAGCGTGTGTAGACAGTACAGTATCCCTATTGCATTATATTACCTTGTACCGTTTTTAGTTAATTTTTAATATTTTAGTTCAAAGTCTCAGACATTATGTAACTACCTTCTCCTTCGACATGTAAAAACACTACGAAACCTGACTGCAGCTTTCCGGCCATCACCAGCAAAGTTACATAATGTTAGCGAAAGTGGTGGTGGGGGAGTGGCAGGAGGGTGCTTCGTCGCTGTTTGCCACGAGCGCCCATGGAAGATGTTTGCGAGGGTTCAGGAGTTAGGTGGATGATGAACGAATCCAAGTATTCCCCTTTTTTGTTTTGGGCTCCTGTAGTTTATTTAGGAATTTTAGTAATGAGTAATCTTGTACTATGAAATTTAGTATTAATTTTGACATGTATAAAATAAATAGGCTTAGTCAGTAATAAGTAACCTGGCAGAATTTGGATATGTTCTTTTAAGACGGTGTTACAGTATACAGAATTTATTGAGAAATATTATGTGTTATTTATTGTGAAACATATATGTATGATGTACCTTTTTAACGATTAAAAATACTACTCTTTGTTGTTGTATGCTCTTAGTTTTTTTTTTCAGAACAATTTTTTTTTTTTTCAGAACAAAATTAAAAAACGTGGATTGTAAGATTTTTTTTATGACATTCTGAAAGCAATTTGGATAATCGGCAATTCGAATAGTTGGAGTTCTGATAATTGGAGTTTTACTGTACATATCAATAGTGTTGTTAAGTACTCCACACTGTCCACATTCTAAAACCTAAACAAGTTTTTGGTATTTGGTTAGATAATTAACTAACTAACTTGGGGTCAACATGTAGACTACTTATGTAAAGTTCTTGCAAGAGCAACTCATCTTTTGAGGAAAACTGAAATTCCATGTTTGCTGAGATACTATGTTGCTGGCCTGTTATGGACCTTTTTATTCCCATCTGAATTATGTTTGCACCTTTGGGGTAAGTCATGTTATGTAAGCACAATCTTTCTCAGGCCTAAAAAAACCATCCGTTATATTTTAGGTTTAGGAAACAGAGAAACTTGTCAAAACAGCTTTATTGAATTAGAGATAATGACATTTTCATGTATTTACACTTTTAGCAAATTGATTTATGTTAAAAATAACCTTATTAACTTTTCAACTCTAGAGAACTGTCCTAACTGTTTTACTAGATACAAATCAAATCTGACAACCCCATATATTAGACTTCTTAAATCCTAAATTAGTTTCTTATCATCAGCAATACTTATTGTTCGATAAGCTTCCAAATTATATTAGATTTTACCAATATGCAAGTTTAAAACTGTATTATTTGTGTCCAAATATGGTTGGTTTGACTACTTAAAATGTAATGTTTTTTTCATGATTGTACATTTATGTAATATAATGACAAATCCTATTGTACAAAATAATATGCATTTAATGGAAAATAAAACTGTTGATTCATTAATAATTTGATTTGAATTTAATTAATCTAAAACACTAGCCAGCATGGTGGTTCAGTGGTTAAGGCTTTGGACTGCAGAGAGCAAGATCCAAGGTTTGAATCCCCACTGAGCCAACGATCGGTACTTGACTCGTTGAATAAAGTTCACGCACAAGCTTGCAAGCCCATGTGAACTGGCAACTTTTTTTTTTTTTTTAATAAATTTTTTAAAAATTTACTTAGAAACTTTGAATGTAAGTGTATGTAGGTTTCACTAGCTCTAGATTAACCCACATCTGAGCCGAAACATCTTAGTATATCTTCTCATCATCCTAGCTCCTCTATGAAACAATAAATAATTGTGAACATGTGCAGGCTGTTGGAGAAATGGAACAAGTTTACCACGAGTTCTCTAACCGTCACACGATGGCCTCAACCTGCTACAACATCCATCTTAGGCCAACAGTCATCCTAAAGAACTTCCTACCTGTTGATGTGGTGGTTTGCACGCAAGGTGTAGTGGGAGACAAGGAACTCAAAGCTGGAACACGGATGCAGATACCAACCGCCGAACCTGGCAGTTCTACAATTGTTATCAGAGTAATTAATATTTTTCACTATCTGATGTTTAAGTAAACAGATCAAATTGCAGGTGTAATAACATTGGTAATATGACTTGTGTGCCTCTAAGTTTGTAAATCTGTACCTAGATTTCCATTCATTTTTTTTTTTTTTTTTTTTATTGCAACAGTTATATTCAGTACAAGCAGTTTTTAAATAATGAAGTACAATAAAACTTTGATTTTCCGGCTGTCTGTGTCATTCGGCTTGACAATTGGACAATAATAATTCTTTTATTAGATAAAATTTCAACCATGTGGAAATTGTCAACTATGTGGGAGGGCCTTTCAGCCCCACAACACAATTGTTTTTGAATATTGCAGGCACTGTATTTTTTAACTTCTTTTGGTTCTTTTAACCAGTGGTCACTGCATAATGCGCCTGAAAATCTAAGCTGGCATTTTGTTTACTTCTGTAACAGATTGGCAGGAAGAGTTCATTTCTCATTTTGGGAAGTGGAAGAGATCAAAACCTACACACCCTCTGCATTGTCAGTCTTTTGTTTACTGTGGTGGAGTGAAAACACGTTCTCATTCATTTTAAGGATCTAGTTACCGTTAACTCTTTTTAAAATTATATTGTTTTTTATCAAAATAGTATACAGTAACTAACCATACCAGATGTAAGTTGTGTGTTCTCAATACTTTTGCACCACTGTGCAGAATAGTATAATGTCAAACATACAAAATAAACATGTTTACTTATTTACAAAACAGATTTTATTAATTTACTTAGGATTGGAATTTTCAAAAAAAATCCCTCCTTAATGCCCCTCTAGGCATTATGATTATACAATGAAATGAAATGATGAAATGATTATACAATTTCAAATGGGTAAAACAGAGTTGTTTTTAAAAACTTTGTTATGAAACACAAGATTTCATCAACAAAAGTCGACTGTGTTGCAATTAGCGTTGCATGCAATATTGGGCCCTCCTTTCTAATTTTGTCGAGGAGGGCCCAAAATTAGAAAGGATATTTTGGTCACATTATTAGGGCAGTTTATTCTTTCTGTCTTTTTAGATTATACTGATATTCTAAAAAAAGTGCACAAATATTAATCATGAACTATGTGATTCCTGATTACAGTGACGTAGATGTATGCTTACAGCACTCAAGGAATTAAGTGCTTTGCCAAAAATTACTTCACTATTTATACGTCTAGAAATTATAAAAATTACCTAATATACAATAGTGAAGTGCTGTCTTAGATACAGGCTGATTGTATGTGTTGAATATTATATTTCTGTCAAAGAAAGCAATTACAATCTCATGAAGGTTAAATTTTAAGTTTTAGGTTGGTAAGAAATGTATATGTGTGTTAAATTCATTTAAATGAAAAAAATTAAAATGTCATTAAAATATTAAAGATATACTAATACTTTATGCTCAGTCTTTGTGCCCTGTAGGGTCAAGTTTGTTATGCGAGTGGCCAAAAGATATTTTTCTTTGAATACAATTTTTTTATAGTTAAGGCTGTTTACTTAACTATTTATTTTTCAGATCTGCCAATACCTAAATAAGGATTGGTCATGCAAGCGGGAAATACTTGCCAATCCTCCAGAACTTTCTGTGTGGACATTCCACTACCTTGAGGGTGCTGAGCATTCACGTTCTGTGCTCGACCTTGGCATGCACTGTGTCAATGACAACGGTTCGCTCAAACTCTCACTGTACTGTCCTTTCTGGATGATCAACAAGACTGGACTTATGCTCTCCTACAGAGTAAGTTCTCATTTCATGCTGATTCTTCAATGTATATTTTAATAAATGAAAAAAAAATTAAATGTGGTTTCTTTTTTTCGTTTGAGAAGTCTTAGAAAACTTGTTTAGGGCTAAAACACTGTGTGTTTCAAGAAGAATGACTTGATTTAAAACAACAATAGTTACCAAACATGAGACCTGTCTACAACTCATTTTCCACGATTATTATCGTCTTGGTTGTTATCGTGTTTAAACATAAATATGAATTTGTGGTTTTGAAAATAAAGTGTGATGTCTAATATATAAAAATTATTTTACTATATCAAATAGTTTTCAAAATCAAGCAAACCATCTAATAATAAGTTTTGTATATGTTACATTTCTATCCAAATATTTGAATCCACCATTACTTGAATTTATATATTATGGAGATTGTGTACCTATGAAAATATAAATCTAATAAAAATAAAAAAGGATACTTTACGAAATTAAAATATTGTGTTTTATTGTCTTTTACATTGAATTTTTATTCCTATCTAATCTTAAAAGTAAAATGTTAGAAATTTGAGAGAAAAAAATCCTTAGCTTTGGAAATGTTATTGTTATTCTAGGCAACAGGGATGAAAGGAATTTGATTGTTTGTTTATAAGATAATAATGGTGATAAAATGCCTTATCTTTTGAAATGTTATTTTTATTCTAGGCAACAGGGATGAAAGGAATTTGATTGTTTGTTTATAAGATAATAATGGTGATAAAATGCCTTACCTTTTGAAATGTTATTTTTATTCTAGGCAACAGTGATGAAAGGAATTTGATTGTTAGTTTATAAGATAATAATGGTGATAAAATGCCTTATCTTTTGAAATGTTATTTTTATTCTAGGCAACAGGGGTGAAAGGAATTTGATTGTTTGTTTATAAGATAATAATGGTGATAAAATGCCTTATCTTTTGAAATGTTATTTTTATTCTAGGCAACAGGGATGAAAGGAATTTGATTGTTTGTTTACAAGATAATAACGGTGATACAAACAGACACAGAAAATACAACAATTGTAATTAGAATAGATTATTGTTTGAAAACCAATGAAACTGTTGGCATATCAATGCCGCTGCTAGCTGCTACTCTCCAGTATAAATAATATTTCACGCTATTCAGAAGACTGTTGCTGTTTTGTTTACTATCTCTCTTTTATTTGTACTGAAGTCGATAAAACAAACTTGGTCATGAATGTTAATAGATCATACATTGTATATGTATAAAGTCATTGGATGTAACCTTAAGGTTAACATTGGATGTAATCTTAAGGTTAACATTGGATGTAATCTTAAGGTTAACATTGGACTTATATTTGTTTCAATATTGTGTGTATAGTATTTTTTTTTTTTTCATATAACCCACCAACCTATACATGTACAGGGGTAGATGGTAATGACCTACCCACCCGCCCTTACACATACAGTGGTAATGATCCACCCACCCGCCCTTACACATAAAGTGGTAATGGTTTATAAAGGGTTTACAATACAGACTTAAAGATAGTCCCAAATAAAAGACTTACGAAAAGCCTTCCAGAAGGCACTACCCATAAACATTGTGATGTGTCAATACTGTTAGAGATATGTGAGCGAATATAGTCATTGTTACTAACTAAGGCCGACTATACCTAAGAGTGAGTCATTAATTAATAGCCCAATGAGAAATGAACAGCCGCCCATACACGAACAGTGGTATTGACCCACCCGCCCACCCATACACGTACAGTGGTGTGACCCACCCGCCCACCCATACACAAACAGTGGTATTGACCCACCCACCCACCCATACACGTACAGTGGTATTGACCCACCCGCCCACCCATACACAAACAGCGGTATTGACCCACCCGCCCACCCATACACGTACCCATATTCACACACCCAGCCACCCATACACACAGTGGTATTGACCCACCCATACACGCACAGTAGTATTGACTCACCCACCCACCCATACATACAGTGGTATTGACCCACCCGCCCACCTATACACATACAAAGGTATTGACCCACCCATACACACACAGTGGTATTGACCCACCCATACACGCACAGAGGTATTGACCCACCCCCTCACCTATACACGCACAGAGGTATTGACCCACCTGCCCACCCATACATGTACAAAGGTATTGACCCACCCATACACACGCAAAGGTATTGACCCACCCACACACCCATACACGTACCCATATTCACACACCCAGCGACCCATACACACAGTGGTGTTGACCCACCCACCCTCCCATACACGTACACAAATGTTGACTTTATGTTGTACAATATTAGCTCAGAAAGGACCTTAAATAGTCATAGGACCCCCAAAAGTAGTCACGGAAACTATGGGACCTACAACTTTACGTGAAATCCGAACCAGGTAGTGTTGGTCTGATTTTCAGCAAGCAGACAAGTCCCGCCCGCCCAAACACGTACAATGGTACCAACCCACCCGCCCACCCATACACGTACAATGGTATTGATTGTACCCATACTGTACGTGTATGGGTGGGTGGGTGGGTCAATATCACTGTACATGTATGGGTGGGCGGGTGGGTCATTACTACTGTATGTATATGGGTGGGCGGGTGGGTTGACTATTTATCAATACCACTCTACGTGTATGGGTGGGTGGATCAATAGCACTGTACGTGTATGGGAGGCTGGGTGGGTCAATATCACTGTATGTGTATGGGTGGGTGGTTGGATCATTGCCACTGTACGTGTAAGGGTGGGCGGGTGGGTCAATACCACTGTACGTGTATGGACCAATGCCACTGTACGTATATGGGTGGGCGGGTGGGTCAATACCACTGTATTTGTATGGGTGGGCGGGTGGGCTATAAGTGAACCGGCACCCCATTCACGTACATACCTCTGAATACCTCTGAACGTGTGTGGGTGGGCGGGTGGGTCAATACCTCTGACCGTGTGTTTTAATACCACTGTATGTGTAAGGGTGGGCAGGTGGGTCCTATTCATATTAAATAGGACCTGCTTTTTTATTATGAAAATATACCATGGATGTTAAAATTGTAAACTGCTTGAATCCAACTTATATTATTTTGTTAAAGATAAGTTTAAACAGCTGTTTACAAAATGATTTTTGATATTTTAAAGGTATTTAACTGACTTAATATCTCCAATTTTAGATAACCAATACCTGCCTTAAAAATCCATGTTTGGAATCAACACATCCTTATTAAAAACTATATTTAAAATCAAGGTCAACTTTAAAAACCAAATGGTCTTTAATGAGTCAATTGTTTTCATCCTGGTACTAAACATTCTTCATTATAGATCCAAACCATGATTTAATGATCATTCAGACTCTATTGGTCTTGACAAAGAGGTACTACTATACCTAAAAGACCAGATATTTCCTAATATATAAATTCTTGTCTGTGTAAAATCTTATTAATGACAAGAATTAATTGTATTGGCTGTGTTAACCATAATTTAATGAGTAGGCCTCAAATTAAATATTCTTTTTTCTATATAAGGAGGCATGTTTTATGAAAAATAAATACACTACAAGTGAACGTCACACAACACAAATATATTACAATATAAGCACAAAATGCATAAATATATTACAATACAAGTACAACATGTACAAATATATTGACCATTTTCCATTCTTTTGTGAATCCCTCTGATCTGAGGAAAGTGAGCGTGATTCACCGAAATCGATTACCAGTAATATTTGTGCATTTTGTGTTTATATTGTAATATATTTGTGTTGTGTGATGTTCACTTATACTGTATATGTACCAATATGTATTACACTAATTAAAACACTATTTAAAAAGTAAATATTTCAGTTTTTAATTTGTAATTTTACTTTTAAAAAACTTTTCTTTTGTCCTTTTGACAATTATACATGTATTGGTAAAGTCAGGTATCTATTATACAACAGTAACAGTCATATTAAACTAATATTTACAATCAATGATAATAAGAGAAATAAAATTAATAAATAAATCAAATAAACCCTGTTCAAGTTGGCAATCAGAATCGTTAGGTACAATAACATTGGTTCATACTAGGGATGGACGAGAGGAGATTTTTAGGTTTGGGAGGGAAACAAGAGGGAAATTGATTTCCTCCCAAATTTCGAGAAATTTTCGGAGGGAATTTTTCCCAGCTTATCATACATTAATTTTCAAACTTAGTAGATAAAACAAATAAACCGAATTATTTTATAGTAATGATAATTTATTGGTACGTGATCTAGTAGGAAATTCAACCATTAATGTTAGGGCACATTTATGTACTCCTTATTTGAAATTATCTTTATTATTTGCCTGTTATCCTCAAAACAGAAAAAAATGCAAACAGGTTTAGACTAAACAATAACAGATTACACACTTAATAAACAAAGCAATCTTATCTGATATAACTGAATTAAAATTGTAACAAGTGAAATAAAAGAATGGTAGTTACATATTACATGCCAATTTTAATTTAAATCATCATAAAAACTAGACATGGATGAATTCTTCAATTAATTAACTGAACTACATTATAACTAGGAACTGAAATTGCATACAGAGTCAGCATCTTGGCAGTCCCTTCCTTATTCTTCCCCCCCCCCAAATCCTCACGGATAAACTTAGTAATTATTACTGCACATGTATTGACTATTGTAGAGATGTGCATTTGTTTTAATTCTATAAATAACTGCCGCTGTAGTCATAAGAAAGCAACCTCTATTTCTTCTCTGTGACTGTCAACTAATCACACAGACGGTCGATCTGGTAGTTCCGATCACGGTAGCGAAGCATTTGGGCAAAAGCTGGATCAAGTGATTCTACGATTCAGGCGTCATCGCCAAACACAGTCGATTGCTTTCAAAATTGTCTCTTTTCAACAAAAAATTGATTTTGTATATGCCATAAAAAGGGGATCTGTAATTATTTTATTCAGTAACAACGTGGTTATAATAAACCGGAAATAAGCTGTGAATTATAATCAAATTTGTAAATCTAGATGCCAAAATACTGGTAGTTTAATGGATCGATAGTAATAATTTAATAATTGTGCACCTAAATATAAATTTAAAAGTCGTTTACGATCAATTATTTTTAATAAATTATGATTGGTAATGAATTTGTGCAACTCGAAACTACTTCGATACATAAAAAGATAATCTTTTCATCACAAGGAATTTCTGACGTATTGGAGTGACAACGGTATACGTAATCGGCAAATGTTTGCCTAGCCAGACGAGATGCAATCTGACATATCAGCTAAATGCCAACTGGCAACTGGTGATACAAAGAAGGTTTGTGCAGCTAAATTATAAATTTATGAAATGAACACAAGAAGTATGATAGAGTTACGGTTCAATAAAAATTATGTTCCTTATAGCTAAATCCGTCCGTTTTATAATCAGAAGAGATTTGGATTGAATTGTTTTGCATTTAACATCGACGTAGTAGCAACAATTATGATCAGGGAACCGTTCACTGAGTTAACAAATCAAAATTATCGTATTGTAATACATTTTACACTCCATCTGTATTACTGTACTTTCTAACCTAGTCAGGAAACCGATCGACAATTTGACAGAAGAAATTATCGTATCCCTGCAAATGTTACATGCACATTTGGCGATCTAAAGTGTTCACAAACAAATTATTAATTGACATTCGATATGGATATATCTACTTATTTTTTATTCAATTGAAAATAAATAAATATTGTTACGTCCCACGATACTTGAACGCCATCACGATATTTTATATGATATGATACGATATTTTCTTCTGTCAAATCATTGGATGATTCCCTACTCAGATTAAACACCAAAACAGATCACAATCACCTCACGGGAAATATACGATAATTTCAATTCAGAAACGAGCAGAACGGTTCATTGTACATACAACATGAGAGAAATGGACTTTTGCCATGGGAAGGAAGATCTGTTGTTTTGTTGGACAGTAAAGTGATCTGTTCTTGGAGCAGTTTGATTGAATGATTGTACGTTACTGACACGAACAAACATTGGAATATAGGCCCCCTCAGTTTTCGTTCATTATCATTTGGGTTTCGGTCAACAGTTCTGTCCTATACTAGATTTGTTTAGTTGCATCATAGATCTCGGTAACTTGTTCGACTTAAATAATTGTTTTGAACATCCTCATCCGGATATCTCGTTCATTTAGATGATCCTTGTCAAATGAACAGGTCGTGAGAATGTCACATCTACATTCGACCCCAACTGACGACTCCGACTGTCAGTCGTCAGTCACTACGTAGTTAGTTAGATAAACCAGGTTGTGGTCCTGTCACCAAGCCCACTGCGCCTAGACTCCATGGCCCTTTGCACCCCAAGCCTGACGACAGTGTCACAAGAGACCAGTCTCCCTTATGAAGGACATGATCTCCCCGAGTGTAGCCCTTCTAATGTCCTCTGGTTCCAGAAAAGCGGCACCCAGAGTCGTATGCCTATGAGATGAGAGAGCTCCACAATGACAGAAGATGTGTATGGAGCTCTCCTCATCCTCCTCACAGAGCCTACATGTGGAGTCCGCTGTTAGGCCCATTATCTTCATATGTCTGTGAAGAAGATTATGTCCAGCCAGCATTCCCGTAACCGCCCTCACCTTGGCCCGATTACAGCTCAGCAGATCTCTGCTGTACCTGTACACAGATCCTTGGATAAGTGCACGAGACTGCCTGAGCCCGGACTCGGTCCTCCATCTGCCAGCGTGTTCCTCAGAGGTCCACCTGTCAATTCTTCTTTTTACCTTTTGAAAAGGAATACCAAGTGCCGGCTCCGGTCCCAGCAGAGGGCACTTTGCCCCTCTCCTAGCCAATGCATCGGCTCTCTCATTTCCATCAATACCAGCATGCCCAGGGACCCATATAAGTCTCACCTGTTTACGCTGGCAAAGAGTCTCCAGGATCCCCTGGCACTCCCATACCAACTTAGAGCTGGTACGTGGCGCCATGATCGCCTTTATCGCCGCCTGGCTGTTCGAGCAGATGGAAACTACTCCTCTGAAGCCACCTAGATGCATTTCTTCTTGTGTGGCTGTCATGATAGCCATCACTTCCGCCTGGAAGAAGGTAGCATGGGCCCCCAGAGGTACAGACAGAACTTTCCGTGCCCCCCTCCCGTACATCCCAGCACCCGTGCCTCCTTCTGTAAGTGAGCCGTCCGTTTACCAGACGCTTCCTTTGACTTTTGCAGGCTCGGTACTCCCCATCCACTTATCTCTACTTGGAAGGAAGGCCCTAACCTGCCTGTCAATTCTGTACCTAGGTATCATTGAGTCTGTTCCCATCGAAAGCAACGGGTCCAGACCAATGTTCCCTAGATAGTATTTCCCCATGGAGTCCTGGTTGGCCAGGCAACCAGCCACCAGTCGTCCTTATTCTAAAGGCCGCTTTACAAGCCTGCCCTTTTACAAACAGGTCCATTGGGCGGAGCTCAGTGAGGACCTCCATCGCCAAAAATGGGGTTGTTCTGATGGGGCACCTGTAATTCCCAGGCACGCCATTCTCTGACATCTGTCTAATGTTAGCCTTGCACTGTTCTGTGCCATGGCCGGTCACCAGACAACTGCAGCATAACATAAGGAGGGCCAAAGTACACTCATGTATAGCCAGTAAACCATCTTTGGTTTAAGACCCCACGTTGTCCCAATGGCCCTCCGACAAGCCCAAAAAGCCATTCTGAACTTCCTGGCTTTCTCCTGAAGGTGCTTGAGCCAGTTCAGTTTAGCGTCCAGGATAACCCCCAGATACTTAACCGACCCTGTAGCTCTTAGCACCATATTGCCCATAGTGGGCATGTATAGGCCATCCAGCCTCTTCTTCCTAGTGAAAAGTACAAGTTCTGTCTTGTTAGGATTAACAGAGAGCCCCTTGTCCCTACACCACCTTTCTATGAATCTCAAGGCAGCCTGGACGATGTCCAACACCGTGCTGGCAAACTTACCAACGCCCAGTATACACACATCGTCCGCGTGTGCCTGAGCATATACCCCCATCCCGTTTAGCACCCTTATGGGGGTATATGCTCAGGCATACGCGGACGATGGGTGTATACTGAGCGTTGGTAAGTTTGTCACTAACTTCACTGCCACACAATAAACAATAAATTACATCCCACGTTAATCGAAACACAAGTCTATCATATTTTTACTATCCTTTCACTTTAATTTATATTGATTGAAAAAATCCAAAATTGACCATGAATGTCGATTATAACCGTGTTGTTGAGATCGAACTATTTAGTTGGTTACATCTTACAATAACAACTGAAAAACTCTTGAATGGAATTCTCGATCGTAACAAAAATTCCTTCTCGCAGGACGAAAATTATAATTTCCCGGGGAATTCCCGAAATTTCGAGACCCGTCCATCCCTAGTTTGTACTTACATAACTTCATCTAAATTAGTTATGTTGTGTCAAATTCTAGCCTAGTAAAATAATTAATATAATGAAATTTAAAATAAGAAAGAGAGGGGTTGGTTGTGCTAAAACTCTTAGGATAATATATTTAACGTAGCTTTATAAGCAAAATAAACAACAGTAACTGTGACAGTTCAAATAAATGAATATAAATAAATATACAAGAAATAAACTACAACAATCAAAACAACAAATGTAAAATGATATAATAGTACTATTTGAACATTTAACAAAAAATAAACTATAAAAGGCAGGCTAAGAAATGTAAAATACTACAACATAAGTTTGTAACAATAATAAAATATATGTGTCTGAAGAAAATAACTACAAAGCTTCAACAACAAATTAAATTGTAACTCAGTCAACAGTTAAAATGAAATTTAGCTATCATTCATCAATAAAAACTCAGTTAAAGGCCTAGTAATACTAAAACAGTCAACTACACAAAATTTTTGTTTTGTTTTAGTGAATTTTTAAGCATAATATTGTAGGATGTTTTATAATTTTATCTTATGCCTTATTTGTTTAATGTCAAATGTGTTATCTCTTAAATATCCATTATATATACTGATGATGAGTTTTATATGATAAATAGCAATTTTTGTTGTTTTAACAGAAATCCAGCAAGGCTGAGAGTGATGAAGAAGATTCAAGCGCTGAGGTAAATTGTAAAGCATAAGCATGATCTAATCTATTACTAACATGGTTTTCATTTTGAATGAATGAATCATAGAAAAGTTCATTCCAGAAAAAGACATTTGAATAAGTCCTCTTACAACTATGCTAATACAGTACAAGTAAACGTCACACAACACAAATTTATTACAATATAAGCACAAAATGTACAAATATATTACAATACAAGCACAAAATGCACGAATATTATGGTGATCGATTTCGGTGAACCACGCTCACCTTCATCAGACCATCGATCACCATAATATTCGTGCATTTTGTGCTTGTATTGTAATATATTTGTACATTTTGTGCTTATATTGTAATACATTTGTGTTGTGTGACGTTTACTTGTACTGTATGTGTACCAACACGTATTATGCTAATTAAAAAACTAACTATGCTAACTAACTGAAAAAAAAACAAGAATATTGATCAAACAAAAAACATATCTATAGTTATGAAATAAGACAAAATAATTAAAATTAGAAGTTTTATGTAATTAGACATAAATTACAATACATAGTGTAAGAAATATATAATTGGAATAAATCCTGCATGAACAATGCCTGTGCACAGGTTTCAGCTGTCCACCTTCAAAAATTAACATTTTTTTAGTGGAAAATAAAAGTCAAGCTAAACTTATAATGGTGTGTTCTTGAATGGTCAATTTGGTGTTTGTGTGCTGAAAATGTTTTGATAGATATTATTTCATTGACATACAGAATCTTATGTTATCTATCTTATCTTGGAGTATCTGATTTAATATCTAAGTCAGTTTTCCTGAGATTTTTTCTATGCCTGGTTTGATGGTTTTTCCATGATTGACGGTAATGGCTTTTCCAATTCTTTTTGTAATACTTTTTTTGAATGGTAAATTATTTATTGCTTTTGTTTATTATTATTTTTTTATAACTAGTGCACCGTTTACTTGTTTATTTTTTTTTAGATTTTTGGTGCTGCTCGAGATAAAGACGTTAAAACAATTTTCTCTCTAAGAGATGTTAGATGGAATTATAATTTTACTGAAGGTGCGTTTGATCCTCTGAGACGTGACTGGGATTTCTCTCGTTGTTTATTACTTGCCAGAGTGTCCTAGACTTGTTTGTGTGCTGAAGTCCTTTCTTTTCAATGAGTTTTTCAAATTGCCTGTTGTAAATAGTTTTATGAAAGATTATAATTTTTCTTGCATACAAATAGAAAAATTTGCTGATGTGGAGACGCAGATGTTAACAAAACTTTGGACTGAGGAAACCAACTGAACTAACAGTCTGTATTTCATTCATTCAATAATATATCATTCATTCAATAATATATCATTCATTCAAATAAACTATAAATAATATAACTGGAGATATAAGATAGTATAGTTTGCCAGAAATATTTCATAAAATTGTGTCAGACGACCTGCGAAAGCGGAAACGTTGACTGATGATGATGATGATGATGATTTCATAAAATATATAGACAAGTCAAGAAGCTTTATATATCAGTGGTACACATTTTATGTGAGATTAATTCTCTAAGTCAATTACCGTCCGTTGTTCCGTAAAAAGCTCACTCAAAGAATAAAACCCTTTATTTTATAGAAACTTTTCAACTGTTCTCTAGAACTGAGTATCTGCCATCCCAGTAACATCTTGCGGTAATTTATTATAACCTTTACTAGTCATGATGATAGTTCTTGTCATTGTTCACTAGTCTATTCTTAGGTAAAATTACAAAGTGCCTGTTCCTAGTCCCTTGACAGTGGACTGCACTCCTAACCTGAAGTTCATCTCTATTGGCTCTTAAATAGAGCAGACACTGCCAGGTGTACATGGAATATAAGGTTACAATTTTTAATTTGTGATACGCAGGTTCTGTATAGTTGTCCCATATTTTTAATCTTGCTAAGATCTGTATAGCTTTTTTTTAAATTTAAAAAATCCTCAGCTATAGGAGCACATTCACACAAAATCAATTCATAAAACATCTGCAACTGGAAAAGGCCAAAATACACCCACCTCACATAATCCACTTCGAGTTCTTCAAATAATGCTATTAAAGCAAAAACGCCATTGCTTAATTTATTTTTGAGACCAATAGGTGCTGATGCAAATTCAGTGTTGGCTCCAACACTAGACCTAGGACCATCCCCAAACATGTCTGAGAACAGAGGTTCACTAAACAGAATCAAAATATAAATAAAGATACAAAACTAATTTGAGCACAAACTTTTGGTGACAGTTGTACTTTCTTTAGTCTGTCCGAAAAAGGTGTCAGTGGCACCAAACATTTGTTCCTATTGTTTTGTCTTTTCTATTGGTCTTGTATTTCCTTGTAGTGGTCTTGTCTCCTCGTAGGTGGCTATTGCCCTATCTCCCCTACTTAAATCATGGCCTGGTTCTGTACAGTAACATTTGAAGAAAATTATTATAGGTAACTACCGATGCATATATCATTATTTTCTGTAAACCTTATTCAATTATGTTTGTTTTTATTGAAAAAAGAATTTTATTTATAACTTGCGAGGCTCACTGTAGCACTTGGCTAGGCAATTTGCAATAGGGTAACTGTCATTCAAAGGAGTGGGTGGAGCCACCGAGCCAGTGTGTGCCACATGGCTTTGCAGAGGAATGTTCCTCTCCCTCCACGCTACACAAGTAAAGCCGAACCATTGAACTGAACAGTAAGAAAATAAAATCATCTCATATTTAAATTGTTGTTTGCAGTATACCTGACTTAACCTTGTTATTTTTTTCGTTTTTCCACTGGTGCAATTTAAAAAGTTGTGGTAAAGGGCAGACTTTGCAGAAACAGCATTAGTTGTGTTTATTTGATTAATAAGTGATTTTAGTTCAAATAAAAAATTCAAAACAACCTTTCTGATTGGCCAAAATAATAAATGTAAACAAACAAAAAAAGGAGACAAATAGAAATAGTTTTCGACACAGAGACTACAAGCGCAACTCAACAAGCAACAAGTAAATTGAGAGATCAGTCACATGATGAACGTGTACAACAGTGGTGAGACTGCCCTCCTCTCCACTCCCAGTGTAATTCCCCTCATGCACAGGTCAAGTGCCAATTGAGCCTCGCGAATTACTACACTAGTTATTTGGGAATTGCTAATCACATTTTAATTATATGCATAGAAAACTTTAGTAATATACTAAATTGTGCAGAAAAATATAGCAAATAGCCTAGTTTATTGTCATATTTGTGGTTCTATTTTTAAGTTGTTTAAGTTATTTTGAGAAAAGTGTCTTTGTAAATTATTATTAAGTAAAAATTCTAGTTATATTACAGCTTTGAGATTAAAAATGTTGTCTCACTACTGTCAATGAATCAGAATAATGTCCTCTGAGACGTGCAATCTCTAGAACTTGCAAGTACTATCTGCTATTAGTCTTTGAAAGTCTGGAAGCAAGACAGCACTGAATATTTGTCACAAGTTCAGCTAATGACTGCATTACTTTCTAGAATTACTGTCATGGGTTGAACTAGTGTGTTTACCCATTAAGTTTAAAAAAAATGTATCTCAGATGAGTCATAAAAATAATTGTTTGCAGCTAATGAATGACAGCAATGTCCACTACCACCCTCCCCACTATAAAGGACCCATCATGTTTTCCTTCAGAGCCAAGTCATTTTATGGTAAGAAAAAATCCTCCATCAAAGTGAATAAGGGAGAGTGGTCCAACAAATTCTCTCTGGATGTTGCTGGGAGCTCTGGTACTGTGAACTGTAAAGCTGACAACACAGAATACCAGGTACAGCTGCATATTAAAATTAAAATGTTAGAACGTTACAAAAATATACTTACTGTATATTACCTTAGTTGTTACTTTATTGAAAAAAAAAGAGTTTTCGGTTTAAATTTTCAAAATAATTTCCGGGAATCTAGCCAGTAACTTTTAGTATATTGTACATCATACAAAAGGATAAGTAATATGTTATGATCATTTAGAAATATTTTTCTGTGACCATTTCCTGGACAGCCTAGAGTCATATTTGAATGTAACCATCCTATTATTATTTTTTTTCTATTTCCAGAAGGCATTTAAATTATCCTATCTCTTATTCTTGAAGAACTTTGCCGTCTTTGGATTGACTTTTTGCTCAGAATCCGGTATTAATAGTATTCTGTTTGTTGTCAAAGGAGTGTCTAATATAATTGCCCCTGTGCTTGCCTCGTTGTTTTCGGCCTGGTAGACAGTGCTAGTAATACTGATTCGAAAAATAGGACTACGGAATCAGTCTAATTTTAGACCAATATTGTGTTGTACCTAAAATATTTGAATAGTTTGTACACAGCTTTCTGTTTATGAGAATCTGCCACCTTATATCTCCTCATTAGCATGGTTTCATGAAAGACCGTTCAACTGTGACCAAGGTATCCTTGTTTCCTGCAGTTACTGGTCCTGGTTCAGCCAAGCACAGACTGTTCCCATTTATTTATATTTTCCAAAGCCGTTCACCAAGCTTCCTCACCATATACTTAAAAAGAAGCTCCCTTCCTTTGAATTTTCCTTGGACCTTATTAGAGTAGCACAAGATATAATTTGGGACCTTTGTTTTTCTGGTTATTTACTTATGACATTACATCTGTCCTAAATTGTGAAATTCAACTCTATGCCGATGATGTTAAAATATATCTATAAATCGCTGTTGCAAGATGTATTGATGCAAATTCAACCATGTATTGATTCTGCTGTGAGGTGGGCTAAATACAATCACATTCAACTCAACCTTAGCAAAAAAGTGGTTTTATTCGTGTGTAAAACTAATCCATCATTAGATCTTAAGCTTAATCGGCTAGTGTAATAACTAGAATTTATATTTTCCGGTGAAAACCACGGCAAAATACTATCTATCCTATTTATGAGATAGCCAGACGTTCGCCCATGCTGTGATGTGGCAGTGTTTATTGTAGTCTGGTTATCTTGTAAGTAGTGTAGATAGCACCTTGACACGGTCACCAGAAAATATAGACTAGATGATCCATCATTTTTCTCTTATGACATTACTGGATATAGAATCTGAAGTGAGTGTGCTGTACATGGTCTTGGTGTTTTTTATAGACTCCGAAGTTAATCTCTCTTGAATATGTGAACTGTGTTGTATCAAAAGCTAGGAGGAACTCATGTATCTTTATATGGATCACCAGGTGTTTCAATGACTATTACACTTGATTAATACTATACAAATTCTTGTTTCGAAGTCACCTTGAGTATGTCACTGTTATTTGGAATATGTACCAGTTGTACAAAGATGCAGAGTCGATGCTATCCAGAGGAAATTCATCTCGGGGATGGTGTGAAAGTTTCTAGAGGGTCAAGTGGAAGTGTGTGTAAAACATAATTTATCAACCTTATAATTTAATCATGCTGTGACTGACTTGCTATTTTTTACATAGTGACTCATGACTACTCTGATCAGTAGAGGTTATTGGTCTAAGAGTTTCAGAATATAGTTTTCGCACAAGAGCTCCATTTGTTTGTGCGTACTTGAGTATGTGATCCAGTGGTCAGATGATCTATCATTGCAAGCAGGCTTTACAACCTAGATTGTTTTGATAATGATTATAGCAAGTTTCCAAGGATGCTTAATGCATAAACAAATTCTTGACTTTGTGACTAAACTCTAGCTCAGCTAGTTTCTCATAGCTCAGTCTCTCAAGTGTTGCATGTTTGGGCCTTAAGGCTGTTTTGCACACTTGATGCCGATCTCATTGGCCAGTGGGAGGATCGATGAAACGATTTGGAGCCATTAAAAATAATTGTGATTGACCTAAACCAAATTCATGACCAATTAACAGTTCTCCAAAATTAGCCAGCTAAGAATAATAATGAATAGAAAGTTCCAAATAAATGTAAATGAAGATATCTGGATAAGATAGATAGGATGTATCGGGATTTATCTGGAACTGAATGAATGATTAAAGCGAAAGCACAGTAAACGTCTGGGTGTTTTGTAATTGTCCAATTAAGAATAATAATTTATTATATCACAGTCATAATTTTATTTGATACTAATATGGTTGTCTGTAAACTTCATTTTGCATGTAAGAAAGTGTTCATGAGCCATTTTCACTAAATCACTAGCCTACTTAATTGCTGTAACTAAATTACCTTGTAATATGACTTTACAATAGCATGATAATCCTAGTAAAGATACAAAATGTGGAGAAATTAAACAAAAATTAAAACAAAGTAAAACGATTTAAAACTTAATCATAATAGAAAAGTTGTTTGCCAGCTAACCAAACTACAAATAAATGTTAAATAATCAAAAGAGAAAAGCTATAGAATTGGCCTAACCTTTTACAAGATTACTGCTACAAGTAAGAAAATTGGAAATCATTACTAATTAAAAAACTTTGTGGCCAGAACAACAAAATTACAAACTAGACAAAAGTGTTTACAAAATGAGTTTACAAAGTACAAAATCAATTATTTTACATTATCATTTTGCAAGTCATGTTGTTTTATACAGGTTAGGTTAGCCTCTGGGAGTCACGAGAACAAAGCCTGGTATTTTGTTTGAAAAAAAAAATAAAAGTTTATTAGAAGCAATTAACAATATGTTAATTGCTTCATAAACATAAACTAACTCAAGAAAGAAAAAAGACCTTTAAGAAATTACAACTTACCCAAAATCTAGACCATGTTAAAAGACGAACAGTAAAAACCAGAGCGGCAAACCGTAATGAAAGGCCAGGCCAAGGTGACCGAAAAAAGAGCCAGCTCAGCCAACCCAACGAACATAACACCTAGACACAGGAAACAAAAAAAAGAAGGGGCACACACAATATAACACACAGAAAAGAGAGAGGCGGTGATAAAGAAACGAACAAAATTGTAATGTGCCACAGGTTATGGTACATACTGTTATTTATAGGGTATAATGGTCGAAATATAGGGGAAAATAATGTTGCAAACTTAAAATTTGAAATACTACTAGGTGACAGTGAAATTATCTCTTGGGGTTTTAGTCTTGATTTTTTTGTAATGATGTTGTCATCCAGGATTTTTCAAAGACTCTTATAGTACAGTGTGTTAAATGATATAATTGTTCCTATTCATTATTACTTGTGTGTGTTCTTATTACTTATTCCTTTGTTTCTGGCCTGTTACAGATTGGGGTCCACATCCAGCTAACATACAATACACTGACAAAGCAAGTGACCTTTACGCCATACTATGTCTTGGTGAATCACTGCTCAGTAGATATGCATGTTTTGGAAGTCAACGGATCAAGTAAAAAGTGGATTAAAGTAAGTGGCTGTAAGCTTCAACAGAAGATGCTAAAATTTTATTTATGTATGATTTGTTTACAGTATTCATGAACTACGGTTTTTGAATTGTAAAACAGTATACAAAAATCTTTTCTATGTTTTTTAAACCTAGATATTTGCTTAAAATCAGTTACCTTACTTTGTATGTGTGAGCAAGTATTTAAACTTACATAAATTTAATGTTAGCAGGAAAAATCAGGTACCTACTATGAAAGTTAGATTAGGGTTAAATGAAATTAGTTATTAAATATTTTATTTGTAATACGTACAAGAACTATATAAGTGAAACTAAAAGAAAATCAACTTTAGGAAGATTATATTTCAAAAATGCAGTTCATAGATTTAGATACTGGCTTAGTTATAGGAATGCCTAAGTTAAAATAATGATCAGTATTATTGATGCCTTTGTTATAGTACGGTATGTAAGTTCAGAATGATGCCGTTTATACAATAATATATTTGAAGAGTTAAACCTCAAAATCATACATTTGATATACGGTCATTTGTATCTTCAACCCTTTCTGATTAATAATTGAGCCTGGGTTGACAGGAACAGACGATGCGAATGTTTGCTTGTTGAGCCTGGGTCATCTGTCATTTTCCAGCTGCATCACAACAATGTCGATAAATTGGTTACTGAGCGCTCCATTTGTTATCTTCTACAATTAAAACTATGTAGATTTTATCAAATACCTTTTTAAAAGAATACAATAATGAACAAAAAATCCATAAATTTTACTGTCCATTCACTCATAGTATTTGAATCTGTACTTGGCAATATTGGAAAATATATAAATAGAACATTAGTTAGTCTATTTATTATGCAATCAGATAGTGAGCTAAATTTGAAAAATCAAAGCACTTGTTAGCAATAAACAGAATTACAGTTTACAGGGTGTACTAATGCATCTAGTAACTATGAAATAGTTATATTTATTTTTAATGTTGAAGTTTTTACAATGATTTAAAGTACAAACGTTAGTATTAATTTTTTTTCGCAACTCTTCTTTTGGTAGGTGGAACCTAATGCAGTATCACCCTTCTGGCCTGAGTCTAAAGGATCACCAGCGGAGCTTATGGTACGGTTGGCGGAATCAACTGAGACAACTGTTCCCTTCCCATACAACCGCACTCTTAATTGTTTACTTAAACTTAAAAACAAGGTAATTCAGTTTTTATTTTATAATTTTTATCAAATTAAAACAAATTTATTTGTAAGGAAAAATTGTTTTTGATTGTATGATGCCATTAGCACTTATACAGATGTGTGCTACAAGTAGCACTTCTTCAGTTTTGTGCTACAAGTAGCACTTCTTCAGTTTTGTGCTACAAATATCACTTATCCTGTTGTGTGCTACAAGTAGTATGGATCTGTGATTCATTAATAAAACACTCATGCACAGTATTACTATAGCCTACTGAATGAGGTACGCACTCCGTAAGAAAGGCAACATAAACAAAGATCGGGCTTCATTACCATTGCTCATTGTTTACTCTAGTGATTAGGTATTGATTACAGTAGTAATTAATGTTAAAATATGATATCTGGATTGCCTGGCGCCACATCAATCCGGATATTAGAGGTTTTTCTGTATATTACTTCTAATTTGTTATTTGTTGCTCAACTTAATTTCCTAGCTAGATTTTATGGCATCTAATAATAATGAATTTAATAAAAATAATTTATACATTTTTATATTGTAAATATATTTTATTGTGTTAATTCTGCTCATTTAGTCTGTTTTTTAAGGAGACTTTTTATGAGTGTGTTTTATCCCAATGTGTTTTGCTGTTTTAGTATGGAGCTGTAAGTGTAGATGTGCAGAAAACTGAAGGCGCCGCATACATCACTATTGCGCCCTACGGGCCTGGCCTGGCCACTGCCTTGATTGTGAATCATTCAGCATTCACAATCCCATTGCAAGAAAAGGTTACCCAAAAAAGGTGACGTTCACATAATCATGTACTACAAATTCTGTAGATGATATTATTAGAAATATCAAAAGTGTGCATTACTAAGAAATTTAAGCACTTTGTCTTTGTCAAAGCAAAGATTTAAATATTTGTATAGTTATTATTTTTTTAATTTTTTTATTTATTCATAAGACGCCGATCGTCAAGATATGGGCGAATATGGATTTCGAATTAGTGTGATGAGTGTAGATGAGCGAATGTAGTGATTGTTACAAACTAAGGCCGACTATTCCTTAGAAAGTGTCATTAATTAATAGCCCAATGACAAATGAACAGCCGGTGGTTATCAGCTGATCCTTCTCAAAATGTATTATGACTCTGATTGGGATCGAACTGACAACCTTTAGCACATGAAGCTGGGATTGAACCAACTACGCTACCGACCAATTAAAAAAATAATGACTAGAGAAAGCTGAGTGGCACAATGGAAGGGTGCTGAGCCCATAACAAGGAGGCCTTTGCATCGAAACCACGCTCTGTTACCATCTGCACTGAAAATAAGAACTAAAACTAGCAGATGAAAGTGGTTCAAAATAGTTATTGTTGAAGCTGGATTGTGAATAGTAAACCCAGAAGCTCTGAATCTGACCTGTTAATTAATTAGCATTGTCGATGTTAAAAGTGAATTTTGATGTAAGATTATATTAATAGTAAAACATTTATCTTTCTTTTATATAATGTTGAAATGCATGTTCTTTTATATTATTGGATATTATATCTGCAAGAACAACTGTTTCCAAGTAGAGAGTTTCAGTTAGGTGTCACCTATCTTACATAAACCTATTCTTAAAATTGATTGTTTTACTACCAGTAAATGTTGTAGAATTGTTTTGTAAGACCCCCCCTCCCCTCCCCAAGCAATAATTCCAAATTATAGCAAAGACTGAATGTATGTATAATATGGCAATCTTATTTCATTTTGGATTTTAAGAAGGTTATATAGCCTATCCATTTTATTCTACTATCAAAAATAACTTCCAACTACTTAACCTCTGGCCTCGCATGTACAAGTACAATTGAGGAAGTTTCCACATTTATAAATCAGAAGACCTTAGAAGACAAGTATGCTGATGTCCTATCTCTCCAATATACTAATTCCTGGCCTAGTGCCCTTAAACCTAACCTAACATTCACAAATCATAATTTTTTTCCAATTGAACAATCTGTGTTATCTTAGTGCATACAGTTAGTGTTTGTTATAGTTAGTTATAGGATATTGTAAGTCATTGATTTCAAACCATCAAATCGTACATAGCTTGTCTGCAAACATCTTCCCAATCATTCCCCTATACGAAAATTGCGGTATCATATGCAAAGGGTGTGAAACAAGTAATAATTATTAAATTAACTTAAAGTAAAATTTAAAAAAATGTAATAAAGGAACATACACAAAACAATAGGATCTTAGAACATTCAAAGTTTGCAAGTTACTTTGCATGGAAGGTCATGTGGAAGGACGTGTAGAAGGTCATTTGGGGTAAATGTCGAAGGTCATGTGCAAGGTCTTGTGGAAGGTCATGTACAGTCTTGTATGAGGACATGTGGAAGGACATATGGAAAGACATGTGGAATGTAATGGAAGATCATGTGGAGGGAAATATTGAAGGTCATGTGCAAAGTCTTGTGGAAGGTCAATTTCAGGTTAAGTGGAAGAAGGGACTTTCTAGTCCCAACTTCGCCTGGTTAAATAAAGACGTATTTCATTTCATTTCATTTTACTCTTATCAGAACATCGACATGGCAAACACAACAGTGCCTTAGCTGCTTCTCAACCGATTTGAAAAAGCCACTTACCAATCTTCCTCTTGTAAATGGCGACTCTGTCACTATCTGCTTCTTTAATATGATTTGGAAGTTTTCAGGTCAGGTCAGGTCAAGTCAGGTCAGGTCAAGTCGAGTCAAGTCAGGTCAAGTCAAGTCAAGTCAGGTCAAGTCAGGTCAGGTCAAGTCAGGTCAAGCAAGTCAGGTTAAGTCAGGTCAAGTCAAGTCAAAAAAATATAATTCTTTTCATAAACCCACCCACCCACCCATACACGTACAGTGGTATTGACCCACCCGCCCACCCATACATGTACAGTGGTATTGTCTTCTGACCTGACGATAAAGAAGCAGACTGGTTCAAAAGTTACCTAAACAATAGAAAACAGCTGGTTGAGTTCTCATACATGAATAATGGAACAATAATTAAAGTAAAATCTGAAGAACTACCAGTGACCAGAGGAGTGCCTCAAGGATCGGTGCTAGGCCCGGTCCTGTACATACTTTTAACTAACGACTTCCCACAACATCTAAATGGACTCTGTAAAGTTGTTATGTATGCAGATGATACAGCTCTTACCATCACTAACAAAAGTAAAGACCAATTAGACACCAACTCTTCCACAGCTTTCAAACTAACAAAGCAATACTGCAGCATGAATGACCTGGTTTTAAACGAAAAGAAGACACAGCAGCTAATTTTCACATCTAATCATAATCAGCTTGAAGGCCTTCCAGGACTAACTACATCTGACACAACAAAATATTTAGGTCTCATCCTGGACAATAGGCTTTCTTGGAAGCCTCATGTGGACAAACTTTGTAATAAGCTTAACTCTTGTGTCTACGTGGTAAGAAGAATTAAACAAATCTGTAATGCAGACATGGCAAAAACAGCATATCACTCATTATTCGAGTCACACCTGAGATATGGGCTAATAGTCTGGGGAGGGACAACTCTAACTAATATACAAAGAGTACTAATAATTCAAAAGAGAGCCATAAGAGCCATTACCGGACTGGAACCTCGACACAGCTGCAGAGAAGCGTTCAGGGAGCTAAAAGTACTAACAGTGGTAGCTCTCTACATTCTCGAAACGATCCTACACTCGGTAAAATCTGGACAAACTAGAAACGGAGACTTCCATTCATACAACACGAGAAATGGTCATAATTTTGCAATAGCTACACATCATCGGAGCTTATTTGAGAGGAAGCCATCATACAGAGGAACAGTCTACTACAACAACCTCCCAGGATTCCTGAAGACAATTCCGACACAACGTCTGAAAAATTCACTATCAGATTGGCTTCTGCAGAGACCATTCTACACCACCCAAGAATTCATGGACTGGAGAGAACACTCACCATAATTAAATATTATTGTTTTCTACCTGTGCCATGTAACCATTATTGTATGACGAAAATTCTAAACTCAATGTTTATGAATAAAGAATATTGTCTATTGTCTATTGTCTATTGTCTATTCTGTGTATTATTTTGACAAAGTAATGCAAATTTGCTGGCATGGTGACTCAGGGACTGCGGAGTGCAAGGTCCAAGGTTTGAATCCCAAACTTACTGAACCGTCGGTATTTCACTCGTTGAATAAAGTTCACGCATAGGCTTGAAGGCCCATATGAACTTGCAAGTAAAGTTTAAATTAAAAAAAAATTGATAGTTCTGTAGTATTATTCAGCTTAGTTCAAATTCAAATTTTTTTTATTTGTTGTCGACAGTAAACATTGTATAACAAACGTCTGTCTGTGTTAATTCTTTTGCCATGTTTTATAATTGTGTATCTTTGCGCCAGTTACAATTGTTGAAGACTTAAATTTAGAAAATATCAGCAAAGATAGATGGTAATTTTAAAATTCCTAAAAATTTAAAATATATAATTTTGCTGGGTTGATTCGTCTTACACACCTGGTGGTTATTTCTGCTCTAGAATTAATTCCCTTGTAAATTTTAGTGGTTATCTTAATTTAGATCAGATCTTAACCACCGCCAGCACACTTTGTTCTTTTTTTCTTATACATAACACGCCATACATTATGTATGGTGTAAGACGTACATAACCATTGAAACGTATGTATCAGCAATGATCAAAACATCCCACTATCTTTAATTAATATACTTAGGTGAAGAGTTGCTACTATCCTCAGTGGTTCTCAACAGAACACCTTAAATCTCTTAAAAAGAAAGTGAGCTTCTGGCAGGTTAATGTTCCATAGATGAGATTGACTACAACAATGTTGTGTTTACTGATCAGAGAAGGTAGTAGGAAGTGGAGCTGAACGATTGCTAGAAGGTGCATATCTGTATTGTTGAAGGCAAACTGGATCAAACCCACCTAATTTATGGAAGTATAAAAACAGAAGTCGAAATCACCCTTTTTCTCTAGCTGTTAATGTTGATAATAAGGGTTATCGAGGATCTCATGAATTTTGTTCAGTATTTGGTGAATACTTTGAAATGGAATGGAAAATATCTTTATTTATCATCGGAAAAACATGATACGAATTGCGAAGTAAGTTGATGAAAGGCCTATAGTCCTAACAGTGCCCATAATAAAGACGTTTTTCATTTCAAGTCACTTTAGGAAGCTCAAATTATAACTGCATCTGTTTGGTCAGTGTATAAAACATGTAAACCTCCCAAACACCAGTTCCTGTTATGAAGGGCTGTTACCATCTATAGATGATCCTAGAATCAGATTAAGGATGTCCTATCTGTCATCCAGGATCTGAAGAGTGATTAAGCCTGTGGAATCAACAGAATAACGTCTTAAATCATTAAGACATCACTGAAATAATTGTGCATGTGCTTATCTCTCTTTTTAGCAGGAGTTTATTGTGAAAGAAGAATTTTGATCTGTTTGAAGACAGCAGGTTTTATACCAGTCCCAAAGAAATTTAAATTTGGGATTAAATTTAAATTTGACGTTGTAACAGAAGATGAAGTTGCAAAAATAATAACATCTTTTGATAATAAGAACTCTGCAGCATATGATGGATATTCCTATAACAGTTATAAAGGCAGTTTTGCCTTTTATCTGTGTTCCATTAACACATGTAATCAACCACTCCCTAATCTCTGGCTTATTTCCAGAACATTTTAAAATAGCCAGTTATTCCTGTTTTTAAAAAGGGTGATGTGGAGGATGTTAAGTGCTATAGACCGGTATCACTACTTCCAGTTTTTTTCAAAGGTTTTAGAGAAGGTAGTGTTTAACCAACTTTCGAAATATCTTGAAACAAATAAGTTATTAGATAAACAACAACACGGTTTTAGATCTAATAAGTCTACTATAACAGCAGGAATAGAGTTCATCGAATCTATAATTGAATCAGTGGATAAAGGGCAAAAAACAATCGGAATTTTCTTAGATTTATCTAGAGCATTCAATAGTGTTGATCATAGCAAGCTGTTGAATGTTCTTTGTACTCTTGGGATGGAGAGTACAGAATTGACATGGTTTAGATCATATATTTCAGAAAGGAAACAATTTGTTGAAATCAATCAATACATAGAATATGGAAAAATTAGGTATAAGGAAACATATGCTTCTCGCCTTTTAACAGTACAATATGGAGTCCCACAAGGATCTATATTGGGACCCCTACTATTTCTATGCTACTTGAGAGGTCTACCAGGAATAGTATGGGGCAATGATAATAAATTGTGCCTTTGCATGCAGATGATACAAATATAATTGTAACTGCGGAAAGTGAAGAACAAATTGAAATTACCTCTCACATTGGCTTATCATTAGTAAAAGATTTTCTTAACAGTAAAAAATCTTCTTTTGAATTCAAGTAAATCTAATTTTATTTCCTTTTCCACAAAACAAGCCAAAATAAAATTAAGCCCCACAATATTTGTAGAAAATGAGATTTTAAACCAAGTAGAAGAAACAAAATTTTTGGGAATAGTTATAGACAAAAATTTAACTTGGAATGGGCATGTAAATCTTGTTGTGAGAAAAACTTCAAGTGGTCTTTATGCTCTAAGTAGAATGGCACATTCATGTAATATTGAAACATTAAAATCCATTTATTATGCATTAATCCATTCTCATATTTCCTATGGAATTTGTATATATGGCACCACAACTACAAAAAATTTAGACAGGATTTTAATTCAGCAAAAAAGAGCGCTAAGAATAATGTTTAATTTGAAACAATCAGACTCTGCTAAACATTTATTTTCAAAACTTAAAATTTTTACAGTCTATGTATAGTCTATATTTATGAGACAATAAAATTAATTTTTTTGAACAATAAAATTGCAATAGGTAACACCGTACATCAATATAATACTAGACCACATAGACTGATTGAACAACATAGACTGTGTTTTTTTTAAAAAGAAAATTACTTTTAAAGGAAACAAGTTTTTTGACAGTTTACCACAAATTATTAAACAGGAGAAAAATCAAAATAAATTTCTTAAATTATTAAAAGAGTTTTTGATAGACTCATCATTTTACTCCATTAATGAATTTATACTTCTGAACCATTAAAATGGGATTTTATTGCTTTTTTTTTTTTTTCATAGTTTGCTATGTTTATTGTTTAAGGTTACAAAATGTTTAAGTTGTCTTTAAATTGTAATTAAGGTTGACACTATTTCTGTATACTATGTACTAATATGAAATAAAGATATTTTGATTGATTGAATTACCTTTTTTCTTTGGTCTTACAGCAGATTGGGTCACTGAATTCCCCGGAACTTAACACTTTCTGTTAGTCATTGCAGATCTCCAGCTGAGAGTTCAGTTTGTTGTTTTTGTCAATCTATACTAAAATCTACCACCCAGCTACTTGGGGACAAAGTGCTATGGAAATTTTAGTCTAGGTTCTACACTCTGAACTGTTAATACTGACAATGGTGTTGCCATCAACGTGGACACTATTAGAGAAGTCTGGGGTGTCCGTGTTGGGTGGTAGTCAGAGTCCAAATGTGTAGGCAAGTAACTGAATGGGCTTGTCAGCTAGCAGAAAAACAGACTAATACAATGTAGTTTAGATTTTACAAATAGCTGTAGTTCCCTTAGTTACCTCGGCTATTGGGCTATTAGTAAATGGCTCTTTCTAAGGAACAGTCGACCTTAATTAATTAGTAACAATGATTTCAATCATTCATCTAAACTCATCACACTCATTTGCTCCTCATATTTGCCCATATCTCTACGGTCACCATCCTAATAATGAATTCATGTAATTAAAAAACTAATTATTTTTACAATTTTTTTTTTCAGTTTAACTTTAAAAGGCGGAGAAGAGGTTTTCTTTAACTGGTCAACTACAAAAGAAAACTCAGTTCTAACCTGGGGAGACAAAAGTGCAAGTGACCTCAGAAAGGTAATTATTTGTATAACTTATACTATTTTGTTGTATTGCTTAATGCACAACACGTCGCATATTATAATGATAGTTAATTTGAAAAATTTTAATTTACTTTCAAGTGATCACTATGTTATAGGTGTTACTGAACACTCATGTTATCATTATGAGCTGAACATTGTGTACAGGTTGAATTTGTGTGTTCTTTACAAATAAAACGTAAACATGAAGAACATTTTGTTTTGGTTTTGGACTATCGTCAAATAAGCGACGTTTTGCACGTTCCTGATCACGGCGAAGTACTTCGTTAGCAGATTCCTCTTTTTCTACACTGAGATAAAGTTTCAAAATTCCTTCTTGCGCTTTCTCATCCATTTTTATTTTTAAAATGATTACAAATAAGTTACTATATTAATTACTATCTAATATATACAATACATACAATTTATACATAAAAACTATAAGAAAACATATTTACAGCAAACTTTACAATAGCAAAAATTAGACACGTTAGCACTCGCGCGAGGAACAATCGACCGCACTAAGCGCAGGGTTTTAGTTACTCCAACTACAACAGGAACCAGGAAGCAACTAACCTCATGGCTATTAGTGAACGTCTTCCAGACAGACAGGGGAGGGAGTAGAGTATTAATAATACATCAATAGTAAGTGCAAAATTAAAGATCTTTAGAAACACCTCATTGTAAAAACTTAGTAAATACGTAAATAAAAGACATAGAAGTTAGAGCTTTGTCAGTTTATTGTTTCCTGCAGTTTTTCACTATCGTTTACCATTTACAATTAGCGTTTAAAAATCAATGCTTTAATTGTAAAAATGGCAATAGCTAAGCAAACACAATTAAGTCTTGGATGTCCTCAGCTCTTGGAAGAACTTTAAAGAACAGATGATAATGAATGAAAAATTGTAAAGTGCCTTTTAGGATTGGTTGATTCCAAAATCGATTCCTGAGTCTTGATTCAAATTACCATGATTATCAAGCTCATAAAAAAGCTGAATTATTATATCTACAATTTTCATATGCATTCAGAACACAATAATTTTTATGAATAACCTCATATTATTATTGTTGTTCTTGACTGTGTTGTAAAATGATATTTTTGTTCTTGTAAATATGGTAAATATTCCTACAATTATTTTTGTAATTTTACAAAATTTATGTATAACTACAAATATTTTGTATTTGTTGCTAGCCAATTAAGTTCTTGTTTTAAGTTGCATATTCATTATTTCAATATATAATAATGTTGTTTACAGGATGAAGTAGGCGAGTTCACTGTTGAACCGAACGCCAAGTTATATTGGGTGACATTTCTCGATGGCATGCAAAGAGTTCTGCTGTTCACTAGTGACCCTGATATTGCTCGGGAAGCTGAGGTCGCTCATATGTTTGAAGTTTCAAATCTTGAAGTACAAGCAAATATCCATGGAATTGGACTCTCGGTTGTAGACAATATTTCCAAACAAGAGATTTTCTATCTCGGTATCACTAGGTGCGTATTTACTATCTTAGTCTCTCTAGGTACGTATTTTCTATCCTATTGATGGTATGCAAAAAGAGTTCTGCTGTTCACAAGTGACCCTGATATTGCTTGGGAAGCTGAAGTCGCTCATACTGAAAGATAATATTTGCATTTCTTTCTTCCAACTATTTAAGTCTGAAATCTGAATGGCTCAATTCACTTAAGGGTTTAAAACTGCATTCTAACATATTTTCTATTTTAAAGTACTTATTTTTCTATCTTGGTATCTCTAGGTACGTATTTTCTATCCTGGCGTCACTAGGTACATATTTTTATTTTTGTCAATATTATCCAGTTCTTGCTTAGTAAAGTTTTAATATTTAATTCAAAAGCCTAGATTGTAATAATTTTGTTCTATTTTAGTAATTTAGTTCGGTAGTGAAGCTTGTTTGATGACATTGACAACTCTTTCCTCACCATTCACCCCAAACCAGTTTTTAGCCAATCCACTGCCATGAATTGTATTTGATCCAGTTATTTTTTGAAACACATATTTTTAAAAGTCTTATATGCTGCTGCTTTCTAATATACATACTACGTAGTCTGATATACAGTTACTTTGTATTAGATTGTTATTTTAAAAGTAGTGTGGTTTTTAATGTTGTATATACAAGGTTTTCCAAAAGTTCCCCCCCCCCCCTGTAACTTTTGAACGGAATGAAAACAAACCAATATCCTTTGGGGGATAGTTATGTAACGACTAATGATGATTTTTGCACTATATAAGAACTTAACTCCTCAACCCAAAATGGGGGGTTAGGGGGACAGTCCAAAATTTCAAATAGAAACCTCCATCAAGTGACACGTCATTTTAAAGGTCTTTATAAAAGAAGAACAATGCCACAAACTAGAGGTCTCTATCTCAATCCAGTACAAAACTACAGCCTGTCAAAGTTTTATTAAAAAGTTACGCTAAAAAAAATGTTTTTTTTTTTTTTTTTTTGGCTCATCTGTTTGGACTTATTCTTAACCTAAAATAGTTAAACTTAACGTTTAATTCTTACCTCGACCTTTTCCTGCTTTAATTTTAAAAGAGTTTTTTTTACTGATTTTCAATGTAATTTTTAGTTTAAATTTTGACAGGCTGTAGTTTTGTACTGGATTGAGTAGAGATCTCTAGTTTGTGGCATTGTTCTTCTTTTATAAATGTAGCCTTTAAAATGAGTGTCACTTGATGGAGGTTTGCATTTGAAATGTTGGACTTGCCTCCCCAACCACCCATTTTGGGTTAAGGAGTGTAAAAATCATTATTAGTTATTACATAACTATCCCCCCCAGGATATTGATTTGTTTCATTCCGGTCAAAAGTTACAGGGGGGTTGGGGGCTTTTGGAACACCCTGTATATTGTTATTCTGCATTTAGTTTGTCTGTTTTATTTCAATCTATTCAATAACTTTATTTGTCACTGGTTATCCAGGTTACAAAAGACTGTTCTGTAAACATACGTTATGATTTTTTTAAATTCAAATTAAGCAAACCTAAATTTAAAAGCAAAAGCGTGCAAAGCTGTCCTAACACCATATTTGTAACCATTATTGGTTTATGATACAAACATTTCTCATAAGGTAATGTTATGTAATGTTTGCTTATAATGTGGCGAGATATTTCTCTTAAATCCAGTTTATTGTCGTAATCTTTCCCTCATCATCTGCTCCTCTCTGCTTATCGTATTGGAGGCACTTAAGTAAGGCATAACTTGCTGTGGCAAAAACTCAATTTCAATTTTTTTTTACAGCTCTGGTGTGGTATGGGAAAGTCGTAAAGTAGGAACTAAGAAGTTCAAACACATAGCTCCTCGAGACAGTGCCAAGATTGAGGAGGCTTACACCAGATACAAGCAGGAGCTGGCAGTTGGCAACTCTCCTATCTGCAAGTGCGCTGTTGGTGACAATATTGTCGTAAGTATGATCTGCACTCATTATCTAAATTGTTATTTCATTTTAAAACCAGATTTTTCGCTAGCAGTAGAATTTATTTAAAACTAATCTAAATACACAAACCGTTAACATTATAAACCAATCATTATATAACATCTTGTGTTATTTTATGGGTGTCAGTGGAAGAAAGGACTGATAAGTCCTAACTTCGCCTGAAAATAAAGACGTTTTTCATTTCATTTCAGTAGTTTATTTGTTTTAAGGTAAGTACACTTTTGGAATTCAATCGTTGTAGCAATGCATTTGATGTTTGGTTTATGTATGCTGTGTATCAGTATATGTTCGCAAGCCGCAGGTGGCTTTACAGATCCATTTGACTGTGTTTAAAGTTGTTTATAATTGTTTTGTGTAAAATGCCTTCTCCAATTGAAAATGCTGGAGACTGTGAAGTATGCACTGTGTTACGTCTTCTTAGAGCTAAAGGCGTGAAAGCAGCTGATATTCAACTTTTTTATTGTAGATTTTCTATAGTAAATCCTGCTGACTATTTTTCAAAGGTTTTTTTCTGTGTCGATAGGATTAAATAGCCATCTCAATGCTCTTTGTTCCAATGTCTTGCTTCAGAGGAAGTTTTAGTAGACTGAATGTAGTTTCCAGTTTCTGTTCTTCAATTTTAAAGTTTGGGTAGAAAATTAACTGCTTTCATATTAGTAAGAAAATATCCTTCAGAAAGTTGTGTTAACTATTAATACTTAGAAGATATACTTGAATCTCAGACTTAAGCGGCTGGTATAACTACTATATTTTCCAGTGATAACCACATCAAGGTGCTATCTACACTATTTGCAGGCATTTCCCCGTGCTGTGATGTGGCGTCCTCAATGGTACCACTGAAACTGAGATCAGCGAATGACCATCTAGTATTATTGATCTCCCCCAAAGCAAAATAACTTGCGACAGGGCAACATTTTCGCAGAATGAAAGAGCCGGCTGCAGAAAGAAATCATATAATTGAGAAACTAATTAGATGATCCGTACCCTAAAACTACAACATTATTTTTGCAAAAAATGTCTGGTTTTGTGTATAAACTTTAATTAGAACCGTATTTGTAGTGCAGCTATGTACTGACTGATTCAGAATGACAGATAGCTTTTGCGATTTTACAAAATGAACAACAGCTGACTAGCAGAATCAGACTTCATTGAGACGAAATTCAGGCGCTGGTCACTTTCAACGCATGCACAATTTCGTATAAATCCTAACCTCACTACGCCTATGCCATTCAAGAGATAGGTAAAGGTAGTCTATTAGCAAGACTAGTTCACAACCGAATCATTCACTGTAATGAACTATTTCAAAATG
This sequence comes from Stictocephala bisonia, assembly GCA_035578905.1. NCBI lineage: Eukaryota > Metazoa > Arthropoda > Insecta > Hemiptera > Membracidae > Stictocephala > Stictocephala bisonia. The sequence goes on from JAQJVL010000001.1 coordinate 8,772,148, forward strand.
ACGTAACAAACAATGATTTTTACAAGCGACAGAGTGATTTATAGTTTTGTTATGAGCTTTGTTTCATATATACTTTTTTATTATTGATACTTGTAAATATGTTCAGCCAACCTTCTTTATATTTAAGGTTTTATTGCTAATATTGATAAAAAAAATTACATTTAATGATTTTGTCTATGTTCCTTCCCAGCTCTGATGCTCACTGTGAACTGAACTAGTTCAAATCATAATGAACTAGTTCACTGAGCTGACTAGTTCATTTTCATTTGACTCGATCGTATTTGCGTTTGTCATCAATGAATTAGTAGTCATCATTATAATCTTGGTCAAATAAATTTTCAAGAATTAAACATAAATAAACATAGTTTGTATCCCTTAATATAATATTTTACTTCTATATTAAAAATTCGGAAATATTATATATATAATTGTAGATAAAAACAATAGATTTACACGATTCTGGATGTTTATTTAAGTGCCTATAATAAGACGCAGTTCATTCTTGGACATAATGGTGAAATAAAATATTTTAATAATAAATTTGCATTATTTTCTGTGGCATTTGTAGTTATAAATAAAATATAATATTATATTTATATTACAAAATACTGTGAATAAAATATATTCAAAATAATTCTTTTTTTACAAACTAAAAGATTAATACTTGAATGAATAAATACAAATTCCAAATAAAATCTATAATTCAGTTGCATAAAATTGCTCGCTGGAAATTTTCAACTATCTACATTGTTTTCATTATTTTGTTAACAACGACCTTGGCTTATCACGTAAGAATGGCACCTGTGTTCCTCCCTTTTTAGAAACATTTTTCTATAAAATTATTGTTTTACTATTCACTATTGCTAGAGAAAATTTCTTAGTTTAAGTTAATAAAAGAAAATTTCTTAGTTTATGTTAATAAATAATCGCAATTATTACGATCCTTTGAATTTGACCATGATTTTAGGAACCTAAGGATATTAGCTTATTTCCACGCAATTTGTTTGCTCTCTAAAAGAAAACAATTAAACTGTCTAGTTAATTACTTTATTTCAACATTCTTATTTGTGTATTGAATTTAAATGTAAGGTAAAAATAAATAAATAAAATAATGTATTTAAACAAACTCTTTTAAAATGTTTTAATTTTTAACAGTGTGTTTCATTCTTATTATTGTTGTAAACATCTTTAGGCTACATTCTATAGCTAAGCAATTGACAACATAAATAATGTTTTTTTCCAGTTGATATTTTACGCTATTGGTACCATAATATAATACTTGCAGAAAGTTTTTGTTATTTTATACACCGTTGCAGAAAGATTGAAAGCTTTTTGCTTTGGGGTTTATCTCTCCTTACCTGAATATTCATTCTGTTTTAGTGTTGAATGTAATATTTGCATTTCTTTCTTCCAACTATTTGAGTCTGAAATGTGAATTGCTCGATTCACTAAAGTGTTTGAAACTGCATTCTTCTGTGGTGGGTGGTGATGGAAAGCAGCATTTAGATATATATTGGTATGTCTACGTTTCCGATATACCAAATGGCCTGTTCGTCACAGTTAAAACATCAAGAAAAGGCACACTTTCGTTTTTGTAAATTTCCATTGTAAACTTTATATTAGGGTGAAAACAATTAATATGGTGCAAATACCCTCCAATCTTTCTTTATCATGAGGCCACATAGCCCATACTTCATCTACATATTGATACTATGGGTTCATCTACATATTGATATTGGGTTTTAAATCAGACGATTCCAGTGCCTTATTTCAATACAGAGATTAGCTGCATATGGAGAGAGACACCTCCACTGGGGATAGATCACCATGCCATTGCTGCCCCTTCAGTTTGTTCATAGAACTTTCCATCGAAGAAGAAATAAATGGATGTAAGGCACAGTCCGTCTAGCTCCCCCAAATCGTTGTTAAGAATGTCCTTAATTATTCCTATCTAAACTTTGTAAACAATGATTCTACATTGAAACTAACAAATATGTCAGTATCTTGCAGTTTCTGTTTGCTGAAAAAATGTCTAAAATCTCTAACAAATGACCCTGTTTTCCTGCATATTCACTTAGTTGCTTGGATATAAATTTGGCTAAATTGCAAGTAGGTGATCCTATGGAACTTACTATAGGTGTCATCAGTATATTTTCTTTATGTATCTTGGGTAGTCTTTACAATAGAGGTGACCTTGTATTAGAATTTATGAAATATCCTTTTATCTTACTCTCAAAATTAGGATTTATCATGACCGATGTCGATACCCTTAATGCCAATCGTCAACAAGTGGAAAGTTATCGCCCAATATCTCTTCTTAGTGTTTGTTATAAGCTGCTAGAAAAAGGTTGTTATACAATATAATATCACCCATTCTTGATTCTAATGTTCCAGTTGAGAAGGCTGGTTTTCGCCCAGGTCGAAGTTGTAGTGGCCAAATCCTAGCTCTGACATCATTTATCGAAAATGGGTTTGAAAAGAAGTTGAAAACATATGCAGCTTTTATTGATCTTACAGCAATAAAGTACATAGTATGGCGCAAAGATTTGTAAGTTGTACAGCCTCCTTCCCTGTTCCATTCTATTGCGACTTTTGCAGTCAATGCTTAGTGCCAGACTAATAAAAGTTTATCTTGGTCGTGAAGAAAGCTCTTTTAGACAGCTGAAGGATAGGCTGCCACAGGGGTCTGTACTTGCTCCAATTTTATTCAACGTGTATACTGATGACATCCCAATCACAAAGTCTAGACAGTTTATATATGCGGATGATATACCTTTAGCTTACCAACATAAGAACTGCACAACTACTGAAGAAACACAAGTGACCTTGCAGCCCTCGAAGAATATTTTAGAACCTGGCAGCTGAATCCTAACCCATCAAAATCCGAAGTAGCCTGCTTCCACTTAAGTAACAGACTGGCTAATCGAAAACTGAACATCTTCCTAAATGGTGAAAAACTGAATCATAATGAGCATTCACAGTACCTGGGAGTAACCTTAGATCGATTGCTGACCTTTAAATCCATCTTCAAAAAACAGCAGCTAAAATTAAAATCAGGGCAAATGTATTACATCATATCTGGAACAACTTGGGGAGCCAACGCACACATCCTGCGTACTACTGCTTTGTCACTGATCTATTCAGCCGCTGAATATAGTGCTCCCGTTTGGCTAAATAGTGTTCATACTAAAGCGGTCGATGTCCAACTTAATAGGGTCATGAGAGCTATTAGAGGCACTCTCATGTCAACTCCACTTCCTAGGCTCCCAGTGCTGTACAATATAGCTCCTCCAGAGATAAGACGTCAGGAGGCACTACTCAAAGAATTCAATAAGATCTAGAATGCCCCGAACCTACCCATTATACAGGATCTCCCACATCAGAACGGTCGCTTAAAATCTCGAAACCCACCTCTATGTACTGCTTTCCATTTGAGCAGATCAAACTTCTCGCTCAATACCAGCTGGGCCGTAGCATGGAACAGTTTCGATGGACGTAATAAGTTCCTTATTAACAATCCGTCAATACCTGTAGGTGGGATGAACCTCCCTCTTAGGGAGTGGACACTGTTAAATCGGTTCCGAACTGGCATTGGCAGATGCAACCACTGGAAGTATAAATGGGAGGGATTGACAGTAGATCAGTCATGTGATTGCGGGGAGTCTATCCAAACAATGGATTACATAGTTACAGAGTGCCCCCTGCGCTCTTTTACGGAGGGATTGGTCATCATACACAGAATCAGTGAGGCAGGTGTTAGATGGCTCGATGGATTGGACTTAGCTTTGTGACAGGAGATCGTTTTACATTTTATAATCAATGAATATATAATCATGACTTTTGGCTACTTATCTAAATATACATGGCAGCTTTATAATTAACAAATGGTAACTTACAACAAACCACATGATATATATATATATTTAAAATTCCAATCATTTTATCGGAATCCTCAGTGACTTATATGGACCATTAATCAATCACATCACTCTTTTTAATTTTATAATCTTCTATATTCACAATTACTGTGGCATTTCCTTTATATGATGTTATAATTATTTTTTAGACAACTTCTTTCAAACTTTCAATGCAGCTTTTTTATCCGTAGAAAGATTAGATTTTGGTGGCTGGGCTTTCCTGAGCACCACTGATACATCTTGTCCAATTTCTTCAGCTTTTTCAGATGGCATATCCTTTATCACTTCTTCCACAGAGCATATAATTTCCCCAGCTGGAATTTTACTAGGCGCAACTGCATAATTGAATCCTTTCATAAGAAAAGAATTTGTAGGTTGACTAGGGTATCTTCAGTCAGATTTACTATAATTTTGCTAGCGTCCAATTGATTAACCGAAAACTTGTTTTTACGATGTTCATCGTGTAGCTTCTTATATGTCTTCTTGTGATTCTCTGTAGGTAACTGGAGAACTTTAAATGATTTTCCTTTGATAAGTTTTCAGTAATCTCCCTATTACCTAGATTAAGGACATTTGATAGTTTTTCTTGAAAACATTACCACCTTGTTATTAATTTTGAACAATTTATGCCTCATTTTACCAATTTCTCTGCTTAGAATTGATATTTAGTATACTATTGACATATCAGTTTGTCTTGTAACATTTCAGTTTTACACAGTTGAGTGAGATGTTATCCCTGCAACGCTTCAGAAAATCTAATCTTTGATTTTTATTATGAAATAGATTTATGAATATATTATTGGATATAAGGAGATTTATTTGTTTCTATTTGAAAGCTTTACAACCTGTTATTCGTTTATTTTTGTATTTTGGCTCCCGTTTGTCCCTACACGGGGACAATGCCCTGCTGTACCACCCACTAGCCAGTGTTAAAATAAGGATGCCAGTTGTGTAGCATGACAGCTGGCATCCTTGCTACTGTCATGCTACACAACCTTTAGGATTTTAGGGTTAACAACCTTTGAGTGTTTACCATAAAAATTATAAAATTTAATGTAGGTAAGAGCAAACAGAGATTCTATCTTGTCAGTTTTCTAAAGCCATCATGACCTGCCTCTTAACACGTTCACTGTGGGTGGCCCAGTATTGGTCCATGGGACGACGCACGCCGGTTGCGCGTGGTCCAGTACTGTGCCAACCACACTATCCAGCAAAATATGGTCAGTGTGAGCCGAGGATCGATCTAGGACAGAAAGATATGTTGTTTTTGTGTTGTTTGGGTGCCTGTAATGTTACGTTCAGCGTGGTTCCAATATCCGATACCTGTAAAGTTGTGTTAATTATATTAGATTTTTGTAACATAGTATAGTTTTTCAGCATGTAGGCCTGGTTTTAACGATATTGTTCCCACAGTGAACGTGTTAAAATACTGGAAACATTAAAAAACTAAACTGTCAATATCATTGTTAGCAATCAGTCAGACACCCTTTTGGAGTACTGAAAACAGTCTGATCCTTCTAAAGGTATATCTTGAGCTCTCAGACCAATCTTATCCACTGAGATGCTGAACCCATGCTAGATTATGTGCAAGCACAACAGGTCGGCCAACCACAGTATGTTCAGCCAAGAGTGAAAAGGTGAAGTTCTTGTAAAAGGAGGCTCCATGATTTTATTGTTTTGGGATGATTAGGAACGTTCTTGTGGTTAGTAGAGGTGAAACATATCTTACCACATTAAACAGGAATCAAGATAAGATTGTGTCTTGGTCTGGTCTTGTGCTTTTTTTTATTTTGTTTGCAACCGCAGTGCTAAAATAGCAGAATTCCGAAACGGTACTTACTTTAAAAACATGCTAGTAAATGGTATAATGATCTTAAAATAAAAAGAAATCATTACTATAGAGGGTACTCATTTTACAATAATTATGTATTTTTTTTAGAACATTTAGTTTTAAGCCCAGAAAATTTAACTTTAAACTCTGAGAAATTGCATTAACAAACAATTAAAAACTAGGTGCTAATTATCTTATACAATTTAACTTTCTTAACTTTTTCTTGTACAGACTGACATGGGCTGAGATCAGCTGGCTCTGTACTGATAACTAAGCCCCGTGACGGCCTATGGGCTACTTGCTGTTGGATTCCAATGATTTTATATGAATAAAACTTCTAAAGAAGGGCAGAACATGGAAGTTTTTAGGGTTGTAACTCCCAAAGAACACAACTAGTTTTATCTAATATTTTTACTGTTTATAATTCAGGTGGACTTTGCAACAAATCAAATGTTGAGACCAAACACACGAGAGTTGCGGCGGACGTACAAACAGGGGCTGTGGGCCAAATACCGCTCCTCCTTGCACCAGTGGCAACTCCATGTAAAGGTTAACAGACTTCAAATGGACAATCAATCGTTTGACTGTGTATTCCCTATTGTATTTGCACCTGTACCGCCACCAAAAAGTGTTTCTGCAGAGACTGGTATGCTGTCATGTACTTGAACTTATATGTTTTTAAATACAAGTTTAGAGTAGTCTTATAATTATATAAGAAAGTTATAGAATTATTCATAGAATTATATAAGAAATATATGAGTAGTATATAGGGGTGTGCGAGTAGCAGTTTTAGGAGTCCAGTTGAGTTTTTAGACATAATTTCGAGTTCGAGTTTGTTTCATGTCGAGTATTTAACCCTTAATTTTTTAAAACTAAAACAATAAAATGAAATATATAATACATTCTAACACTATTTATTTAGTTCGCTGAATAATTAATAAAGTTTGAAAAATTGTTTTTGAATCTATGAAATGATTGTATCAGTGATTAAATATAAATATTCATAAAGATATATGTTAAATAATCTGTAAAATAATATGTGAAATATTTGTCATAACTTATAAAAAGGAGGCCTAAAATAAATTCAGAGTAAAAATTTTAAATATTGAAATTAAACAAAAATTGCAATCTGGCGCTAAAAACCGTATATAGTAGCCTTACCGCTAACTCTACTGTGAAAGCTTATCTATAAACTTTAATCAAATCAAACTGATAAACTTAAATCAATTTTCTTATATAAAGAACACAGCAATAGAAGTGGAAAGAGTCACAAAAATCCATTTTATTTTATTTTATTTTTATTAAATTTCCAGGTACTTTGCATATTGATATTTACAAGTTTCAAAAGTTCACAAAACTATTAATGTGTAATGTTTTTGTTCAATTGAAAGTTAAACCTAATAATCCATAAAACACTTGTTACACAATAATATGTTCTTTTCAGCTAACCTCAATTTCACCATTGACTACAATGTTTTGTTTCCACTAACAGACACAAAATAATCAACTGTCAGTAATTGACTAACTAGCGATAAAAACTGCCGACTAATCAAGGTTAAACTTGTTTTTGTTTTCATCGTACAATTTGTACTTCCATGTGTCAAGTTGAATTGTCAAGAGATGGGCTTTATTTAACGAAACAGGATAAATAACATGGGTACAGCAATGTAACATGTTATAGATTTAACAGGTTACACGAAATACCCAGTTATTTTTGTATCTCCCAGTCATGATGCATGATAAGGTTATAATTAACATATAACAGTAACGCATAGTGGTAATGGAGAGTAAGTATAGCGCGCTGAAAAGTAAACGGAACTGTAACTGAACTACGAATGAAACTTAGACTCTTGCATGTTACAGTTAAATTATCGATAACAGAACGAACTTTGAGCGGTAACTCTGTAACGTCAAGCTAAGCCGCAACATCCGTAACTCATTATCGTAACGTAACATAAGGCTTCATAACCTTTGGTAACTTGGAACGTTAGCTAGACCAGCCGCAACGAATAATAAGGCTTCATGCCGTTAAGTAATGTCAGGCCATAATAGAAAAACTGTCTGGAACGTCAACGGCAACGCATCGAAAAATAACAGATTATTATAACACGTTACCAGAACATAATAGAATTACATAACAGGTTATCGAAAAAGTAACTATAATTCCCATCTCAAGTATAAACGTCAGCCAAAACTGAAAACAAAATGGATAAGAAATCGAATCCATGGCTAGCAGTACATTTTATATTGAGACTCATCAAGTCGGCAATGTACTGGTAATAGCTACATTAATTAATTGTTATTTCATTATTTTATTAGTCACAGTGCTATAACGAATCTGTTCCAAAATTATTATAGCTTTTCAATTTCAATAGCTTACGTTCCATTCATAGTTTCTGTTATAGATTGAACGTGATTTAATTAAATTTATCCGAAATTGTCAGTCTTAGAATAGTTTTAGTCGTGAACTTTTAAAGGATAGATCTGAAATAAATACAACTGTTAATTTCAAATGTTGGTAAAAGTTATGTAACAAAGTTTTGAAACGGTTCAATAACTGATTCTTTGTGATCAGTTATCACGTTTTGTATGAATAACTAGTGATGGCTATTTGGAATAGCTTATTTGGACGTGCCTTCTTTAAAAATAATGAGAATACTTTTCGCCGTAATGGCCATGGCCATACGATCGAGACGGGTGTTAAATTCAAGTTTAAAATTTCTTGTTGTTTTTCTTTCAAGTTTAAAGTTGAATGTTCTTGCGATGTATTCAGATACATCGCAAGAACATCTCCAGTTACGAATACGATATTATGATCATCTCGAGTAGAGTTTGAGTTCTTTTTAAACTTGAATTTCGAGCTACTCACACACCTCTCGTAGTATATGGACTAGAGAGTTCAAAGTCTGCAGAGCTATTGTTGTATATATGTGGAGACAATGCCCTGCAGCTGCGGGACTATTGAATGCTTTATGCATTGTAAGTACTTCGGAGTCGTCACTGATTCTAAATTAAGGTGGGATCATTGCATCACATTACTAAAAACAAGACTGAGTAAATTTTTATGTGTTAGTTAATGTAAAATTATATACTAAGCAAACAATAAATAAAGATGGTTTATTATGACCATGTTTAATCAGCTTTACAGTTTGGGATAATAGCTTGGGGAGTTACTTTTAAACTTATAATACATTTATTTACATTTCCGTAAAAATCATTTTTAAAGACAGGGTTTACATAAAAGAAAGAAGGTGATATTCATTTCAACTACTATTTAAATAAATATCACTTTTCACCATCAAACAGTAATATATTGGATCACCTTTGATCCATACATTCACACATGAATAGTTGATTACCACCCCTATAGTCTCTTTGGCATTCAAGTGACTCATGTTTTAAAATTAGTATCATTAACAAATTCTTTTTTATAGCAAATGTATTAGACAATAGACAGTAGACAATATCTTTATTAACATAATCTTAGAGATTAGTATTAGCGTCAGGTTACAAATTGTTACAATGTAAGTTATTTAGAAGAAGTCTTCAGTGTTGGTGTTATTTTAATTGCATCTGGGTCGAGTGGTGTTTTCTTCAGGTATTCATCCACTGAGTAGAAGGGATTCTTCAGCAGCCAGTTGTTTAAGTATTTCTTCAATTTCTGAGGTGGGGTATTCTTCAGGTCCTCTGGCAAAACGTTGTAAAGTTTTGCTCCAATGTATGATGGTTTTTTGCTGTACATGGTGAGGTGATGAGGGGGCAGGGTGAAGTCTGAGGCATGTCTAGTGTGGTACTGATGGATATCTCTATGTCTTAGTTGTTGTGTGGAGACTGAGTGGATGATGACCTCCTGTATGTAGAGTGCTACTACTGTGAGAATCTTTAGCTCGATAAATGCTGTTCGACAGCTTTCTCTTTGTTCAAGCCCTGCAAGGCACCTTATAGCTCTCTTTTGTTGAGTGAGGACTTTTTCGAGGTTTGTTGCAGTGGTTCCTCCCCATGTTGCTATGCCGTATCTTAGGTGGGATTCGAGAAAGGCAAAGTATGCAGTTCTTGTTGCCTCTGGGGTGCTTATTTGATTGAGTCTGCGAATCAGGAAGGCGCCTGCACTGATCTTCTTGCACAGCTGGTCGATGTGAGGTTTCCATGAGAGGCTGGAGTCGATTGTGATGCCGAGGTGCTTGGTGTTGGTTTTATACTCCAGGGTATGCTCCAGTCTACCTATTCTTGCATCTGTATTTTTGTTTTTAGTGTTAAAGACTATTTGAACAGTTTTATCGTCATTGAGGATTAAGTCATTGGGAGCACAATATTCTTTGGTCAGATTGAAAGCTGCTTCAATTGATTCTTCTATATTGATAAGAACATTCCATTAGAATTAGGATGTGTGTGTTCTTATGAAAATGTACAGTCCTCTTGGTTTTGGAACAAACCACACTGAGTCTCTGTTGTATTCCATCTCTCTGTGTTGACAGTAATTCAGTACTCAAGATTTACTCATTATTGCTTCTCTACAAATTACACTTCTCCAAATAAAAAAAAAAAAAAAAAAAAAACATATCCAGGCTGTCAAAAAACATTTGGACACGCATTTTTCTGGAACTTATTTAATCTTAAATAGTTTTGTTTTCAAGTTTTGTCTAATTATTGCTAATTATTCATTTTATCTATCTCCCAAGTCAAATAATTTATTTTACACAAAATAAGTCACATGAAATCAGAGCTCAGTGCCAGTAACATATGTCATGTCATACAATATAAGTATAGTATTTAATAGTTTAGTGTAACTACTAACGTCACTAAACTCTTTGAGAACCCCCCACCCGCACACAGGCTGTTAACATATAATATATTTAAATTGGTATTTATTGTTGAAATTTTGAATAACAAATATTTCTGATTTAATGTTACAGTAACAAAACCATTTGCGGAATTGTCTCTTGTACAAAGGTTGAATAGACACTCTGTGGTGCAGCAAATCAAATACTTTAAAGTGCTTGTCCAAGAGTTTCATATCAAAGTGGATATAGGCTTCTTAAATTCATTAATCAAAATGTTTGAGGCCAGCACAACTTCAGATGAGGAAGAAGTAAGTTTTGTACTTTTGCGTTATACATTAAACATTAACTCTCTAGGTGTAACACTACAATTCCCTTAATGTCACACAATGTTTGGCTCCTTGGCAGTGTTTTATATAACAGTTTGCCTATATAAGATACTGTTATAATTTCAACAGTATCTAGGGATCATTCTTTTGTGAATCCCTCTGGTCTGAGGAAGGTGAGCGTGTTTCACCGAAATCGATCACCATAATATTTGTGCATTTTGTACTTGTATTGTATTATGTTTGTGCAGATATAGTAATAAATTTGTGTTGTGTGACGTTTACTTGTACTGTTTTAAATTTTAAGGAACAGGAAAATATAGTTATGTTTTGCTGTATTACTTTGACAAATTCTGGTCATAGTATAAAAGAATACTATAAGTAAGGACTTGGTTTTTAGAATTGTTGACCTTGCAATCGTTTGAGAAGTTTGTTTATTGTACTATTTTTCCAACAAAAATTTCTAAAAATACAAAACACTAAAAAATAAGTTCACAGGCAAAAATCACTACTTTTAGGATTCACAGTTTTCTTCATTATGGGCTTATTAGGGGCCTCCAATCATGATCCAATTTGGTTTTCATCACCTACTTCTCCACTGAAAAGGTCTCTAGTGTCACTAGATTGCAAATATTTACAAATAATATTATTTAAAATGAGCATTTCACTGGTGATCGGTACTTGACTCACACTCATTCTGCCAGCTGTTTTTCATCGTTACTTGTATTATTGTTAATCATGATTGTGTAAAGCAGTTTCTGTATTATTATTTTAATATAATTTTTTTATGATATTTATGAGTTATATTTAGTATTTAAGGGTTTTATTATGTGTGTACATTATTCCAATTAGTGAACATTTTGTTATATAGGCTTTAAATGTGTTTAGGGTTAATATAAAATAAAAAAAAAACAATTTTTGTTTTTACGTTTGCTTTATTTTTGTTTGTTAATGGTAAAGACTATTAACAGCAAAATAATAAATTATTCTGACATTAGAATATACTTTTTTAATGATGTTATGTCAAGTGGAAAATGTAGACCTAAATGTAATTCCATGACACTTTTTACTAACTTATAATGAAGGAAAATTAATTGATAATACTAGTTTTCGTATAAGTTTTTAGTAGTCTTAGACTATTTATTATTCTCTCAGTTGCTTTAGGATGTACAATTTTGATATTTCCATTCTCATGTTTATCTTTAATAGTTTTTTAGTAAATAAAAAGTGCTGTTGTAGAATAATTTTATTTATAAATGAATGACAATAGACTCACAAGTTCATTTACTTAAAGATACAAAAATATTTAGATTAATAGCTGTAATAGAACTAAAACTGTAAAGTTAGTTTTGATAATGCATGTTTTGGCTGAAAATAAATCAGAGTATCAGAGTGCAACAGAGAGTAGGTGCCTGGGTAATTGGATGGGAAAGGGTTGTAGTCAAGTAAAAAAAATCGTTATTCATTCTGTACAATTGTACATCAAATGGTGTCAATATTGCTACATAATATGTTTAGTTTACAGATATGAAATAGAAGGTACAATCATATTGAAAATATAAAATTTTAATATAGATTATTTAAACTTGCTTGGATAATTTAATCTATCTTGCTGTAAAAGTAAAAAATTCATGTAATGAGTAAGGTGCAATACAAATCAAATACTGTTTTAAGTCATTCTTAAATTCTAAAAACTTTGTTTGATGTTTCATGTGATCCGGCAAACTGTTAAAAAATGTTGATCCCATATACGTAGGCTAATGTTGACAAAGTTCTAATCTAGGCCTATCTAGTAACACCTCTCCTTTTCTCCTTGTATTATAACTATGGCTGTCACCAAAGAACCTTAAAAGTTGTAAATTGTTTTTAATTAAAAGTATTGTTTCATATGTATAGAGGCCAAAAAAGTCAATATTTTTAACTGTTGAAAATATGTCTTTACTGATTCCATATTATATAAGCATAACACGGATTGCTTTTTTTTGTAAATGTAAAATATTGTTTAAATTTTGCTGTGATGTACATCCATAAAGAATTATACCAAATGCAATATTGGATTGAATGTGGGCAAAATATACTATTTTCAGAGTTTTTAAATTAGCAATTGGCCTTAGCCTTCTCAGGGGGTAAATTCAAGAAGATACTTTTTTGACAAGATTACTTACATGTAGGTTCCAATTTAAATGTTGGTCTACAGTAATTCCTAAAAATGTTACGTTTTCAGTCTTTTCAACAATCTAATTATTACATACAATCATCGGATAGCAAGTTTTTAATTTTGAACAGTTTGGACATTTTATATAATTTGTTTTGGAAGAATTCATAAAATGATTGTGATTTTCAAAAAATTGATTTAACCCTTAAAGCGCCATTTATCCTATGCCTCTTTCCATTAAGTTCTTATTTATTGTAAATAAATCAAAGTTATATTTTTTAGCTGCTCTTTTTTTCTTGTTCTGTAGAGGAAAATAAAAGATACAATAACATTTATTAGCTTAGTTTACCTTTTTTTTCTTGTGTATGTATATGTATATAAGCAAACTTTTTACTTGAAAGTAAGCCTGAGACATATATCACTTATATGAATCAATACAAAATATTATTACTATTAATAAAAAATGTATATTGAATAAATTTACATGTACATAAACTGATAAAGACATTAAGGGCCTGCACATAACAGATATAATAAAAAATAAGTAAATACATGTAGTACTTGAATTTAGTACATGTGTACTATAGCACACCTTACACAAAATAGTCAAAATCTGAATTGTCCGGATTATTCATATTGACACTTAAAACTAATAAATAACTAACATATATTAAACTAAAGTAATGATAAAAACAACTAAATACACAGTTTCAATAAGGTAAGGCAGCAGACAATGACAACCGCTCGGTTCAACAGTAGCTGCGTGTATATGCGCTTGTGGCGTTGGGCAGTGCAGTGGAAATGTACACAGCCAGTCAAAAACCAGTCTCGTAGTGATTGACAAGCCAACAGAAGGTCACGTGTCGCACAATGCGTCTCTGATGGTCCACCACCCATAACCTAAATGCACTACCGGATTAAATTAGAAACATTACTTAGAAAATATTATTATTGTAACTATTGACTTTGCTGAATATGCGCTTACGGCGTAATAAGGATTAAGGGGCTAGGGAAACTGAAGCTGAAAATCCAATTTCAGCAATCGATTCAGCAGAAATTTTCATATTGGCATCATCAGCATACAAACATAATGAAGAATTATCAGTAATTACTTTGGGTATTCCTTTTAGATATTACAAAAACAAAATTGGCCCTAAAATCCAACCCTGTGGACGCCAAATTTTACTAAAAGGAGAGGTGACTTAAGGTACATTGGTTATTAAGTTACTTTTTGATAAGTTACTTCCACAAACTGTGCCCTATCAGTCACCCTTTATGCCAAGGGACGTAAGTTTATTTAACAATATATCAGACGAAACACTATCAAAAGCATTTTTAAGATCCATAAAGACCCCAACCACTTCTTCACCTTTATCAATTGCATTAATAATAGATTCAATATATTCTGTGCCAGCCTTTATCACTGACTTGTTCTTTCAATAGCCATGCTGAACAGAATCATTTAAATTGTTTGTTTCTAAATACAGAACCAATTGAGAACTCATTACTCTTTCAAAACTTTTAGAGAAAGATGATAATAAAGCCAATGGTCGATAATTAGATGGGTCATTGTGATTTCCTTTTTTAAATAGTGGTGTAACCCGAGCAATTTTTAGAACTTTTGGAAAATACCTGAAATAAGAGATGAGTTGATGACATGAAGTAGAGGTTTCAGTATCTGTAGCTTTGCTTGTTTAATGATAGGCTTAGGAACTGATCATTACCAGATGAAAATTTATTATCAAAAGAAGAAATGATTTTATCTAGTTCTTTTTCAGAGATACATTTACAAACAAATGGACTTTTAGATGGCATAAAATTATTTGTGACCGCATTACCACTAGATCTTAAATTTGATTTGATGTGAGATGAAACTAAATTTTTAACAACATTGCAAAAATGCTTATTGAACAATTTACCAACAGATCCAGGGTCTTTATAAATAATTCCATGTTTCTATGAACTGATTTCTTTCCTATTTCAGTATTTACAATATGCCATGTAGCTTTTGTAACATTAGATAAATTCTTAATTTTTTTTTTCAAAATATTTCTTCTTGGCATTAGATACATTAGTTTTATAAACTTTGTTTTTACTTTTAACTAAATCATGAATATACTTATCTCCTGTTTCCCTACCTATACTATTTAAACTAATGATTTTAATTTTTTTCAGTTGCCAGATCACAACTTATCCATTTATTCATCTGAACATATTCTCTAGTTTTAATCATTGGAAAATACAAATTAAAATAAAACAAAAATAATTTATGAAAACACTAAATTTATCCTCAACTTTAGCCATATATATATATATATATATACATCACTCCAGGATTCCTCACCCATTGTATTAACAAATTTTAGCAAATTTTCACTTGTAAACCTTCTATTTGATTTCACAATATAATTGTTATTAGCCTTCCAAGCAGCGGTGTTGATGTCTTTAACAGTTAGAAACTGGCTGTTATGATCAGATAATAATGTTGTCAATCCAATAATATTAAGCTTTTTAGGATTAACAGATGTGAAAAAGTGATCAATTGAAGACTAAGCCGATTCAGTTACTCTCGTAAGAATATTTACTAGAGATTTAATTACATAAGTAGTTAAAACTGTTTTTAATTTTTGAAAATATCAACCAGGGAGTTAATATTAACATCACCAATACAAAAAGGTTAGGATCACACTTTAATAAAATATTTAACATTATTTCTAATTTAGTTAAAACAATTTCAAAGTTTGAGTTTGGTGATCTGTAAAGTCCAGCTTTTGTAAATTTAAAATTTCCAATTTTATACTAAGAAATGCAAAACACAAAAACTATTTCTTCTAGAAAATTTGACAATTGAGGTTTTGTTACTTCTTTAAAATCTGTTTTATCTTTACTTAACATCATCACTCCTCCATAATGAACATCTCTACAATAAAAAGCATTAGTACTATATCCTCCAATGTTAAGGCGGTCAATTTCCATTTGACTTATTTTGTGCTCTGTCAGTACAACAATAACAGCTTTAATTTCTGGAAAATTTACAGGTTAATTATATATAATGTGTTTTATAATTTCTTAAAATGGCTTAAAAACAATAAATTCAAGTGCACGTTTTGGAAATGTACGATTACACTAATCAAAATTTGTAATTAACATATATTATTGTTGCTTTTATTGCAGGAAGCGCTTTTTGCCAAAGATCTTTCTGCTGTCGATGAATCACTTATAGCCCACGTCACTTTATTGTCATCTCAAGACCAGAAAAACTTTTATGATCACCTGCACTTTTCTCCTTTGAAGGTAAATGTTAATTTTTTTATAACTATCATAAATGTTGACACACAATATTTTTTTATATGAATCTCTATATTTGTAGGTCAACAGCAAAGACTTCGTATAACTGGAGTAAGAGGACATTAGCTGACTAATAAAAAGAAACTGTAAACGTTTCTAAATAGAACACATACTGGGATAGAATAAAAGGAATCTTACTACTTTTGTTGTATTTATTTGACAAATTCTGATTTAAGTATAATAAAACACTAAATGTAGGAACATGGTTTTCAGAATTCTCGACTTTATTATCGTTTAAGGAGTTTGTGTGATAATACTAGTGCAGGACAGTGTTGGCACTGAAGTTGACAAGTAATTTAGTGTTGCGATCACAAGTATGGTTTCAAGGCATCTTGTATGCTGGACAACTATTGAAACTGTTCTTTTTAAATATGGGAGATAAATAGGGCTGTTTAGCATGATTTATCATTGCAAGAACATGAATCAGGTTAAAAGTTAAAGGATGTCTTATTTTACCAGACGAAGTTAGACTAAGAAGCCCTCCATAACATACCTAGGGACCAACAGCTCAAAATTAACTTCTGAACCACCACCAGTGACTAGGCAGGCAGGCTACGTGCAAGGACTGGACTACTCAGACGGTCACCCATCCAAGGAACAGCTACACTCGATGTTGCTTGACACTGTTATTTTGCGATAACGTCAGAACCATCCGATCAAGGCCACTGGCAAGGCTACTGCTTGTATTCAAAACAGGGATTGTTTGGGTCTAGTAACTTATGATAAACCAACATCTGGTGAAGAATTTTGTGCTCTTTAATTGTGACGCAGTGTTCCTGTGTAGATCACACAATGCTTGGTAACCTTTGAGAGGCTTTTGCCTATTCCAAGAGAGTTGTGTCTGTCATCCCGAAGGTGTGAGAAGGCTTGTTTCGTATGGCTCAAAGTAGAGGCCACCGCCATCCTCCACAGCCCATCTAGTTCCTGCCAGGCTGCTATCGCATCCACTCTGAGCGTCACAGAAGGGCCTCTGCCACCCCATCTGGAGACAAAGCTCAGTCTAGTGCCATGACAGCACTGCACTGCCATTACGAGTCTAACACCAAACGGAGGGGGAGGTACGATAACCAGATGATGGAAGCCGTAGGACTCCCTTTGCCCCCATAGTACCTGTCTTACTGTCAATAGGTTGGACCATTCGCCACTATGTAATTGTGGGAGATTTGCATAGGAGATTGTTGATAGGAAAGTAATTGTTTAAGTTATTGAGGTCATCTCAGCATATCTCAAATTGAGAAGGCCATGGTGCTAGTTTGCAACTTGGGTTGTGCATTGAAAATTATTTTCATAGAATTGTTTTATTCACAGGAATAGTCTCTGAAATTATGTGATAAGAGTTTAGAAACACCCTTCATAAACACTCTCCACGTTTACGATCTTGTACAACATTGACATTTTATTTTGCAATCCTCTATAAAGTTTTACTATGTGACATTTCACTTGTTAGTACAATCTGCGAACATTTATAAAGTAATTAAAAAATTGTTTTATTATCAGTTATAATAATACTCTTTGTTTCATAATAACATTCATTTCTACTGACATAATAAATAAAATATTAATTTGAACTAACCTTAAATATTTATGTCTCTTGATTAGTATAGTTTATATGATGTCATTTTTGTAATGTCTATACAAAAGTTCTAACATTTGTTGTTGATAGATCCATGTGAGTTTCTCCCTCAGTGGAGGCGGGGTGCAGTCCACCCAGAGCTTACCCCCTGTCCTCAATGTCCTCATGCAGAGCTTGGGAGTCACACTTACTGACCTGCAGGATGTTGTCTTCAAGTAAGTCTTTCTAGAATCAATCTTGAAAATTACATTGAGGTTGCTATAATCTGACTTTAGTTTGTCTTGAGGTATTGAATTACGGAAAAGGACGGATTATCAAGGACTCATCAATCATCAAGGACAGTTAGATCTGAATGGATCCCGGGGTTTAGGATGAATGTCTGGTTGACTCTAAATTATCTGGTAAAGATCATGGAGGGAAAAATCAGTGGAAGGGTTACTGAGCTCAGAGGGGAAGGCCAAGTTTTGCTAAACAGCTGATAGATCTGCCAGCTATAGATGAGACAGGTGGGCAACTGTTATCAAACCGTAAACAATGCTCAACCGTATGTGACTAGATTAAGTTTACAACTCACTCCCATTCACTATGATTGTGTTTATTCATTTACAACATAATCTATATTGGTTAAACTAAATTAGAAGAAAATACTGGAAAGAATAATGTAAACAAATAGTTATCTTTATTACACATACTCACTTAAAAACGACAATAGGTTTGTAAGCCCTGTTCATCCATAAGCTAAAAATCAAGGTTAGCATAGTGTTCATTTTAAAACTTTTGGACTAGACTCAATGGCCTACGTACGTTTTTACCCACCTCCCTCAAAATTTAGCTTGTGACAAGAGATCTCCTTGATTTGAAATGCCTCAACATGGAGTTTTCAATCTATATCTGGCAATTTTAGTTTTTATCAAGGCATGATTTTGTTTTAGTTGAAAATCTTTACAAATTTGTCCTTGTCGTGATACTGAGTTAATATGACATGCAAGCTAGCATTATGTATGTTATTTATTATTAATATGTTATAATCATAATAAAATCATAATGTCTTCATATTATTGCACATTCTCAATATATTTATTACTGTGCAGGTTATCTTACTTTGAACGTACTTATACCTTCTTAAATCAAAAGCAGTTGATGTCCGAAGTACAACTGCACTACCGAGGTCAGCTTTTAAAGCAGCTCTATGTCTTGGTGCTGGGACTGGATGTCTTAGGAAATCCCTTTGGCCTTGTTGTTGGATTAAAAGAAGGAGTCCAGGATTTGTTCTATGAACCATTTCAGGTACAAATATTATCATAAATATTCTATGTTTGAGAATTACAATGAACGAATGACATTTCTTTTAACTTTTGTGTTTAGCCAGTGTTCATACAAGTTGATTTGGCCCATGATCACTTCGGATGTATTAAGATTGAGACTAAACACCAATGTAAACTGATAATTAGATTAAATTATGCCACCCACCCCTACACGTACAGTAGTATTGTCCTACCCGCCCACTCCTATACGTACAGTGGTATTGATCTACCACCTATCTCTACATGTAGAGTGTTATTGACCTATCCACCCTCCCCTACATGTACAGTGTTATTGACCTACCCGCCCACCTCTACATGCACAGTGGTATTGATCTACCCACCCATCCATACATGTACAGTGGTATTAACCTACCCATCCACCCCTCTACACAGTTGTATTTACCTACTCAACCACCCACTACAGAGTAAGTGGGCAAACCAGTACAGTAGAAGGTGAGTATTTGATAAATCTTCCAGTATAGGCTGGATTCGAACCAGCACTATCTTTAACCCAGGCTCAAAGTCCTGACGCCTTAGACCGTTATTGACCCTTCCACTTTCCAGCCACCCCTGCATGTACAGTGGTAATGACCTACCCAATTCCCCCTTCACTTATTGACTGTCAAAAACTCCTACTTGTACATTGGTATTTTTACCTTCATACCCACTGCTATAGGTACAGTGATATTGACCCTGCCAGCCACACCAACCTGTACAGTGGTGTTGACCTACTAACCCATTTTATCCCTCCCCAACCCCCTCCGAACCTAACCATAACAAGATCAGTCCCTCACGGTCCTTAATTCGGGAGATATCAATACATGCAGTGATTTCCCGCTTTTGCCTGGATGTGATTAGTTTTTTTTTTTTAGTTTTTTTATTTTAGTTATGTGAAGTTAAATTTTCTTAACAATAACTAAATATTAGTATATCTTTCTACAACTATTCCTAACCCAATTATGTGAATTTATATTTTTTCTAACATGATTGTACAATTTTTTAAAAAATAAATGTAGCCGATCCTCTTCTTAACCTTACTCTGCCCATTCCTCATAGACTATTGATCTGTGCTGAGAACTTATTCAGACAGAGTAAGTGGGCGAACCAGTTCAGTAGAAGGTGAATATTTGATAAATCTTCCAGTCTAGGCCGGATTCGAACCAGCACTATCTCTAACCCAGGATCAAAGTTCTGACGCCTTAGACCGTTCGGCTACCGGCTCACCAAAGGTGACAGGACAATCCATTCTAGATTCAAGTAACATAATTTCTACTTGTACAGTTAAAATTATGTTCGTAGAATCCCCACCATGTGTATACTTATGCCCCCAGATTTACCAATTTTCTAGTAAATTTGACATGATGTAACAAAATATATGTGTAAAATTCTATTTTGTGAGAATTTTAATAACTTAGTGGACATAGATATGAAGTTTTACAACTTATAGTTGAATTCCGAAAATCAACTATCTGAATCGCCGATTATCTGAATTGCTTTTAGAATGTCATTAACCCTCGGGAAGTTGTGCACCCAACTATAACATCAGATGTCGCGCATGCGGCCTTTCAGACCGCAGTGAGTACTGCGTGAGGCAGTACAAGCCACTAACACCAAAAGTCGCATGTGCGGTCCAAAGCACCGCATATGTAAAAAAAATGACACAAATGGTCGCGTGTACAGTCAAAAGCATTGTGGATGTGAGGAGCAATGTCTATTACAGCAGAAGAGTAAAGGATGGGTGGGGTGTTGGACAAGGCATGTCAGCTAGTAGATGTGGTGGAAATATGTGGAGTGCCAAACCTGTCTGGCTTGCCACATGCAGAAAAATGTCATCCCTGCGGTGATTTCGACTATAGTGGGACTTCCCGAGAGTCAAAGAAACCAGAAATATTCAGTTTTTTTATTTTGTTCTGTAAAAATCAAAAGTGAATAGCAATGTATAGTAAGTAATATTTGTAATCTAATGAGATAAATTATACATACAATAAATAACGCACTATACGCTTCAATAAATAACACTATCTTACAAGTCCAAATTCCACTATGAAATATATAATTTGTAACTATTATTTAATTAAATACTCTTTCTTGTTTAAATATTGTTTTATTTCATCCCATTTCAACACACATGCATTAATTAAATAAAATAGACTGTGTTGACAAAATTCCAATCATCTAAATTTTTGATCATCCGAATGGGCCTGGTCCCAGTTGATTCCCATGGTTGGAGTTTTTCTGTAATATAAAAAAATATTTATTCTAAATTAGTAGGTGTAGTAGTTAATTGTATTCAAATTGAGGGATTTCCTGCACCCTGTGCACAATTGCAATTAAGACTTATGACTGTGGTCTAAAGTTAAAATGACATTCTACTTGACATGTGCTTATACTACGGATTTTCATTTCCTGTGTGTATCATCCCCAACAGGCCCAAGTTCAGGTGAAATTATATTAAAATGTAGCTTTCGTTGTTAAACACATAGATATGAAATTTTATGATTTTATTCTTGAAACTGAAAATATATTTATTGGATCCAGATTTTGGACCACCCAGTAAAATTGAACTCAATTTTGTTTACCTGCTGTCTTTCCTTCATCACTTAGAGGACAAACACAAATTTAACTTTTAAAGAATATATGAAAATATCAAAATATTCTTTAGTTTGTGAAATATTCTTCAATGATGCAGTTTTCAAAGAAAAATGTTAAGCGTGGTTACAATATATGCCTCAACACAAAAATAACATTGTAGATAAAATATAAAACATTATAATTTTGTTATACCATAATGTTTTTATCAGTGTATTTGTTTCAAATTAGTTAATTCACCTCAATTCATTAATTATACCTAATCTAATTAAAATTGTTTTCAAAATAGGATATTAATTATCACAATAGGTACTTGATAATTTTGTTTTAAAAGTGCAGAAAGAAACTTCTAGCTCATGCTAATCCATCTATTCCATCTTGGGAATTATGCAGCTAGGTTGCAAGATCGTTAATACTGTATGTCCTATTTTTTATTTATGATAGATCATGTTAGCTACAAACTATTTTATCCTGTTTCAGGGAGCTATTCAAGGACCAGGAGAGTTTTGCGAAGGTATTGTTCTTGGTGTCCGTAGTCTGTTTGGCCACACTGTTGGGGGAGCAGCCGGTGCAGTATCAAGAATTACTGGGGCCATGGGTAAGAATAATTTACAATTTATTTTTTATGAATTCAGATATTTATTTGACCCATTGGGCTATTAGTTGTTTGGCCAGGAGTGCTAGGTTCTCTAGCAACTAAAATGAATAAAATTCAAGGTTTCAAATACTAAATTAATAGTAACTCTCCAAGAAAATATATTTATTTTATTTGTTAACAGAAGAACTGTGAACAGTGAAGTGGCCTAAAAAATAAATTTAATTTCACAAAGTTATCCCATTCATTATTTTATATCAATTAAATTTATTTCAACCAGTTCTGAACACAGGTTGTTCAACAATGATGGTGTCATTGAGAATAGGCGATATTCTGTTGTAAGTTAGCTTCTCTGCAACTTATATCAGACACTTAAAAGAGCTATTGGGCAGTAGCTTTTAACTTGTTCTAGTTCATTACTTGGCTATAAAACAGCTAGTATTTTAGATCTTTTAAAAGCGTTGGGCATATCGCCACTTGTTAATTTGGCATTGAAAATGAAATGAAATGAAATGAAATGAAAAACGTCTTTATTTATATTCAAGAGGCGAAGTTAGGGCTGCAAAGCCCTCTCTACCACTTAACCTCATCATACATAACAAGATGTTTTCAAATATAAATAACAATTTACAAGGAAATACAAAATAGAAATTGCAATGTACGAGGTAAAACATATAAAGTCAAAAAATGTGAAACATTATATTTGAACTTAAAAATATTTCGACTATCTCAAACAAAACTACTGTTATTCATAACATTTATTCAAAACTACATTCATTCGGCACAATCACTCATTACCGCCACCACCAAGCCACAGCGACACCAACCACTACTCCCGCTAGGCCCGCAGCAGATAGCACCTCACCTCCGCCCCAAACCTAGTGCGCTTATCGATGGATCTGACATTATCAGGCAAAGCATTCCAGAGCCTGCACGCGGAGACAATAAATGATTTGTTGAAAGTGGTGGTGCGGTGAACTGGAATAGCTAACATTGACTCACCACGTCTTGTTCTACGCACACCAACTTGTGACAGATAAACAAACTGCTCTGACAGATAATTAGGAATTTGGTTTTGAAGAATACTGTGCAACAATATCAGGATATGGAATTGTCGAAGATTGTTTAACTTTAAGATAGATAATTGGGAGAAAAATGGAGTAACATGATCCCTTCGCCTCAGGTTGAAAATAAATCTGATACAGTAGTTTTGGGCACGCTGTAATCTTTCCGCGAGCTCAACAGACATGTCATTGATTACAGTATCACAGTAGTTAAAGTGAGTGAAAACTAGAGTCTTTACTAACAACACCTTGACATTGAGAGGGAAAAACATGGCAAATCTTTTCAAAGTGTGTATAGCAGCAAAAACTCTATTACACATTACAGCTACTTGATCAGTCCAGTTCAAATTTTTATTCATAATAAGTCCTAGGTTTTTAACTTTGTCACAAAACGGTAATTCTGTATTATTAAGTTTGAGTTTTGGTATATTTGTCAGGTCAATGTTAGAAGTGAGTCTAGTAGAGCCCAACAATATTGTTTGGGTTTTGGCCTCATTGAGCTTTAAGCCATGCTTGACAGCCCAATTTGTGATAGACTGGATATCACAGTTAATGTTAGTTACGGCAGTAGGCAAGTCTTTCAGAGTGAAGTGAGTATATATTTGTAGGTCGTCAGCGTATAAGTGAAATTTGCAGAAATTGATAACAGTAGTGACATCGTTAATTTAGAGTAAGAATAAGAGTGGCCCAAGCACAGAACCCTGGGGCACACCTCTAGTCACCAGTTCCCAGTCAGATTTTCTGTTGTCTGCCTTTACACACTGCCGACGGTCCGTCAAGTACGACCTGACCCATTCAATACAACCATCAGAAAAACCACCAGAGAGCATTTTTATATAAAGAAGGGGATAGTAAACGCAGTCGAAAGCTTTAGAGAAATCAAATAGAGTCAAGATGGTAAGTAGGGACTTATCAATAGCAGAGCGGACATCGTCAGTAATTTTAAGAAGGGCAGTGGAAGTACTGAATCTTGAACGGAATCCAGATTGGAAATTGGACAATAATCCAGCACTCTCCATAAACGATGACATCTGACGGTGGACTAACCTTTCGAGGCATTTTGACAACGCTGGCAAGATACTGATAGGTCTGAAATCTGATGCAACTTGAGGTGACGAAACTTTTTGTAGAGGGCGCACAATAGCAGATTTCCACTCAGACGGAAAAGTAGATGTGGTTAAAGATTTATTGAAAATAGCTGTAATCACAGTCAGTATTGCTGGAAGTAAAAGTTTGAGAATTTTAATAGGGATTTTATCAGTACCGACTGCGTTGCTAGTCATCCTCATCACAGCATCAAGCACATCAGCCTCAGTCACCTGAGTGAAGACGAACTGATGGCGAGGGCGGCAAAGAGGAGTGGCATTCAGCTCACTGACAAAGTCACGAGCTCTGGACAGATCGATTGGAATGTTAGTGAAATATTTATTTACGATATTAAGATCAAGGGAAACAGGTTTGTCACTATTGGTCTTACCAATGCCTAGCTCCCTGACCTTAGACCACAAGCCTTTAGTACATATGACACCAGAGAAAGATCTATAATAGAATCGTATCTTGGCATTGCGAAATTGTTGCTGAGTCTTATTCCTCAGTCTTTTATACTCCGCCCAATCGTCAGATGACTTAGTTCTTTTAGCCCTACGAAAAGCAATGTCCCTTAACCTCTGTAGTTGACGTAAGTAGTCATTAATCCATGGGGCTGGTTTCTTGGTGACCCTCTTAGTGATCAAGGGAGCATGCTTATCAAGGAGACAAATTGTGAAATTATTAAACATGTTTACCGTAGTATTGACATCAGGAGCGTGGATTATATCATGCCAAGACATTAGGAGTGCATCAGCTAGAAGTGCATCAGAATCAATATTATTGAGTCTCCTGTACGAGATGAATTTGGGTTCACATTTAGGAGTGGTTAGACGATATACACAAAATATTAAATCGTGTCTTGACAGGCCAAGGACAGGGTGCTGACCGTGGTGCACGACATGGGACAGGTCAGAGACAGCCATGACGTCCAGCCATGTATCCGTAGTAGCAGTGTGATGGGTTGCTTGTAAAGGCAGTATAGTCATGTTACAAGAGAGAAACATGCTTGTTAAGTAAGTCTAATCGTAAGTAGCAGGGCCCAAAAGTTCGAGTTAAAGTCACCAGTTACAATGACATGACTATAACGAGCCATAAGATCAAGAAGAATGGATTCAAATTCAACGAGAAAACCAAGATTAGGTGCCCTATAACAAACAGAAATTAAAACATGTATCAAACAGAAATTAACAGAAACATCAAGAAACATGTACTCAGGTCGCCCCAACCTGGTGTTGTCAGAGGAGTACTGTATTGTAGTAGGTAAATTAGATTTGACAAAAGCTGCAACTCCTCCACCACCTTTGGACAGACGATCATTACGATAAAGAGTATATCCAGATAGATCAACACTTTTATCTGATATATTAGGCTTGAGCCAGGATTCGGAAATTAAAACGATATCAAAAGAAGAAAATTCAAAAATTAAACGAAATTCGTCAATATGACCAAGAAGAGATTGAGTATTGACATGGGCTGTCTTAAGAAGTCTGGAGTAGGGGGCAAGGGTGCTGGCGAAGTGATCTGATTGTAAAGTTGATGGTGGCAGGGGGGAGGAAGAGTGAGACGCCATCACGGGGTCACCCGACGGCCGTGCGGTCGAGCAGCCAGCGACCACAGCAGCATAGCACGGTGACGGTAACCACACACATACACACATATATACATTGTACACACACAAACTAAATTACTTACTAACATACTCAGTATCATAACATAATTAATGTCCGCACTCCAGCAAAACAATGAGAAATAGACTGAGCGGGAAATTATATAAACTTTGCAAACAAGAGGATTCAATTTTATATTAAATAACACATAATTGATAATTGAGTCAAAATAATTCAATATTAAATTGATAAAATGCATTACAATTATTGTCATTGTTGTGTGCGGTATTATCAATCAATGGCAAACATAAAGATTATAATTAAATATACTAACTTAATACTGTATATACATGAAATAATTGAATAAAAGTTAAAAGATTGAAATTACGGGATATTTAAATGAATTTAAAATAAACAAAATTTATAAAACTAAACCGATTTGGTTCAGACTGGTGTAATATTCAGTCATATTTTGGCGGGTTATCAATCAGAACAATTGAACATTTGCAGGAAAACTAAAGTTATATATTTAAAACTAACGGAATCAAAATTAACTTCTAAAAATAAAATAAAGAACATATAAGATTTACGATTACAACAAATTAAACAGAGCTAACTTCTTCCAGATTAAATAAAGGTATTTTAAGAAATCGACAAAATTCGAACAAATCTAACTTCTACAAAACAAACAAAACAAATTATACGTTACAGAAATTAACAAATTAAACAAAACAACTGTACTACAAATTAAAATAAAAGAAATTTTAATTTATATGGTTTACGATTACATCAAATTAAACAGAGTTAACTTCTTCCAGATTAAATAAAGGTAATTTTAGAAATTGACAAAATTAAAACAAACCTAACTTCTACATGAACAAACAAAACAAATTTTAAGTTAACAGAAATTTACAAAATTGACAAAACTAGCATGTACAAAATTAAATAAAAGAACAATCTTACAGAGTGTGCAGTCAAGTCGACGCCACCTCCAGATCTGACAGCTTGGTCGCCACGCCGCGCTTTCCGGTGCCATCGACGTAGAACACTCGGCCGTCTAACGTCCAGGTGCTGGTCCGCCCGTACCGCTCGGCTGCCTTTCTGTAGATTTCTTGTCTCCGAGCTGTCAGGTCCTCACGTATGGTAATGCCACTTCCTTTCAGTCGCTTCTTCGAGTTGAACACCAGTCGCCTATCTCGATAGCTGGTAAACTTGACGATAATGGGACGATGCTGCGGCCTCCCACCTGCGGCTGGACCCGGCGGCTTGCCCACCCGGTGCGTCCTGCAGAGCGCTGTGGATGGAAGCTCCAGGCCAAGGTGGTCACGACACAGCTGCGTCACCAAAGCATCTGTGCACTCACCTTGCTTTTCTGCTACACCGAAGAATCTAAGACTGTTTCGGCGCTGATATTGTTCCAACTCATCCGTCTTACTGATCAGGTCACCCTCAAGCTGCGAAACTCTGTTGCTCAACTTTGTCATCTCCTCCCGCATATTCCTCAATTCCTCCAGGACAGGCATCATGGCAGCAGATACAGCTTTCTCTACGACTGCCTTCAGCTCCACCGACATCTTAGCGACCAAGGTGTCAGTCATTGAAGACTGTTAAAAGCCAATGTTTTACTTTTGCATCAGCGTACTTTTAAAATTCTGGGAAGATGTCATCCATTCCGGCTGCCTTCCCAACTGGCAGATCCGTGACCGCCTCATTTAACTCTTGTAGAATGAAGGACCTAGAAACTTCTAACAGTGCCTGTGTGCTTCTCTTGGTCTCATTCAGTTTGTTTTTTTTATTAGAAACCTTTTTATTAGAAGTTTGGTGGGTTGACTTAGATAAGCCGACAGTAGGTTTTGCTATAATCATAGGTCTTGGATGCAGCCCAATACTATTTTCAAAGGGCTTACCGGTAAGAGAGTTTCCGAAGTAAGGACCAAGTCTCTCTGCCACTGTAGATAAAATTAAGGGTTTCTATTGTATTCACCCACTTCTCTCTCCTAGCATTATAGAGAGAGTGCAGCAATGTACGGTGTTCTTAAACTCCTTGAATAGATCCTCACTTTTTCTGCTCCTGGTATGTTTTCTTTCTTGAAGCCTCTAGGGAACACACCTTAGCAGAAGAAACGATAAAGCTAGTGAAACGATCATACGAGGGTAATTCAATAATTAAAGAAACAAACAGGTCTGGAGAGAAAACTGTTAGTAGAATAATTGTACTTTTATAGCTTTAAGTTGGCATCACTGGGATAAGCCCTGATCAGCTGATTGATTAACATCGCTGTTTTTATAACCTCAAAAATACATTTAATGATGGCAAGTCCACTTGAAAATTTCACCTTAGTTGAACAACGTTCTGTTATTTGTTTTTTACTTGCTGAAGGTGAAAAACCAGTGAATATATATATACTCTAGAATGACTAAAGTGTATGGTGACAATTTTTTAAATCGTGCAAATTTTTACTAGTGGGCAGAACAGTTCAAAAATGGCCGAGACTCAGTGACTGACGAACACCATCCTGGCCAACCAGTTGAGGTTTCAACTCCCTCACTTGAAAGTCCAATTGATGACACAATTCGTGCTGACCGCTGAGTTACTGTGGAAATTATTGTTGAAAAAGTTCATGTTAGTATGGGCACAGTTCATAACATTATTAAAAAACAAGTTGAAGTACTACAAAACGTGTGCAAGATGGGTCCCAAAGGAGTTGACAAGGCTACACAAGGAAACAAGGTTGAGAGTGTGCACAGAGCTACAGGAACGTTGTGAAAGGGAAGGTGAGCACTTCCTCAACAAAATTTTAACATGTGATGAAACTTGGGTTCACTATTATAAGCCAGAATCAAAAAGGCAAAGCACGGAGTGGAAGCACACCAGCTCACCTCTCAGGAAAAAATTCAAAATCCAATCATCAGCAGGAAAAGTCATGTTCACGGTGTTTTGGGATGCTGAAGGTCCGGTTTGTTGTGATTATCTTGAAGAGCAGCATACAATTAACAGCTAATACTACTCGGATATGCTTTCGAACAAAGTGAAACTAGCCACGAAAGAGAAACGTCGTGGATCTCAGAGAAGAGGTGTGATTCTCCAACAAGACAAAGCACGTCCTCATACTGCTCAGTTAACCAGAGAAACCATTAACAAAATGTGCTGGGAAGTACTGTCTCATCCCCCTTACAGTCCCCAATTTAACACCAAGTGATTTCCACTTGTTTGGTCTGCTGAAGGAGACATTGCGTGGAAAGATGTTCCAGGAAAACGAGAACGTCAAGAAGTTTGTGGGAAATTGGCTCAAACACCCAGATAAAGAGTTCTTTGCAGCTGGCATAAAAAAGCTTGTGGTCCGTTGGAACAAGTCCATAAATGTTCACGGGAATTATGTTGAAAAGTAGTAAAAGTATTGTTTTGTAAAAATAAATTGTTTCCTCTGTAGACCTGCTTGTCTCTTTAATTATTGAATGACTCTCGTAATTATTTATTAAAGGCGGAATGAACCAGATGTCATCTTCAAGCCTTGGTATCAGTCAGCTTGGTTAAAGTTCCATCTAGGCAAGGGAAAAAATTGGACAATGGGAACAATCCTACAGATATCAGAAAAGGCATATGCTGTGAATGGGGCAAGACACCAAGAACAGAACTTTAAATACTCGTAAATAGAGGTCTAAAAGATTGTTCACTTAAACAGAATCGTAAGTCCAGGGCATAACACTAGTTATACACAGAGCCTAGAGTGTACAGTGAGTTGTCAGTTTTGAAAATATAATTAAAAATTTAGAATTCAGAAATTAAGTTATGAAAATATTAATGCTTTTTGTAACAGGAATTTTTGGAAACATGTTTAAGAAGAATACTTTAAAAATTAGTAGAAGTAAAATCTTAAAACTAGGTAAGGTTTAAATGAGGTATCGTAGTATACTACTGACAACATACATGTCTCTGTCCTTTGAAATTGCTTGTACAAGTATTTTATATTTATGAGTATAATTTAATAAATATAGTGTGTTTTCAAGTCTTATCAGAAGGTGAGTTGAAATTGCAGAAGTTAATCGTTTTTCATAATGACAATGGCAAATTTCCATAGTAATTTCACAATTCTATTTTTAAGTATTGATCTCAAAATTGTCAAAATTATGTGCTATACTGAACATTTTTTACTAACAAAACCAATTTTATAATAAATGTATATGTTAGTCTAGTTTTTATAAATCTATGTATAAAACAGTTAATGTATGATTCTTAAAATAAATCCATCCATGACAGTTTGTTACTGACTTTTAAATTTCTCCCTTCAATAATTGCATAAATACTCATGTTTGCCTTTCTGTTTAACAGGCAAAGGTCTTGCAGCCCTCACTTTTGATGAGGACTATCAACGTAAACGACGGGAACTAATGAATACAAGACCAAACTCAATGCCACAGGGCTTGGCTCAGAGTGGAAAAGGACTAGTTATGGTAAGTCATTGGAACTATAAATTTGTAACCAACACCAATGTTGAAGTTGTGGAAAGTCACTTAAGAACTAATGAACTTAACCTTTTTATTCAGAAAGTCTCTTTATTAAATGCTCTCTCCTCTTCTACATCTTGCAATATTTGGACAACGATTCGTCACCCACTCATATCTATTGATGTCCTCTGCCCTTAGCATTGGCGCCTACCTTTTTTCATTAAAATATCTTAAACACTATAATGCTAAGGATATGATAGCATCTGGGAATTGTATAGTAACATATAGTTGAACAAAGACAAAACATCAATCGTAAATATCCACCCTAGTAATTGCACAAGTTTCAGAGCAAATCTTAAGGGCCGTCTGCACACTGGACTCCATTAATGAATTTTCTAGCACCGTCAACTTGTTGGTGCTGCAGGTGGATAAATCCTTATCTAAGGTTGTTTTTTACTTAATCTTTCATCTTTTTAATATCGTGAGGATGACCCTTAGGATTACACATATGCTTAGTTTAGTCTTATTCTTAGTCCTTAGGATTACTCTCATATGCAGATAAACTAAACGATAGGCTAACACACTTTTCTGTTTCATCATGTTAGGCTTCATTATAGCTAAAGAACACAATGTATAGATACCAGTAGCTGATGATGAAACAGAACAAAGACATTAAAGAACACAATGTATAGGTACCAATACACTAAATTTAACGTGGACCAACACCAATATAACGTCATATAACCCTAAATAACATTTATGACACTAACAATAATAAATAGAATCATCTTGCTAAGTTGCTAAGACTGAATAACAAGATTTTTGAAACCTCACAAGCATTAGCAAAAAGATTTACGAGTCAAGGCAGTTATGAATGAAAAACTTACCTCAACGGTATAGGGTTGGTTTTAAATGGTAAGGGCTAGTTACGGTAAGTCTGTTGCATAACATTTAATTTTACTAAGATTTTTATAAATACTTCTAGGCATTGAAAATATTGAAATTTTAATTTTTAGGGAGTGGTCGAAGGAGTGGGTGGCGTGTTCTCTAAACCTATCTCTGGGGCCAGGGAAGAAGGTGTGGAAGGGTTTATCAAGGGCATGGGTAAAGGTATGGTTGGTCTAGTGACCCGTCCCACTGCTGGTGTCATAGACTTTGCCAGTGGCTCTCTCAGTGCTGTCAAAAGGTAAGAACGTTGTTTTTATCATATTAAAAGTTATTTTTCCAATCTTTGTTCAAATTCAATGAGCTATCGAAAAGATTTTACAAAAATAAATTTAAGTTTTTGGTAGTTTAGTCTTCATAAGTCATCCTTACCCTGGGTCTGGAATCAGGAAACATAAAACTCCAATAACAGCACACGTTCATAAAACGCCAATGTGACTGAGATCAGCACATATTTCATGCTTGTAGAACACCAAAAAGGATGAGGTCAGCAAGTGTTTCATATTCCTAAAACGCTAATAGCACCGATATCAAGAACATGTTTCATGTTCATAAAACACCAATATGACTGAGATCAGCATATGTTTTATGTTCATAAACAACTGTAGGAAAAATCATTCAACTAATGAAGTAATTAATACATTTTTCAATACACACCCAGATATGAAAGGACAAACTCAGAAAAATACAGTAATTTGTTTTAAATGTTATGACTTCTCTAAAGGCTTTGCCATTGTCTGCCATGACATATGGGCCTGCTGCTGAATCTTGGACCACTTTGTTTCAACATGTAAGCTGTAGCCCTTATTAGGTCATATATAAATAATAGAACATTCCAATCTAGTTGGTGCAACAAACTCATATTGAATGTAATTGTAATTATATCAAATACAATCAGACCTAACAATGGTGCCTCTACAATTCGTGAAGTACATAACAATGGTGCCTCTTCAAATCATGCAGTACCTAGCAATGGTAACTTTACAATTCGTGAAGTACATAAGAATGGTGACTTTACAACTCATGCAGTACCTAACAGCGGTGACTACAACTCATGGTGTACAGAACAATGGTTGACAAAAACTCATAATAAATCGATATATATAAATAAATCCTTTAAATAAATACAAATATTATTGGGCTGTGATTATCACCAGTAGAAATTCTCTGACCACTGTGGTTATTATTTCATTAATCTTTCATTAATTAATATTTCATTAACAATATTTGAATCTTAATGTTATTGTTGCTTTTACAGAGCAACAGAGCTTGGTGAAGAAGTAATTAGATTAAGGGACCCTCGTTGCTTCAAAACTGATAATCTGGTACGACCTTACTGCAAACTGGAATCTGAAGGCAACCGAATTCTTAAGGTAACAAGACCCACAATAATAGAAATTGCTCAGTTTTATAAAAAAAAACGAACTTTAAATTTGAAATAAATATATTTTGATATTATATATATATATAAAGAAAAACTAAACATAAATAAACAAGAATGTCATTTGACTGATTAAGAATATTTTTTTTATTAGTCCATAATGTTAATTTTTAAAATAATTACAGAAAATATAAGATTCTGAAAATAATATATCAGTGATGAGGCATTACAGTCTTCAGGTCAGTGCAGTACGGAATGAAATTTTCTTCCATTACAGGCATCAGGGCTTCCCTACAAACTGCACCAGTTTCGTTGCTATGGCTCTAAAATACAATACTTTAGAATTACCAAATACAATATAACCAATAAAATACAATACAAAAATAAAACCAAAATGTAGGTTTGGATGTATAATTGTCTTAGTTCTATTAGTTTTTGTTTGACACTGCTGTAGAATCTGTCCAACTGTATGTGGCCCCGACACCATCAAATGTGTATGAGTGAACATGAGATGTCCTCCAGCTCTTCCTAACCATCTAATGTTATCCTTATGTTGTCCTCCTCATTCTGCCTTTCCTCATGTTGTCCTCCTCCTCCTCCTTATGTTGTCCTCCTCCTCCTTCTGCCCTTCCTCATGTTGTCCTCCTCCTCCTTCTGTCCTTCCTCATGTTGTCCTCCTCTTCATTCTGTCCTTCCTTATGTTGTCATCCTCCTCCTTCTCTAATTCCTAATGTTATTCTTATTCCTTATGTTGTCCCCCTCCTCATGCTGTCCTCCTCCTCCTTCTGTCCTTCCTAATGTTATCCTCATGTTCTCCTCCTCCTCCTTCTGTCCTTCCTCATGTTGTCCTCCTTCTGTCCTTCCTCATGTTGTCGTCCTCTTCTTTCTGTCCTTCCTTATGTTGTCCTCCTCCTCCTCCTGTAATTCCTAATGTTATCCTTATGTTGTTCCCCTCCTCATGTTGTCCTCCTCCTTCTGTCCTTCCTAATGTTATCCTCATGTTCTCCTCCTCCTCCTCCTCCTCCTTCTGTCCTTCCTCATGTTGCCTCCTCCTCCTTCTGTCCTTCCTTATGTTGTCCTCCTCCTCCTTCGGTAATTCCTAATGTTATCCTTATGTTGTCCCCCTCCTCATGTTGTCCTCCTCCTTCTGTCCTTCCTAATGTTATCCTCATGTTCTCCTCCTCCTCCTTCTGCCCTTCCTCATGTTGCCTCCTCCTCCTTCTGTCCTTCCTCATGTTGCCTCCTCCTCCTTCTGTCCTTCCTTATGTTGTCCTGCTCCTCCTTCGGTAATTCCTAATGTTATCCTTATGTTGTCCCCCTCCTCATGTTGTCCTCCTCCTTCTGTCCTTCCTAATGTTATCCTCATGTTCTCCTCCTCCTCCTTCTGCCCTTCCTCATGTTGCCTCCTCCTCCTTCTGCCCTTCCTTATGTTGTCCCCCTCCTCATGTTGTCCTCCTCCTTCTGTCCTTCGTCATGTTGTCCTCCTCCTCCTGTCCTTCCTCATGTTGTCCTCCTCCTCATTCTGTCCTTCCTCATGTTATCCTTATATTGACCTCCCCCTCCTTCTGTCCTTCCTCATGTTGTCCTCCTCCTACTTCTGTCCTTCCTAATGTTATCCTTATATTGTCCCCCTCCTCATGTTGTCCCCCTCCTTCTGTCCTTCCGAATGTTATTCCTTCCCGAATTTTTATTATAGAAGTCAAATATTGAATTAAGGGAAACAAACAATGTTTATTTATGTTTTATTCAAGTTTATTTAACCAAGATTATAATAAAGACCACTAATTCATTGATGACAGATGCAAATGTTAATTTTAGTATACACTTATACTGTTTAGATTACCTAACCTAATTCCGATAACCTGCCTGACTGACTAGCAGAAGCTGACGGAATGTACTTTACTGAATAAAATAACCAATAGATATCTGTTGGTTACAGACTATACATCACATAACGTCCTAGATTATGTCATAAATAATGTGTTTTAAGATTTTTAAGTAGTATTTTCTCTGATCCGTTAATACAAACAATATGCTCTCCAGAGGCAGCCATTATCAATCAATGATAACGTAATTGAATTGAAGTTATCATTACTCAAACACAATATAACGAGCTGATCGTAATTGGAAAGCAGGTTATTTTCATCAATATTAGTAATAAAAACTGAAATTTTAGGATAGTTTGTTGAACAAATTTACAAGCATAAATAATAAAAACGTGTTTATGAAACAAAACTCATAACAAAACTATAAATCATTTTAACAGTGGCTTGTACAAGTCGTTGTTCGTTGCGTCATTTTGAACTAGTTCATTCACCTAGTTCATTACAGTGAACGGTTCGGTCGTTTAGTAGTCTTGCAAGTTACCTATCTCTAGAGTGGGGTAATGTGGTTAGGGTTTATGTGAACTTGTGCATGCGTTGAAGGTGACGGGCATCTGACTTTCTTCTCACTGCAGTTAGATGTTTTCAATTCGTAAAATCGCAAAAGCCATCTGTCATTCTGAATCAAGTCAGTATATAGTTTGTTATCAAGTTGCACTACAAATACGGTTCTAATTAATTGTTAATACAGAAAACCAGATATCATTCTGCAGAAATTAATGTAATTTTGGGGTACGGAAAATAATTTCTCAATTAGATGATTTCTTTCTGCAGCCATCTCTTTCATTCTGCGACAATGTCACCCTGTTGCACATTATTTTGCTTTGGAGTCTCTTGTTATCATTCTCCTCCTCCTATCCTTCCTAATTTCATCACCTTATCATCCTCCTTATTCTCCTCCTAAACCTCTAAATACTATCTTAATCTTGCTCTCCTCCTATCTTTCCTCTATTATCCATCTCCTTTCCCTATCATTGCTAATGTTATCCTCCTTCTAACCTTACTAATAAATAATGTATTCTTTTACTGTTTTTAATGTTATTTGAAATAGAACAACCGTTAGTCAATTGGTAGTCAATAAACAAATAATTGTACATACATTTTTGTTCTCTTTTAGCAATAGAAGTTTTAATTAGGTTAAATAAATATAAAATAAAAAGTTTAAATAACTAAACACTTGCCAATTTCATATGTAACTGTCCTGAACTAAATGACTAGTTTCTTTTATCCAGGAGCTTGAGAAGGGCAAGTACTACACTACCGATGACTACAACTACCATACTACCATAGGGAATGCCAAGTGCCATGATATACTGTTACTAACAGATAAACGGCTCTTGTTACTGAGTCGCAATGACATCTTCGGAGGATATCAGGTATTGCTAAGTTTAATACCTTTTAAGTTCTTCTAAACTCATTTTTCTTTTATCTTTTATAGCCTTTGGTTAGTCATTTTTGGTTATGCTAGTCATATACTTTAAGTTAATTAAAACATAATTGTAACATTTAATTTGTTTAAATTAATTTCAGGTCGTAAACACCTAAGTCTAATGTATATATTTGCAAATACATTGTGTACTGTCTTTATATTTCTTTTCAACATTAGAATAAATTTTAAAATTGATTCTATACCGGTAGTTAATTATTTAAGAATACACATTGAGTACATTACCAGAACGTGTGAGGAAGTTTTCTTAAATTTGCTTTTATATTTTACTAGTTTTAAAAGTCTAAATTTTCATTATTATATAGTATTGTCACTCTATACTGTTGATCGGAAAATGATACAAGTAGTATCTATAACATATCTTCCCTTCTATTTCTTGTGCGAATGTTGACCAGTCAAATATACAGTGAAATATTTTATTGAAAGCAAAGTGTTCTCTTGACCTTGAGATCTTATTCGTCTTGATGTGCGATCACTAGGTCAAAGTAATTTCTTCTTATTTCTAGCTATGGTAATCCAAGGCTATACCGCAAATCAGGCACAGGTATAGTTATACCTAAAGGTAAGTTAAACCTAACCTAACCTAACCAACCAGTCTTTTGTAATTTTTTAATCAGACAGAGCACCAGTTCAAAATAAATGTATGTATGTTGGATCAGTTATTGTCTATATAACTGATTACTAATCACATTTAGTTTGACTAATTACAGAATATAATAACTGTTCTTTAATTTATTTGTTGTTTAGTATATAAACTATTTTGAGCTGTTAATATTTACGTAACTTATCATTTAGGTTGAGTTCACTCATATTTGGGGAGAATTGATAACTCCACCAGTCGTAGTTGCGAAAGGCATAGAGATTAAGACTGGAATAGGGAAAAAGAAGCTTTTCCGATCCAATGAACATACAAGAACTATCATCATGGAAGATGAAGATCTAAAAAATGTAAGTGGTAGAGCTATTTTTAAGCCAAAATACCATCAATTTAAACCTAGTTCTTCTTATACAAAGAGTGTTTAGCATACTGTTTAGAAAGATGGTAATTAATAAAAGAACATGGTCAGCATTTTATACTTAGTAACTTTTGTTTAGAATTTAAGATTAACTGCTGGGGATTTTCTTTATGAACTAAAAATTGCAGTAGAGATTCCTTTGTATAAAAGTGGACCACCAGCAGTATGTTCAAACTACAGGCCAATTTCGAAATATCAACACTTAATCTTAAAAACAAAATTGATAGAAAAATGTTTAAAGTTTTAAAAGTTACAACAGTTTTTAGTAAAAATAGTTTTTAGGAAAGGTCTTGGTTTCGAAATTCCATTGATAAATGTTATGAATAATTACCTGATTTTGTAAACAAAAATAAATGTATTTCAGGACCTTTATTAGACATAAAGAAAGCCTTTGACACAGTAAATTAAATGAAATTAACTTTTAAAACAAATACAAGTGAGCGTCACACAACACAAATTTATTACAATATAAGTACAAAATATACAAATATAAGGCGTGTTTTTAAAGTAAGTACCGTTTTGGAATTCCATCGGTAGCGCTGCGATCAGCGTCCAGCGCATGCGTGCTAGGTACTACTATCTTTTGGCAAGCCACAGCCGCTGTTACGGACCCATTTGATTGTATTTAAGGTCGCTTATGACTGCTTAAAATTCCTCCTCTGATTAAAAATGCTGCCAACTGTAAAGTACATGTGATAAGTTTTCATAACAATAAAGACATGAAAGCAGCTGACATTCATCGAGAGATCTGTGAAGTTTATTAAGAATACAGAATGAGTGATGGGATGGTATGGAAATTGGTGAGAGCTTTTAAGGTTGTGCGAATGTGCATGATGATGAAGGAAGTCGGAAACCTTTACTCATTACTGATGACTTGGTGCAAAATGTTGATGAAAAAAGTCAGAGATTACAACTGCATCATTATGTGTCTTCAAGTGTCAAGAAGTGCGATTATTAAAATTTTGACAGACTGTTTGAAGTACCGAAAGTTATGCTTATGGTAGGTTCCCAAAATGCTGACGGAGAATAAAAAAAAAAAAAAAAACTTGACAAAAATCACACAAAAAATTTTTAATCAGTTCTCTCACATTCCTAGAATATTAGAATCGTAATGGTTACAATTTTCTTTAACCAAATTAATTATCACGGTGACATACTCACGATGAGTGTCAGCTGCTACCACACCCTTTAGCATTATGAAAACGTACACAGCACATAATTCACAGTTGGCGGGATTTTTAACCGGAGGAGGAATTTTAAACAGTCATAAATGACCTTAAATACAGTCGATTGGATCCGTAACGTGGGTTTGGCTTGCCAACATATATTAGTACCCACCACGCATGCGCTGAATGCCGACCGCAGCGCTACAGCAGCAGGATTCGAAAACCGTACTTACTTTAAAAACACACCTTGTATATGTATAATTATAGTTTTAGAGTGGCACAAGAATGGTTTAAGAGCTATTTAGGTAACATATTTCAGTGTGTTAAAAATAAATTGGATATATAGTAAAATGGGAGAGATTACATATGGGGTACTACAAGGACCCGTTTTTGGAGGAATACAACTTATAATATACATAAATGATCTGCATGAAGCTACATTACAGGGTAAGCTGACTGACTGCATTTGCTAAGGACACAGCTTTGTAAAATCACTTGCAAGATGCATTAAAAAAAGTTCATAAAAACTGTATATTTTTTAAACTATACATACAAGTAATATAAAAATTGATAAATTGGTAAATCACTATAAAAATGGGTTGGTCTAAAAAATGTCTTGTTTCTAAATTTCTTGGAGGATTGAAGGATGGTTCTTAAAAAGGATGACATTTCATCCAAATGATAGAAGATGGTCACTTCAATTATTATTTAACTGGGATAAAAAATGCTTGCCATAAAAGGCATTTATATGAAATGCTTAAAGCTTATTTCTTGCGGAGTAATTCTTTATTGTTGAAGGAGAATTAAACAGCTTGCTTATGAAATTATGATATTCACTTAATTTCTGTAAAGCACATAAAGCAGGTTCTGCAAAGCATATATACATTATACATACATGCTATGAATTATACATGCAGAGATGATATTTTTCAGTATGCATTGCATTAAAATTATCCTACAAAAAATAAAATAGATAGGAAATTGTTAAATTTATCTGAGAATTTAAGGTACATTCTATGGTTCAAAATTATTTCACAGAAGTAGTTCTCATGTTTTTCATGGGAAATAATTGACTAAGAGGGCTTTCAGAATCATTGTCAACATAAAAGATAAGTTTTAAAAATGCATGTTTTATGATCTTCAAGTATGTAATAAGATTATTTTTCTTATTATATTATCTTTCTTATTATTCTAATACAGTTTTGTTCTGCAAACCTGCTCTTTTTATTAATTCAGACAGAAAATAATCATTGCATATAATATAGAATTGCCTTTAGAGTATGTGACACAAATATTATGAAGAACTTTGATGCCGCACCGAGAGACAAGCCCTGAGTCCTGGCCTATGTAATTTTTGTTTGCGCTTCAACGTCTAAGCATTCTACAGAAGAATATGGTTATTTTAAACAATACACAACTTAAATGTCATATTATACAAAAATAGTTGAGGAATATCAATAACATATTGGTCGTGAAAGATAATATTGCGTGAGTTAATTTTTAATTCAACAATACTAACAACCAGTTGTAAATTAAATTTATGACAAGATTATAGCTAGTTTAGTATAAAAAAAATAAGAGAACAATTTTTTAATATAACTGAAAAAGTCCTTTTGTTCAATTACTTTTATTTATTAATTATTAGCGAATTATTCCTAAACATAAACCTTAAAAATGTGGTATAAATAATATGACTTACCACCAATGTAATTTGTAGATCTAGTGTTCGGAATTATTTACTTATGGTTCTAAAGGTTTAGTAATTTCTCAAATAATATCAGGGCTTATCATCAAGGAATCACATTTTTTAAGTGTAAGAGAATGATTTGGTATTTTAATCACTCTAAAATGCAAAGATTGAAAGACAATAACTAGCTAAAAGGTGAATACTGTATTTTTAATTTTTACCAACAAACGCATAATTGATCATTTTGAATAAACAATTACTTAGAGATTTATGTAAACACACCTCCAATATTAAGTATTACTTCTGTAATATGCGTATAATTTGTGATCCAATCTAGGGCTCGTCTTGTGGTGATGTATCAATAATTGAATAACTGATAGATGAATATTTAACATAATTATTTTATGATCAATTTTTAAGTCGCTAATTGTTATATATACTCTATTTCATGTTTCACTTGTTAGAATTGTATTTTTTTCAGTATGTTGCAGAAAAAATTAAGATTCTGATGTTACCAAGAACGTCATCAGGCACAATGTCTCGCCAAAGTACATTGTCATAACAAGAAATGGCTGGTTAAAACTTTGGAATGACTTTCCATCCAGCTTGTATATACACGCTTACCTCAACGTTACCTATATTCATATGTGCCTGCACACATTTACGCTGGCCCAGGAC
The DNA here is from genome assembly GCA_035578905.1 of Stictocephala bisonia. NCBI lineage: Eukaryota > Metazoa > Arthropoda > Insecta > Hemiptera > Membracidae > Stictocephala > Stictocephala bisonia. Next base: position 8,812,973 of record JAQJVL010000001.1, read on the forward strand.
CATTGTCTCTTTCAGGCACATTTTTAGCCTTGTTGCCATACTTAATCTGCTTATCAGTTTTGGCTATGTATGCCAATTATTCTTATACAGGAATTAAATTAATTTATTGTATTAAAGTGGTAAAAGCAAATATAATACATAATATAACAAACAAGTTTTTTAAAGTTTATATTTTGTTTATTTAATATAATTATCACTAAATACTAAAAGACTAAACAACAGGCGGCACATTGTATTTATTATGTTTTATTTATAGTTTGTTCTCACAATTAAGTTTATTTTTACATTAATTTTTAAGTTTATTACATTTGCACAGTTTTTATTAGGTGGATTGTTTACTAACAAATGAAAGTTTTTTTTTTCAGCTTTTTTTCTCTTAAGTTTTTTGTTACTGTTTATGGTTATAATTGATGTGTGTGGCATGTACAAATAAATTTAAGTGTTTACTGTACTTTTTTTCTAATAACCAATTATGTATAATATGTATACGTTTCTTAACTATCATGGTCGCTGCTGAAAAAATATTGATAGAGAACTGACAATGCAAAAATATTTTCATTTCTTTTATTTGCGATATGTTGTAAATCATGAAAAATAAGTGATTTATCTCCAAAAATCCCTTTTTCTACCATTTTGGAAGTCAAGTACCAGTAAATGTGGTTACCATTTGCTCTTAGTCATGTACACCAGATAGAAATTTCTGCCCAGCCAACCCAAATATTGACAGTCCTTCCCACCTACCAAGCTGATGCACGCAACATATGTCTTGACAGTAGGCTAACGTACGTTTGTCTGAGGCAATTTCTGACCAGCCAACGTATGAATTGATAAGCTCTCCCACCCACCCAGTTGATATTTGTCTTTATAACCATACCTGACCAATCAACACACAATTTGACAGGACCTTCCACCTACCCAGCTTACGTATGCCTGACTGCAATTTTTGGCAAGTCAACTTATGTCTCTATATACCACTGTACGTGTGTCACAGTGTGTTACCAGCAAAACAGGAAACTCAGTGTGATGGCTGAAAAAACCCTTCTCAATGATAACAGTCACTAGTGACGGAGCACGAAGCACTTGTGCATACATAAGCCTTCTTGTATAGGATTTTGTATAAACTCACCCACCCACTCATACACACATGGCTGTATAGATAGACCAATCCACCCACCCACATACATATGTCCAACTCACCCATACACGTACAGTTGTATAAACCAACCTGCCTACCTATACACGTACAGTGGTATTATTCTATTTGAAACATCTTCTTCTTATTTTTAAATCTTCTGTTTGAGCAAGAACGACAGTCTTTTTTCCTCAATAAACACAAACCTATTTCAATTATTTTTTTGTTCGTATTGGTTTATGTATCATGTGTCTCAACAATCCCTTCTTACAAAAATGCGCCACACTTCTTTTAAATTCATTAGAAAAAAATAAAATAACTAAACACAAAAGTCGAGATAGCTCCTATGTTAGCCATATACTGGTGATATTTCAAAACAATGAACTGAGAGGAACGATAGGTACTGATTGCAGCGAATCTGGTAAATGTTTAAATCAAAATTAACACCAATAATAATGTTCAATATTACAATTGAAGTAATTATTTAAATGCCTTTGTTCTTGTACAAAGGTAGTATAATATGTGTTCAATGGCTAACATCATTAATGTTTTGGTGTTTTGTAAGTTTTAAGGTATTTCTATACATTTTTTCTATAAACTGCCTTATATGTACAAAATATGTAAATTTCGATAATCATTTAGAATGTAATCATTATCAGTAAACATCATTACATACAAAATAGAGTCTTATTTTTTGTGATCTTTATTAGTTTTGTTTTATTTCTCAATAAAGCTTCATTATTGTTTGTTATTTTGTTTAGTGACTTTTTTGTGCCTATGAGAAAGTCCAAACGGTCATTCACACAGTTTATAACACAGGACATTCAACATGTATCAGATTAGCGTTATATTTTTTGTAAATATTTTTTAGTTAGCATAATACGTGTTTGTATATATAGAGTAAAAGTAAACGTCACACAACACAAATTTATTACAATATAAGCACAAAATGCACAAATATATTACAATACAAGTACAAAATGCATAAATATTATGGTGATCGATTTCGGTGAACCTTTTCTGAATCCCTCTGGTCTGCGGAAGGTGAGCGTGGTTCACTGAAATCGATCACCGTATTATTTGTGCATTTTGTACTTGTATTGTAATATATTTGTGCATTTTGTGCTTATATTGTAATAAATTTGTGTTGTGTGACGTTTACTTTTACTATATGTTTTGTAATTATTAGAAATTAAATAGTGAAAATATATGTATACTTTATCTAAAATATACTTCTTAAGCAAATATCAAATTTCACAGCATCAAGGGGATGTCACAAGGAGTCAGAAGAAAATCTTCAATGAAAGCATACAGTATGTTCAGATATACATCAAATTAGATATCTCATTTAGGCAAATACGACACCTCAAATACTATCTCAGAGAGTTCCCCTCAAGGAAATGGCATCCACCCACCCATACACGTACCTGGTATTGACCCACCCACTCACCCATATATTTATTTTGGTATTAGCCAATAGACAATAATCTTTATTGACATATTCTCAGAGAACATTAAAATGTATGTGTCAAGAAAAAATTTTTATACTTGGTAAATAGCTGTTACAGTTCATTGTTCAGGAATTCTTTTTCTGTGTAGTAGGGTCTAGCTTGAAGCCAAGTTGTAAGTTTTCTTTTCAGTTGTGGTTTCTTCCGTAGGTCTTCTGGTAGATGGTTGAAATAGAGTGCTCCCTTTTATGATGGCTTCTTTTCCAAGAGACTCAACTGGTTCACTGGAAGGGTGAAGCTCGAGGAATTGCATGTGTGGTGTTGATGAAGATCTCTTTGTTGGTGGGAGGAGACTGCAATACACACCCATCAATACATGTACGGTGGTATTGACCATACCACCCACCCATTCAGACAGGGTGGTATAGAGTGGTAACATGCAACTTATAAACTTGAACTTATTGAAACATTACTTATTTTTCTTTGCACTAATAACATGCACCTGAATACATAACTTCATGTATTTTTTTTACGATGACTTAAATTTCTTTAATGTGCCTATACATTTACTGAATACGACACCACCTATACAAATGCTGTTGTATTGACCCTCCCTTCCGCTCATACACATACTGAGGTGATGAAGGTCTATAAATAAAGTGAAATTTTATTAAAATATTTCACCAAATACCAAGAAAGAGATAAAAATAAGGCCCATTACAAATTTGTACAGTTTACTACATTTAAAAAATTGACTGATTATTCCAGTTTTACATTTGGTTGTTATTACAACACACTTTATTTTTCCTCTGCTGTGCCAAATGGGTGTAAGTATTTAGAAAAATTGTTCCTTACATCAAGTGTACAGTATAACCTCGACTATTCGGCCTTGCTTTATCTGGCTATCCGTGTCATCCAGCTTGACAATCAGGTGAAAATAATTTTGTTGTTAGATAAAATTACAACTTTGCAGAAGTCCACTTGTGTTTGCAGCCCTTTAATGTGGTTTGACTTTTTTAACTTGAATATTGAAAATTTGTTTACTTCTGTAACAGCCTGACTGGAATAGTCCATTAATCAAATGGGAAAGTGGAAGAGTTAGTACACACCCCCCGGAAAGGTGTTTTGTTTCCTGTTACGGAGCAAAAACATGATCTCGTTCATATATATATTTTTTTTAGTTTGTTTATTTACCCAATTAATTATTATTAAGAAAATAACTTAATAAGTACAAAAGTGGTATACTGTCTCTAAGCCAAGTTTTTGTTATTAAAATAACTTCCTGAAGATTGCGCCCATCTTCATTCATATTTTTTTATACGAGGGTCGTCCAGAAAGTAAAGAACGATTGCGCATCACGGACGGCGCAGTTCCCCCACCACCGCGGGAGTGGGCTTATTCTTTAGTCCAAACCTTCCGCTTCAGTTTGAGCTGTGTAGCGGTGCCGTGAGGCCACGTTTGCGTCTCTTGTGGAAGTTCAAAATGGCGGCGCCAATTGAAAATCCCGCCAAGTGTGAAGTCCGTAGTGTGATTCGGTTTCTGAATGCGCAGCATGTTCGACCCATAGAAATTTATAGGCAAATTGAGGCAGTGTACGGTGACAATGCGATGAACGAGTCATTGGTGAGAAAATGGTGCATTCAATTTAATGAAGGCACAACTAGTGTGCACGACGAGGAACGAAGTGGAAGGCTGTCACTCGTTACTGACGAGTTGACAGCGAAAGTTGACGAAAAAATTCAAGAAAACCGGCGTTTCACTTTGAGCGGTCTACTGGCATTTTTTCCACTGCCAGTAGACCGCTCAAAGTGAAACGCCGGTTTTCTTGAATTTTTTCGTCAACTTTCGCTGTCAACTCGTTAGTAACGAGTGACGGCCTTCCACTTCGTTCCTCGTCGTGCACACTAGTTGTGCCTTCATTAAATTGAATGCACCATTTTCTCACCGATGACTCGTTCATCGCATTGTCACCGTACACTGCCTTAATTTGCCTATAAATTTCTATGGGTCGAACATGCTGCGCATTCAGAAACCGAATCACACTACAGACTTCACACTTGGCGGGATTTTCAATTGGCGCCGCCATTTTGAACTTCCACAAGAGACGCAAACGTGACCTCACAGCACCGCTACACAGCTCAAACTGAAGCGGAAGGTTTGGACTAAAGAATAAGCCCACTCCCGCGGTGGTGGGGGAACTGCGCCATCCGTGATGCGCAATCGTTCTTTACTTTCTGGACGACCCTCGTACATACACATCAAAAGCCTTTTTTGAAGTTCTTCATCACCTTTGTGATAGTTTTCAATTCATGACTCGATATTTCCTCGCAAATGACTTCCTTTAGCTCAATCAGGTTTCAGGGTTTGTGTATAACCTTAGATTTTAAAGTTAAAGAGTTAAATATTGTCTTATTTTACCTGGCAAAGTTAGGGTTAAGTAGCCCACTTTAACACAACCTGGGGACCAATGGCATTATGTGACCTCCGATCTGCAGGAGCGGCAAAGGGCAAAAACTGTTAGTGGTTGCATCGGGAATCAGACCTGGACCGGCTACATGGCAAGCCATCGCCTTAGTCCCTTAGCTACGGTCGCTTGAGAAGAAATCATGTACTGACAGATTCAGTGAGATGATGTGGCCGCAGGACATGTGTTTCACAACATCTATCAAGTGCGTTGGTCTCGAGTGGTATGGGCTGTAGCACCATCGTGCTGAAACCACATTCGCTTTGTGTCCATATTCAGCTTGCACAGTGTTCGCCCTATATATTTAAAAAAGCAAGTGGACGTAACATGCTGAATTCACTATAACTGTAAACTGTAAAGCAATTCTCTTCAATGAAATAAGGCCCGACAATCCCTAATTTGGATATCCCGCACCAAACTAACTCTTCGGCTCTGTGAATAGGCTCTGGTGTAGCTATCTGGAATTTTCTGCCGCCCAATATCTGCAGTTTTGTTTACAAAGCTGTCCAGACGAAAATGAGCCTCATCTAACATAATGAGCATGACATTGCCATCAAAGTCCAAAACTTCCACCACTTTTTCACAAAACTGTTAGCGGTATTCAAAATGACGTTCGTGAAGCTTTTAAATAATCATGATTTTGTACAGTTGGAATTTTAACTCGCTGGAACGAGTGGTGGACTAAGGCCTATAGCTGGAGCACACTGCCTGGTTGGACGACAGGAATTTTGAAGTACTGATGCTCTAACATTCTCCATGTTTTTTGGAGTAACGTTGTATTTGGATACCCAGTAGATTTTCCTCTCGTTATGTACCCTGTAGTCTGAAAGGCAGTGACTATCGCATAATTGATCTGCGATCAGGAATTGGCCCATTATGAGCTACATTAAAGTGTTGCAGAAACAACCCTGAACAGTGATGGATGAGTCATTGTTTCTTAAAAACTGCTCCACAGCAAAAACACGATTCTCGACCGTCCACTGCGCCATTAAACGGTAAACTGGCTTCTATGGCCAACGTACTGACAATCTGTGAAGGTTACCCCTCCCACTCCCTCCACTACAACTACACAGTTCAAATATGAACATTTTTTGCATCATCCAGTACATAGTATGTTCAATACTTAACAAAAATATTATTCTTTTCTTAATCATTTATACAAGTAGTACGGTTTATTTTCCCTTTAGCAGCACCAGTCGGTGACAAGCCTTTCAAGCTAAGTTTAAGAACACACAGCAGACAGTGCCTCAGTACAAAGTTCATGTTTCGTAACGGTTGGACACTTGTCGTGTGTCGTCTCTCGTTTATAGTCGGTCTCTACTGTGTAAGTGATTGCTCGGTGTCGACTTCTCGTTCTTCTTCAGTCACTGTACAGGAGAAGTGGTCCTCCATCATCTCATCTCATCTTTACCACCTCAAGGTAAAACAAATATACAATTTTGGTCCCGACCGGGCCATATGGATTAGCCTCAACGCCTATGGATTCGGTGAAGAAATTTGGATTTGAAGAAATTTGAACGTATATTTTGAACATTTCAACATAATTATCTCTTTTAATTTTAATAAATTATATTGTATGAAGATCATACTTGCAAAATCAAGATAAGACAATTGTCTTTGTTTGTAAAAAGTTCTTGCTGGTTAAAAGGCAACAGACAAAATTACAGTGACAGTTGTCTATACTGAACTTTCACTTCCAATACCATCCCAATTACAGCGCTGTGAGCGCTCAGCTGACGTCACTACAAACGTCATTGATTGTTTATATTATGGAGTTAATGTTTGATTACATTCTTTATTGAGATAACTAAGACTAATAACATAGTATTATCGTTATTACTGCTTCTTAGTGCATTTTATTTTATTATTTCACCTGTTAACATTACTGTATATTGTTTGCAATTTGGTAAAAATCAAGTGAACAAAACAATAGGCTAGTATTATTTTGAACATTGAACTGGAAGTTTTCATTCAGTATAGGACTTACACTTTTAGTTTTTCTCAAGTAAACCCAAGTGTGATTTCAAGTTGGAATTATGAAGAATTATGAATTAATTGGTGCATACAAGATTTAATAAGACAGTGCAGTAAATATAGGCCTACCTTAAAAGTGAATAACGGCATTGGTTATTTTATAATTATATGTTGGTGATTTTAAATACATGAAAAAATGAAAGCACTTAATTTTTGACATTATTATTTACTATTCTATTCATAGGCTATTTACATTGTTATTATTGTATAATTTATCATGAAGTATCAAACTTTTACAAGGCCAGTCTATCTCATAAAAGCTTGTTTAAAAAAGGTTGAAGAATATAGTTAGAGATATCAAATGAAACATCCTTAGACTCTGTACAACAACAAATACTTCAAGTTTATGAAGCCGAAGTCAAACTTAAACATGCTTGATAAAAATCTTAGAAAATTATTAGATGTTAGTAACTTACCCGCTGATTATGATGAGCAAAATGTTGTCGATCGACAAGATGAAATAGATGAACATTATGTTAGTGTTGAATCTAAAATTAGAAGTATATTTTTAAAATTTAAATGAGATGAAGACTCTAAATCAACTAGCTCTCATACTTCTAATGACCCCCAAGCTATATGTTCTGCTGTGCGCTTACCTAAAATAGAATTGTAACATCTCAGTGGAGATTTGCTATCTTGGATAGCTTTTATAAATTTTTTTGATACAACTATTCATTCAAATAACACTCAGCCTTCTGTTGTCAAGTTTCAATACTTACTTGAAACGTTGTCGGGTGAAGCTTTAAATGTGATCAAATCTCTACTGATATCTGATGCTAATTATTTAATTGCTTATAATGCTCTACGTGAACGCTATCACTCTGTGCGCATGCTCTCTTCCCTGCACATGAATAAGATTATTGAGTTGCCTAATTTAAGTTGCACACCTGTCAAGAACCTAAGATATTTTATTAACACGTTTAATGAAAACACTCAAACGTAAAGGCGCTTAATTGTAATATAGTGGAAAATAATCCATTTTTAGCTTTTGTACTTTTAAGAAAATTAGACTCAGAACTTTTAAATAAATTTGAGTCCTCAAGAACTATTTCACCGTCGATTCCCTCAGTCTCAGAAATAGTAACTTTTCTCTCTGACTTTTGTGCTAACTCTGAAGATGCATATTTATTCTCGTCTGATACCAGTAATAAATTTGGAAAACCCATCTCACACTTAATTTGGCTGTCAAACATGGAAAATCTAAGTACCTCTCGTCTCGTCTCATTTGTCTCGACACAGCCTACTAATTCCACAGAGTTTCCATGCTTTGCATGTACAAAAAAGGGGCACAAGATTTACTCTTGTTCAGTGTTTAAATCCAAAACTCCTCAGGAACGCTATCAAATGGTAAATCAAAACCACAGATGCTTCTCTTGCCTAGGAAACCATGAAATAAATAAATGTGTTTCAAAAGGTACTTGTGTAAAATGTAATAGAAAATATCACACTTTATTACACAAGGAAAGGCCAAGTGTTGCGCCTTCAAAGGATGTAATTCCAACCGCAATGCATGCATGTGCTGCTAATGATAACATTACGTTTGCAGGCGTTTCTACTCATTATTCACGACAACAAACGTCAACTATTTTACTCGCTACTGCTTTGGTGAAACTTGTCTCTTCTAATGGAAATACTCATATTTTTCGTGCTTTAATTGATCGTGGAAGTCAAGGTGATTTTATATCTGAACGTGGAGCTCAACTTATGGGAGCTAAACGATTCATCTACCATTTCCATTAGTGGTATCTTACAGTCACTCACTTCCTCAAGAGGTCTTGTCTATCTTAACTTATTAACTACGAGTGGTCATACTATTACTCAAAATCATCCATTGCTAGTTCTGGATCGTATAACAACAGATTTACCTAAATCCACGCTCAGCCCTGACTTAGTGATATTAGTTGAATCATACCCTCTTGCAGATCCATCATTTCATCGCCCTGGGCCTATTGATGTTCTTTTAGGATGAAGAATCTTTCCTTCAATTTTCAATGGTGAAACTTATCTATCACCTGGGTGAAAATACTTACCTATTATGATGAACACAGTGTTTGGTTACACACTGATGGGCAACGCTCCTTGTATTGAGTCCGTGACAGTGACTCAGGAATCATCCAATCTCACTACCATGTTGTGTATTAGTGATCTTGAACTTCAGAACAGCATACAACGCTTCTGGCAGCAAGAAAATCCCCCTAGTTATACTAAAATAACGCATGAAGAAACTTTATGTAGAGTCACTTTGTACGTACACATGTTAGGGACTCTATTGGTAGATATTGCGTTATTCAGGTCTGATCAACCCCCTCTAGGTGATTCTGTCGTTGCAGCTAAACGAAAATTCTCTTTACTTGAAAAATGGTTTCGAAACCAACCAGAATTTAAAACTGCTTATGTAGCATTTATGTCAAACTACTTAAGCTCAGGTCACATGAGCCTTTGTGAGAAAGTCCCTCTAACAGCTCAATTTCATTACTATCTTCCTCACCATGGTGTACTTAAATCATCCAGTTCCACAACCAAGTTGAGAACAGTTTTTGATGCCTCAAACAAAACTTCAACTAACGTGACTCTCAATGATATTTTAATGACAGGAGAAAAATTACAAACCAACATAGTGGATATAATTTTTAACTTCAGACGTCATAATGTTGTATTCACATGTGATATCCGCGAAATGTACAGGCAAATACGTATTCATCCAGATGACCAGTGTTATCAACTCATTTTATGGCGAGAAGATACAAATCAGCCCGTCAAGACATACCAATTAAGACAAGTCACATTTGGATTGAATGTGACTTGTCTTAACCATCTTGGCTGCTCACCTTTCTTGGCACTGAGGACTCTTCGACAGCTCTCCGAAGATGAAAAAACAGATTATCCGCAAGCTGCAGAAGTCCTTCGGAGCTCTACCTACGTCGATGACATCATCGTCAGTCATGAAGATGAAGAGAAGGCCTCTTGTCTTCAAACCCAGCTCATCATGTTGCTAAAAAAGGGTGGCTTTGAATTAAGAAAATGGACATCGAATTGAAGGAAGCTGATAGATTCTTTTCCTACTCACCAACATGAAGTGCCTAAATTTTTAAGCTCATCTGATGAACCTTATTTTAGTTTTCTTGGTCTCAATTGGTCACCTTCGTTAGATACATTTTTCTTTAATGTCAACTCGACAACTGACAATATTTCACAAAGAGAAATATCTTATCAGCAATTGCTAAAATTAGTTACGACCCTTGTGGATTTCTCTCACAAGTTACCATGTGGGCAAAGCTCTTTATGCAGTTGCTATGGACAAAGGGGATATACTTGGGACAAAATCTTACCTTCTGAAATATTGAATGTCTGGAGCTCATTCACGTCTCAGTTATCCGCCTTATCTGACATTCGCATTCCAAGATCTCTCCAACTAAGTCATCATTTTACTATTGAAGTGCATGGTTTCTCGGATGCGTCTGAACATGGCTACTGTGCCATCATATACCTCCGTTACTCATTAACTCTCCACGCGTCTCGATCGAGATGCATTATTGTGTTGCTCAAGCGCCATCGTCTCGATCGAGACGCATTTCGCGTGCGCTTACATTTATTTATTAGCGCGGTTATTACGCATTTGTTTCACACATATTGCATACCGTTTTGAACATAAACGTCTATTACATGTATATAACGCAACATAAGGACACAAACATATAACGAAAAGGAGACATGAAAATGATTCTGACAATGAGGCAGTATAAAAATGACCCCCAAAAATTTGTGTATATAGTTCCTTTTTTTGACATTTTTCAATTTTACCTTTGGTTTATCTACTATTGTGTTTATATATTTTTATTCCTGTTAAGATTCTGCAACTTTTGTACATTAGTGAAAATTGTGCTACATTATTGGTGGTTGACTTATATGTGTCCAAACTTAGAAGATTTGTTTGAAAAATAAACTTTTCAACTTTTCCGAAGATACTACATGCACCAACTTCATTGGTAAGTGCTAATTTATATTCCTTCTAATTATTTGTATCTTTGTGAACAAAATTATATGCAGCACTCTATATTTAGGGGATGGGAATAAATTTTTATGATTTTATAAAAAAAAACCTTAAGAAACCATCAAAATCGCGTAGCGTTTTAAGGTAATATACATGGCGTATATAGGGTTAAACAACGGTGATATTGTTGTTCGCCAGTTTATCTCTAAAACTCGTGTGTAGCTCCTCTTAAAATAGTGTCACTAGCAAGTCTTGAACTCTGTGGTGCCCACTTGTTGGCAACATTAATTTCTTATAGTTTCTCTGGTTCAGTTTGGTGAATGTATTCTGTAGAGAAAAACATAAGGGGGGAGGAGTGGGCATTTTTATAAAGCTAAATACAGTGACCAGTAACTGGAAACTACCACTTGCCACTGAAGAACACTTTGAAATCACCGGAATAAAGCTATCAATAAAAACTTATAAATTGCATATTATTGGACTGTATCACTCTCCCAGTGGTGATGAAGGCGTCTTCTTCCAGTAGTTTGAGGCTTTATTGAACGGATTGCTCAGTGATAACGTTCACTTCATTTTAACATCGACGTTTTAGACCAAGATGACCAAAAAGTTTAAAGATGTACCGACCACATTTGGCCTAAGATGGTCAGTGAATACCCCCACTAGAGTGACGCCCACGTCTAAAACTGCAATTGACAACGTCATAAGCAATATATCAAACATAATTCCAACTGCTGTATGCTCGGCGATCTCTGACCATGTTACTCAGCAGGTGGTTGTTATGGACTGCCAGCAGGAAAAGAAACTGCCAGTAGTCTATACAATGAGAAATATACCAGCAAAATATTGCTCTTTTTAACGCAAAATTATATAAAGAACGTTGGAATTTCCTACAGCTTCCCACCTTCAGTGAAAAATTTGCAGCCTTCAATGACACTTTACTTTTCAACTTAAATATGTTCTGTACTTTAAAAAACAAAAAAAAAAAAACAATCTCAAAAACGACGGACAATTCCTTGGATAACTTCTGGCATATTAGTCTCATGAGAGAGAATAAAATTCCTCTTAATAATTGCTAAGAAGTCCCAGAATATTGATTTCAAAAACTATTTTAAAAAATACAAACAAATATATAAGAAAGTTATAAGAGCTGCAAAGGCCTATGACACCAGTAAAACACTTAAAAGCTCTTCCAATTTGGCAAAAACTGCCTGGAAAATAATTAAGTTAAAATCAAATTCGGCCAAGTCAAATAAAATTAAATTAAAAATTGAAAATGAGTTTGTTAGCAGCCCTGTCAGAGTAGCTAGCGAATGCAACAAGTTTTTTTCTGAGGTTGCTGGGTGTTACAACCAATTTTCAGCACCATACAGCGTTACCAATGACCGGAGGCCAGCAGACTCTATGATGCTAGCCCCAATTAGTGAGCAGAAGGTTGCTCGTGTCATCCAACAGCTTCCCTCTAAAAATACATATGACACCAAATACATGTCAACGTAGCTAATAAAAAAGTGTGTACAAAACATAGTCAGCACTCTAACAGCCCTAGTCAACGATTATTTTCAGTCAGGAATATTCCCAAATGCATTGAAAAAGGCTAAAGTTGTACCAATATTCAAAAAAGATGACCCACACTTAATAAATAATTACCGCCTTATCTCGATTCTCCCGGTTATAACCAGATCTTTGAAAAACCTTTTCTCATTCAACTCTCATCATTTCTAGAGAAATACAATCTGCTTTCGAAGGACCAATTGGGATTCTGGGCAGGAACGTCCTCAACGGACGCAGTAATGAGTCTCGTTGACTTAATTGTTTAAGGTTTTGAGAATAAGGAACATACACTCAGTATATTTCTCGATCTCTCAAAAGCCTTTGACTGTGTGGATCATCAAATTCTGTTATAAAGACTTAAACACTATGGAGTCCGAGGAGTGCCACTAGCGTGGCTTGACTTGTACCTCAACAACAGAAGACAATATGTCAGCATCTCAGTTCATTCATTTTCAAATTTAAAGCTGAAGTATGGGGTCCCACAGGGATCTATACTACTGTTTCTTATTTATGTTAATGACGTTGGCTTGGCTGTACAATATGGACATTTAGTCCAGTACGCCGATGACACGACTTCTCTCTACAAATCAGTCTCAACTGAACTCTTGGAAATGCAATCATTTTTTGATTTGAACAGTTGCGTGCAATATTTTAGAAAACTAAATTTAAATACCAATAGTTCAAAAACAAATTATTTTCAATTCTGTTCGAGGCCCGAGGCCTTAGTAAATAGTACAGTGGTAATGGCAGACAACACCGTCTTACAGGAGGTTGTGTCAGCAAAGTTCATTTGGATATACTTTTATCGAAGTTTGACCTGGACTATCCATGTGAACCATGTCTGTGCCAAAGTTTCATCAGGCATTGACGCCCTGAGAAAACTGTCAACGTTTTGTCCAACTCAATTTCTTCTCATGGCCTACTTTGGTCTAATTAATTCCCACCTTACATATGGAATCCCAGTATGGGGTGGATGCTCAAGCTCTCAATTCCTCCGAATTTTCAGACTGCAAAAAAAAGCAGTACGTATTATATCAAAACTGAATTCTAGAGAGTCATGTAAACCAGCCTTTATTGAGATGAGATTACTAGTACTGCCCTGTCTCTACATCCTTGAAACTACTCTCCTCTGTATGACCAAGTGTCACCTTATGCGAGGTAGTGACATACATACGTACGGAACCAGAGGCAGGGACAGTTACAGAATTGGATAGCACAGAACGGCGTTATACGAGTGCTTATCGTCGCAGGCAGGTGCTACGTTTATCAACAGCCTACCTGACCCAATGAAAAATATTCCAGTGCCCCAGGCACTAAAAGTCAGACTGAAGAGTTTTTTTTACTCAAAAGGCCTTCTACTCAGGGGGGGGGAGTTCCTCCCAATACAACTGGGAGAGCTTATCTCGGCTCGGAGTTGGGACGGAAATTGCCAGAGTGTATATGAAGGTGTGAATGAATATTGAAAATGTATGTGTGAACGAGAGAATGATTGGTGTGTTTCAAGTTTCATGTTTATATTTATTTAGTTTTATTCTTAGCATAATATGACGTTTTGTATACAACAATCTGTTGTCAAACACAAATAAAGATTTATTACTATTATAGAGCTGAGTTCTTGCATTCAACATTTCGGTGAACTGATCTAAAATCAAATCAAACTTTGGGGAGGTTGTGCAAAAAGCAAAATTGAAAGGGTTTTTAAACTTCAAAAAGAGGCTGTCAGAATTATTGTTAAGTTGAACCACAAAGAGTCATGCCGGAATTCTTTTAGGGAGTTAAAATTACTGACTTTACCTTGCCTTTATATGTATGAGGTGATACTATACTGCATATCACGTTCTTCCTTGATTCGTGGCAGAAACATTCATCAATACTAGACTAGAGGCAGGGACAACCTCCGAACGCAGCAACACAGATTGGCACTATCAGACCACATGCCACATGAGGTTGGTGTCAGACTAATCAACAGGCTCCCTGAAGAATTTTCAAAAAAAAAAAACAAACTCAATTCAAAACTCAACTTAAACAGCTCTTAATGTCTAAAGCTTTCTATTCTGTGGATGAGTGCATGATGAGTCGCTGGGATGATTAAACAGCAGGACAGGAAGGCAGTATGATTGTCTCTGTATGAATGTTAGTAATATGTATGTGAATGTGGGGTGAATGACCATTTGTTGTTTAGTTTTAGAATTTTAACACATTTTAAATATTTATATTTATATATATATATATATATATACGATAATATTGACGATTGCATGACATATTAAAAATTGTTGCTACGCAATAAAAAGAAAATAAATAAAGACATTTATTTATTTACATAAAACCTGTAATTTGTAATGCTAACTTAATGAAAATAATTGAAAATGTCATGCAAATGATTTTGGGCTGACTTGAATTTTATTGACACAAATGTCTTTTTCTCTGCTATGAACACTGATTTGGTTAAAATGCAGTGGCATGAAAATTAGCTATCAGATAAAAATGAAATTATTTTTAAACTATCAATCTGCAAAAACTATAAAACTCTCAAAGACCATAGAGAGTGTTGGGGTTTTGAGAACCCCACTTTAATGTATAAAATAGGGAGCTAAACTTGCATCATTGATTTTAATTAGCAAATTTAATTAAAAACTAGATCGGCTTCAATGTTTTAAATCGACGAATAACTGAATTGCAACAGTTTTGGTCCGCTCTTGCTCTGTACTTTAAAAAATTATGTTTTTACTTTATTCTTTTATCCACGAGATAAAATTGGTTTTATTTTTAGGTAGGGTTTAAAATGTATATATCTTTGGCGAATATAAATATTTAGTTTGAATATTAATGTTAAATAATTGTTTGGACTAAATGTATAGGATAACTTTTAAATAACAGAACATTTTTTATGTTAATTTTTATTTTTAATGCATGCGTCAATAAGAGTTGACAAAAAGATTTTATGTATTTTTTTTTTTTTTACTCAACTGCTACTCAAAACTATTTCTGAGGGTAATGCATTTTTATTAACTTATTCGAAATATAACTGTCTCAGCTTGAAGAGCTTATAAATAAATTTAAACATGCTTGTCATTAATTACAATAATACAATCTTAAACAATGTATTTACATTTTAGTGCCAAAAATCAGGATCTGATGCATTAAAATTGGAATTTTTAAAATAAAGAGCATCAGCAACAGCTCTTTTGACATAAATCTTTCTTGAATATATTGGTTGAAGCTTACGATAGTTATCCTCAAGGTGTTTGGATCCTGTTGTTAAAGTCCTGAATTGAGACATCTATAACAAAAACATAAAAATGTTTAAATAGACAATTTGTGTAAACAAATTTGCAAAGTGTTAAGAACTTTTAATTAATTTGTTTATACATCAAATGTCATTTTACAAAAAGTACTAAAGTAACAAATACAGTCTACTAAAGACATTTAGGCTTTGAGTACCAAAAGTAAATAAATCATTTTAAAAAGTCAAGAAACAGATTTGCCTAAAGTATATAAATTATTTTTGCTTAACAAATTTTTTTATTAATTTGTATTTCTTATCAAAATATATTTAATTATACTTTCAAGGTGATAGAAAGCCATTTATAGAATAAAACGGTCAAATTGGACCACTTAAGTCGTTTATTTCAGTATTTCATTTGTCTCTGTTTCTTGGAATTAAATCTTCATGCACCCAGTCAGATGTTGCTCTTCCTCTACCTTGCTCTCCTCTTGATCTTCCTCCTATCAGATCTTTTATTTTTTTCTGCTTCTGAAAAACCTCAATCTTGTTTGTTTTCCTTTCTGTTAAATCCTCTACTGTTAGACCTAACCCTCTTATCAACTTTAGTTTCTCTAATCCAAATGGGTGTTATTTTCAATTTCCATAGTTTTCCACCATCTGTCAAATTAATCTGTTTTCTGGAATTCTCATTATATGTCCAAAAATATCACCGTCTTTTTGATATTTTCTATTAATACATGCTCTTATTATTCTTTTTATTTTTAATTTTCGATCTTTTCTGTGTGTCTGGTTTAATCTGAAGTGTTTCACTTCTAGCTGACTACCATTTTATGATGTTTGATTTGAGTGTTGATTGATAAACATTTTTTTTTATTATGTGTTAATTTTGTTGTCTGTCAATTTGAACTATTTTGATAGTTTCCTTGTTCTGTCATCCTAAGAGTTGTTCTCTTTATTAGGTTATAATTTCTCCAAGATATTTAAATTTTTCTACAATCTTATTAATTTTCCATTAATTACAACACTGTTAATTAATAATGGGTCATTACCATAATTGTCTCATACAAGTTTTTACGCCCAATTTTTCTGACTATGTACTCTAAGCTTGTAATTTGACCTCCAGCTTCTTCTATGGTATTGGCTAGGATAGCTAGATCATCTAGAAAGCTTAAGCAATATAATTTAATATTTTTTCTTCATGCCTATTTTGATGTTTTTAGGGATTTTATTTATACCGTTCTCTCATTAAGTAATCCAATGCACGACTAAACAATGTTTTTTTAATGTACCTTCAATTTGATGTGTATTATGACAAATGAGCTGCATTTTAATTTTTACTTAGAAGCTGTTTTCATTTTTAATAATGCTTAACATTTTTCAAATTTTAAAAAAGGGGACTTAATCACATAACTTAGAACATTGGTCGGTAGTGAAGTTGGTTAGTGCTGAGCTGCATAAGATAAAGGTTCTCAGTTTAATACCAATCAGTCATAACAATTTTTGAAATGGATCAGCTGATAACCACAGCTATTCATTTGTCATTGGGCTATTAATTAATGATACTTTCTGAGGAATAGTCGGCCTTGTTTTATAAAATTCCTTCATAAATGTTGTTTTATGAAGATATATACTCTACACACTCATTCAAAATCCATATTTGCCTATATCTTGAGATTCAACGCTTAAGAATAAGTATAAATTTTAAAAAAAATTTTAACAAAACTAATGTATTACTGACCTGGCTAAAGGATATGGGAATTGGGTCAGGAAAAACAATCCACATAACAGCTTCTGAACATGGAGGTGTTGTCAACGAGCCCTGATAAGTATAAAAGTAATCTGCTGATCGAGGCAGTAAACTGGAAAGAGGGAAGGTCT
The DNA here is from genome assembly GCA_035578905.1 of Stictocephala bisonia. Classification (NCBI taxonomy): domain Eukaryota; kingdom Metazoa; phylum Arthropoda; class Insecta; order Hemiptera; family Membracidae; genus Stictocephala; species Stictocephala bisonia. The sequence continues at coordinate 8,830,703 of JAQJVL010000001.1, forward strand.
CTGCCATATATACAGAGCTACCTTCCTTCACAAGGTATGGCAGCTCATTCAGTATTGGTCTCAAACCTTGATTGTCTCTTTCTCTTGTCTGGAACAGAGTAGTTGAAGAGAAGAAGTAAGGAATGACAAGAATTAGAAATACAGTAGATCTCCAACTATCCAAATCAATGAGGATCCCTATTCGGATAATCAAAATCTTGATAGTTGGATTTTTGTCAAAAAACAGTCTACTTTATTTAATTTACCTTATGTATGTTAAAATGGGACGAGTAAACAATATTTTTAATGAGAAAGAGCTTTTAGTTACATTATTAGCAACATAATTACAAATAACCATTTCCTTGCGGAATGTGGATTTGTTCTTTTAGATGGTGTTACAGTGTACAGGAATTCAAAACACAACCTATATTTATACAATTTTGCTGGTTCTTAGAAGGACTTATTTTTTGATTGGCACCTGGCATAGCTGGGAGATTAAGGAAGTGACAATTCAGCTACCAAAACCTGTTCGTTTAGCACCACACAAGGGATGTACAGCTTAAAAGAATTGCTGGGGACACAAACATCATCATTCCCCACATAGTTGATGACTGCCCATTGCGTTCTTTTCAGGGGGTATTAGCTGGTCTCATTCAATCGGAGAAGCAGGTGTTGAATGTATATTCTCTACATATTGGAGAGAACCCCAGCACGCTTAATTTATTTTTCAAAAAGTCTATTTTTCTAGCTCTTGTTCAATTACATTGTTGATTTGCAACTCTGAGCCAGCAGACTGTATGCACTATTCCATACCAGATATTTAAAGAACCACACAACCTAAATTATTTTTGGAACTCTATTGATTAAAAGTGTTAGCCTTCTTATAAGTAATAAATTTATTGAGAGAAAAATTATAAAAATTTCTTTAATGAGATATTGCTGCCTGAAGTGGCTAATTTGGCCTTTCTAGGTATACAACCCATTAAGAAACCATGCGATATAAAATGTTGAGAATATGGTAAACTAAATTTACTAACCGACCTAGTGTAAAGTAAGACTTGAAAAAAAGTGTTGCAAGTAATTTGTCTATAAAACATCTGTAGAAATTTTGAGTTGAAATTTGTACAATTATCTTTGGCAAGGATTAATAATGTATAAAAACTGCATCGCTGGAGTTTAATATAAATGAGGGAGTTATGTAACAATGTACGATTTTCAGGGCAGGGCAGGGAGAGAGGGGAGGTAAATATGTTCTATGTGCATTAGTGTTACAGGTTCTTTGCTACTCCTAGCAACAGTTGTGTGAAACCTATTTATTTAATTACAATGTTTCACAACATGTTAAAACCCACTTAAAGTGAAACTATCTAGAACTAAATTCCTTGGAGCACTCAACTTGGCGCGTAGATGGGAGTTTACCCAAACACAATTTTACACTGTCATCTTCCTCCACTACTTTCTTATTAGCATTATTTGTTAATATTAAAGCATCTAATTACAATAAATAAAGCTAAACATGCTGTAAAGACTGACTTGTAAAAAGAATGCAAGGACAACTAAGCCATCCATATGGTTAAGAGCCTCTTCCATTGTTGGGTACTTTTCATTCCTGTGGACAAGATGCATCTCCATAGGAAACCTGGAACAACACCGTTGATTGATTATTAGCTTTTGTAAAACAATGTCTACAAATTTTAATGTTGTTTGATCCATTGTGTTCAAACTACAATGTCAGAGAATAATAACAGGCTATCTGAGCACTCAGTATGAAGTGTGGATGGTCTTTTTTGTTTAATGGTGTGTACATTTTTGAAAAGTAGATTATAAAAAAATCATGAATTGGTTATGTAAGTGGATGGGTGAACTGCCTTGTTGTATGTAAGATGTATGGATGCACCTCCCACACACTCACCTACTATATTGACTGCACTGCCACCCGCCCACGTAAATTAACATTGATACCCCCATCTTTAATGTTGACTGCCCTGCCACCCGCTCACGTATGACATTGAAACCCCCCTATAAGGTTGCCTGCCCTCCCAACCACCCACGTACGACATTGAAACCCCATCTATAATTTTGACTTTCCTACCACCCCCCCACGTATGACATTGAAACCCCCCCTATAATGTTGACTGCCCTCTCAACCATCCACATAAACACTGATACCCCCATCTATAAAGTTGACTGCTCTGCCACCCTTTTAATAGTGAAACCCCTCTATAATTTTGACAACCTCTCAACCACCCATGCAAGACACTGACACCTCCATCTATAATGTTGACTACTCTGTCACCCACCCACATATAATATTGAAACCCACCTATAATTTTGACACCCTCTATTTATTTATTTATTTTTTTATTTATTTTATTTATGTATAATAGTCAAAGACACCTTATATGCAAAAATATAGCTAGGCAGATGACTTGTCAAGTTACAACAGTGATATAAAACAACAATAAATATATAGCAAAGATGAGCAGCTAAAAATATATACACCAAATAAGCAGTTTTCGCTACTGGTAAACCACCCGTCCCGACGTGGAATCCAGATAGTCTGAGACACTGTAAAAACAGTTTGAGATTAGATATGTAAAGAGTCTCTTCTTAAACATCTTATAATCATCCAGGCCTTTTAACTCGACTGGTAGATGATTGTATAGTCTTACACAGGAGTAAAAAGGGGACTTTTCGAGAAAAGTTGTTCGATGAATAGGATACTGCAAAATGGAAATGTTTTTAGTATTATAGCAGTGTGTGTAATTCATGTTAGAAAATCTCTCATAATTTGACTTTACAAAAAGTAAAGACTGGAACAAGTAAGCTGATGGTAGAGGAAGAATCCCTAAATTTTGGAAATGTTTCCTGCAAGAGTCATTGTGAAGAGAACCTGTCATAAGTCCAATTATTTTCTTTTGTTTTAGAAAAACCTTGGATGATTCAGAAGAACTTCCCCAAAATAACAGTCCATATGTAAACAGGGAATGTACATATGCAAAATAAACTTGTTTTAGGGTGTTTAGATCTACAATAGTGGAGAGAGTTAAAATAGCGTAAAAAGCTTTGCTAAGCTTTTGGATCAATTGATTAATATGCTGACACCAAGTTAGGCTAGAATCCATTTCCAAACCAAGAAATCTCGTGGATGTGACAGTGTTGATATTCGGTGACAGAAAGGATGTATTATTTAAAGTACAGTTAATCGGGTTGATTTGAAAGTTCATAAAATATGACTTGTTTGGATTTAAATGAAGGCTGTTTGCATTGAACCGGTTATTTAATAGAATTAATTGTTCCGATAGTTGTTTTGAAAGGATATTTCTGTTTTTGTGTGAAACAATTAAAGAGGTGTCGTCAGCATAGAGAACCATCTCCCCACTAGAAGTGACCTCAGGGAGATCATTTGCATAAATGAGGAAGAGAATAGGACCCAATATTGAGCCCTGAGGCACTCCTGAATTCATTACTTGAAATTCACTCTCTGCTTCTGAATCAATCACAACTTTTTGTCGACGATTGTGCAAGTAAGAAGCAATCAAATCAAATGCCAATCCTCTGATGCCATAAGACCACAGGTTCCCAATCAGGACGTTGTGGTCCACACTGTCGAATGCCTTGGACAGGTCACAAAAGGCACCAACAGTGTGCTGCGACCCATCCACGGCACTAGACACTGTAGTCAAAAACTCAAAAATTGCGTTACAAGTGTTTTTACCCTTTAAAAATCCAAATTGACGAGAGTGAAAAATTTTATTTCTATCGAAATATTCATATAATCTATTAAAAATTATTCTTTCAAAGACCTTTGAAAATGAAGATAGGAGAGAGACTGGACGAAGGTTGTCTATTGATAAGCTATTTTGTTTTTTAAGAATTGGTTTTATAGTGGATATTTTTAAAAGTTCGGGGAAGACCCCCTCTTGAAGCAACCGGTTAACCAAAAATTCAAGTGGCCTGGAGAGTGTTTCAGCACACAATTTTAAAAGGAATTGGGGTATGTCATCCCAACCTGCTGACTTCTTTGGTTTCAATGACTTTAAAATGCTAAGAATTTCTGCATAATTTGTGAGATCAAAAGCTATTAAGTTTTCCTCAGACTTCAAATTATGTGGAATACATTTTATAGCTTCATGAAAATTAGCTTTAACCAGCAAAGTGCTACAAACTGAAATAAAATGCGTGTTCAATAAAGATGCAATCAACTTTTTGTCTTTAATTTCTTCCTTGTTATTAATATTTTATGAACGCCCTGACAAGTCTTCTTTTTAACAGTCTCCCTCCCTACAACACTCCATACTATTATATTTTAACTTAGCCATTCTTACACACTTCTTAAAGATATTTTTATAGGTACGTACATATTTTAAAAACTCTTGATTATTTGATATTCTAGATAAATTATGCAGTTCCCTCTTTCTTATACTAGAAATTCTCAAACCGTTGGTCATCCAATTTTTTGACCACTTACACTAGTAACTGTAAGTGAAAAAAAATCAATATCACTGTAGGTGTATGGGTGGGTGGGTGGGTCAATATCACTGTACGTGTATGCATGGGCGGGTGGGTCAATATCACTGTACATGTATGGGTGGGCGGGTGGGTACAAATAAGATATCGCCTACAAACTACTATACAAGCCACTACGAACTATACTACGCCTAACTATTTCCATCCCAAAACATAAATAATCCATACAGATAAACGTACGAAATGCCAGAACTAGACTTAAAATAAGAAGAATTTTTATACAAATAAAATACCGTGAGTAAAGCAATCACTTCCAAAGAATCCAAAATAAAAAAAAGAATTAACTTTCCTTGATTTTTTACAGGAAATTCGTGCATAAAAGTTATTCTAAATGAGCCTAAGAAGGATTTAGTTAACATTATCCTGCTCCAAACTGTCTATATTAAAAATATCGGGCCAAGGAAATATTTGATATTTTTGATTTGAAATTTTGTATACTTGTCTTTGAAAAGTGACGCTTACAGAGATAGTTTTTCTCTGCTTTTTCTACAGTAGTTAAACAATTAAAGCTTAATTGGCCCAAATGATCAGACATCCCTGTTTCTACCATCTGTGCAAATGTGTAGTCAAAATTCATAAAAATGTTGTCCAGACAGGTTTTTGACCTATTAGTAATACGGGTTGGCTCACTAAAATATGGCTTTAAATTATAAGACCTTAGGATGTTAAGGAAGTTATGCTTAATGTCACTGTCATCTAACATATTTATATTGAAATCTCCTGTAAGAACAATTTTAGTATTTTTAAATTTTAAACTCACGACGCTGAGTAAGTTATCTATCTTATTGTAAAAAATATTTAAGCTATGTTTGTCATTCTTAGGTGGTCTATACAATGCTATGATTATTATAGGTTTAACAAATTCTTTTGTGAATCCCTCTGGTCTGAGGAAGGTGAGTGTGGTTCACCGAAATCGATCACCATAATATTTGTGCATTTTGTACTTGTATTGTAATATATTTGTGCATTTTGTGCTTATATTGTAATAAATTTGTGTTGTGTGACGTTTACTTGTACTGTATATGTACCAACACGTATTATGCTAATTAAAAAACTATGTTTAACAAATTGAACGATAACACCACAGCAATCAAAAATGCCCTCTCAACCACCATTGCAAGACACTGATACCCCAATCTATAATGTTGACTACTCTGCAACCTGCCCACATATAATATTGAAACCCCCCTATAATTTTGACACCCTCTCAACCACTCATGCAAGACACTGATACCCCCATCTATAATGTTGACTACTCTGCCACCCGCCCACATATAACATAGAAACCCTCCTATAATTTTGACACCCTCTCAACCGCCCATGCAAGACACTGATACCCCCATCTATAATGTTGACTACTCTGCCACCCGCCCACATATAATATTGAAACCCCCCTATAATTTTGACACCCTCTTAACCACCCATGCAAGACACTTATACTCCTTATCTATAATGTTGATTGCCCTACCACCCGCCCACATATGACATTGAAACCCCCCATAATGTTGACAGTCAATTCTTTTTTAAATTAATACTTTTATTATTTCAAGCTTGAATATAAAATTAAAACTGTATCTTCTTACCCTAACATACTTTAAACTTAGGTAACACGTTCTTGAAATCTTGAACCATGAATTTTCTAACAGATGGATAGGAAGATAGTATCAGTCGTTTCTTGACCTCCTAGGTTACTTGATCTCAACTGTGTTGACTATTACCTTGGATACGGTTAAAATACACCATTTACAAAATCTGATCAACAACACAACACAAGAGGACATGCAGATATGAATACAAAATGCAATTGCTAGTCTCAAAAGTGAAGAATTTTAACAATCTGTTAATGGATTTAACCACATGATTTAATTCTGCCAACAAAACAACAGCAGAATTTCATTTACTTTTCTTTCATTCAGTGTGCACTGCTTTTGAAAAAAATTAGTATGAAAATAACTAAAGACTAGCATTAATACCGTTTTTAGCTCCAATTTTATAATTTTCAGAGATGTACGTTCATATTATAAAACAATTATACAAACAAAAATGCTATTTTCATCCAAATTTAAGCTGCCATTTTCAAATGAAGGGCGCAAATCAATTTTTTTCTTCACCAAAATGATTAGGGTTTGAATCTCTACACGTTTGTTAGTCATATCCCTCCCATCCACCGATACACGTACAGTAATGATGATGGTCCTCCCACCAACCCATACATATACATTGGTCATTGTTACAATTTTATAAATAACCTTAAAAACTACATACAAAATTACCAATATTTAGGTATAAAATATTCAATATATTAAACAAATTATTCAAACAAAATTTTGTGCTGCCAATTTGATGAGGAATACCTTGAAGCCTCTATAGTAAGCCTTTGGAACGATACTCATTTGAGACTGGTGTTGTGAAACACTGTATAATCATGCGACAAGTAATCAATTGTTAATAGTTATTATTTGAACTGTGTTGAGTGCTGTTACTTTTTATACAAATATTTTTTTAACATTAACATCATAAATAAACATAATATGATTTGAATTATAACTGTATAGTTTGTGTTTACCATTATAATAATATACAAAAGATATTTAGATAAAATTATTCCCAATTCTTACTTAATAACCTAACTTAGGTAAAATAAACTTAAGTATGTTTATTTTGTCAATTTACATTTTATTAAAATTGCTTAAGAAAATGTTATAACATTTTATGCTTATGATTTTACTTCAGCTGAGAAATTTACCGAACACTATCTATGACATGTTCACTTCCTCGGTTGTTTTTGCGGCCCCAATGAAAATGGAAACTCTCCAAATGGTATTTATTTGGTAGTAAGCCCCCAAATACTTGAGCTGTGTTATCTTGAGCTGGCACTCGGTTCGGCTTAAGTTCCACTGTAACAATTTTACACATTAATGTGTATTATTTTATCACAGTGTTAGTTAACAATACAATATTGTTTTGGTAAGATATCATACGCAAATAATCAATTTCTTTATCATTTTCTTAAAATACATTAGAACGATAATACATACTTCTGAATAATTTGTTAAAAGAATAAAATTTTCTAAACATTAATTTACCACATCAGTTTAGGAAGAATAGTCTGATTGTAAACATTAACTTAACAATTTAATTTAATAATAACAATAATAAAAACCAGAATGTTTGTTTTAAGGTGGCAAAACATGTATTATTTTTTTATATCACAATTTAAATTGACCAGAAATTTTCCTATACTAATAAATTTCAAATCCACGCTTAAATAAGGTTTGCTTTAGTATTATTTATTGCCTATTCTTATGTACAGACTAGAAACGTGTACATTGAATTGATAAGAAAGACATCAGTAAGAATCGAAGCATCTGAAATGAAATTCTTGAGAAAAAAATGCAAAAAACTAGGCATTACAGAATCAGAAATACTTATGTAAGAGAACAGTTTGGATGTGACAAGTTGTTATGGAAAATATTGGAATACGATTAGAAGGTGTGGACAAGTAAAAAGAATGGAGGAGGGAAGAATGAATAAATACGACTTGAAAGGGAAATTATAGGCAAAAGAAGAGTGGGCGGACCTGCAAGAAATGGATGGATGTTATTACATGAGCATATAATGCTTAAAGGAAAACATCTACAGCAGGTGAACAAAGAAAAAACATACATGGATAGGAGAAGACGGAGTGAGCTTGTCAGCACACCCGGGAGACTGGAGCTGCTGAACCGATGATGATGATGGTTATTTATATTTATGTGCCCTAGCTATTGGGCATAACTAAATAGCTCTTTCTGCTTTCTGAGGAACAGTCGACCTTAGTAACAGTGACTACACTCGTTCATCTACACTCACATAGTCATTTGCTCTAGGAAAGCTAGGTCAAGCTTGTTGCACAGCAGCCTAGAGTGAGACAGAGAATGACAGAGTTGGCAGCGCGGCTGACTGGAGAGAGGGAGAGAAGGAAGATTAAAAATTGCCATGAGAATGAGAGAGAAATTAATCAGTGGACAGGGGTAGTAGCAGATATCCTCAACGAGTGTTGCATATCGGCAGCCAAATTAAGCTCGTTTTGTCTACATCTGAAAGTTTGATGATATCTCTATCTTTCTTTGCTTCTTATAGATGTGTATTCATTGGCTGAACTGAGGGAGCAAGCTTGGTGGCTACAGGGAACAAGCTAGCAGTGCGGCCTCAGTCATAAGCACAGAGAGAGGAAGCAACAGGGAGAGGGGAGGTGGGAGGGCTATCAGTTTTTAAAAACAGTTTAATAGATATAAAATAAAAAGTGTATTGAAACTATTGTAAAATACCTGAGTGACCATTGTTGCTGATGCTGATGGGGCGAGGCAGTAGGTTGTGGTACCCCACCTTCTCAAGAGCAGGAATCGCTAATGGAATGGCTTCAGTAGTACTGATGCTGATGGGAGACTGGTTCTTGCCCTTACACGAAGCATGAGCTTTGATCCATTCATTTTGCTCTAAAAAATAGTATTTCCTATTTTATATTGCATTTGATAGAATAAAACATCACTATTTAGCAGTCTCTCTCCTAGTCTGATGATATTACCAGAGGCGCTGAAAATTTACCAAGGTATGTCTTATATATGTTTTTCTTGTGTTGTGTTAGTAGACTTGTCTTTTCAGGAAAGTTTGCTGATTCTCTTATCATGGGCATACCCAGGATAAAATTTAGGGAGGGGGGAAGTCATGGTTGTTGTTAGGCCAGACAGAGAGGGACTCACGGTCGTAGGTGGTAAAACAGAATAGAAAATCAAACTACATTTCAATATCGGTTATATAATAAAAATTAGTAACATTTTAATTTGCTTGAAAGTAAAGTAATGAACTGTTTTTAATTCCTCTGTTCTTATACTTATAACAATTTTCTTGGGTTTCTGAGAACCTTCTTAACAAGTTCTTTTCAAGCATCTCATGTTCTTTTTTTGTAGAATTATCAGTCATCAAACATTAGCCAGTCAACCTTTCTTCTCCCATGGTGCTTCTGAGCCAAGTTTTAACTCTTCAAAGTGTACTGAAAGATTGTTCAACAGTGGCTGTAGTGGATAGAAGAGAACTCAAAATTAAAAATGCGTGCCTAGTTGTAGGGAAAAAATATTTGCTTTGTCTAAAAGTTCAACTAATTCAGTGTTCTTAACAAGTTCACTACCAACCGGCACGGTCATTACCACAGCCTGAGCGTCTAAGAAGACAGCCTACTTACAGACCAAGTCTAAGAAACATGGCCATCTTTATAGACAAAGAGTAAAAGTTTAATAATATAGGTCAAAAAATATATTGATGTGAAATAATATATTGCCAAATATAGCTCTGGAGAAAGAGGAAGAAGACCAAGAGGAAGACCGAGAGGAAGGTGGGAGAGCCAAATGTGAAAGGATGTTGAGAGAAGAGGAATGCAGAAAAAAATAGAGGAAGTGGAAACCTAGAGTGATGAGGCTGTGAGAAACGACCCGTGAAAATGGAAACGTCACCAGATGATCATGCTGATTATACTAATAGCTAAAGTTATTTTAAAGGCAGTTTTATATAAAGTTATTTTAAAAGAATGATATTCTTTGAATACCATTAAAGTTATTAACTTTTCATGATTCAAAAGTTTTCAGAATTCTAAATTTGCAAACTTTGTATTGGATGAAATATTATACAGTATATCAAGTTTATTCTATCTCTAACTAAAAATATATCATCTAAAATTACTATATTAAATCATATTAAACTCATAAATTAAGCCTTTAATGAAATATCATCATATTAAGCCTTTAAAATTATGAAATTGTAAATATAATACCTACTTTCACCATCATATCCGAAGAAATCAGCAACTGCAACTCCTGAAAAATAAATACAGCATTTTCTCAAGATCACAAACATAATTAAAAAAAAAAAAAAAAACATGTGATGTACCTATAAGATTTTTACAGATTGTTTGCTAAAAATATTACAGTTTACTAAAATGAAAATAAGGCCCATAGCTTAGTTACCTATTTTTTTATAAAATTCATGAAAATACCATGTATACCATGTATGCTTTACATACTATTTAGAAAGCAATAATCTTATTAGAAGGGAGCAGCATATATTCAGATCTGTGATATCAGCTGCTATAGAGTTTATTGAGTCAATAATACAGTCAATTATAGATATAAAAACTAGAATTTTTCTATTTTAGGAAGGCATTTTATAGTGTATCACATTTGTAATTGATTAGTATAGTTTCCAATCTTAATATTAGGGGGCCTAAATCATATTTATGAAATATGAAACAATATGTTCAAATTTAAAGTCTAATTCATAATCAAGCACAGTTTAAGTCACAACTAAAACAAATCAAATATGGTGTGCCACAAGGTTCTATAACAAGACTGTCCTTATTCTGTACTACTTTAAGGGTCTACCTAAGATTTTGTCTGGTAACTCTCAAAAACAGTATATTTCTATGTGAAGATTATGTAAATTGAAGAATTTTCAGTCTCTCTTTGAAATAATTAGAACTAAAAGAGTATACAAGCATTATTATATATATATTTTTTTTCATGAAAATCTATTTCTACTTATTCAATGAGTATAATTATATTATTGACAACTGTAAACAGAAAAACATCAGATCTAGTAAAATAAAAATTAAGAACTGTACCGTAAAATGGGGTGAATAGAAACAGCAGGGTGAATAGAAACAAAACTTCAAGGAATAATAAGAAATTTCACTATTGGTTATATAATGACACTGTAGAAGGGAATTATGCTTTCTACATTACTACATTACCCTACATACCCGGGAAAAATGATTTCGGCATGTTGGCATCACTGTTTCTGGTTATTGTGCAATGTTTTTTCTGTCAAGCAAAGTATGGTTAAAATCATCCTATCCAAAACTTCATCTGTAAGTATGTACTTATTATATATATTTATTTTAATATCCATGTTTTATATTGCCTAGGTTACCTTACAAACAATACTGTAGTAGTTTAGCCTCATAATGAACTGTGTAATATTACCACATTTTTTTTTCAGGTTATGTCATGATTTTGCAAAACCAGGGTCAATAGAAACACTATTTTTCTGTTTCTATTCACCCCATAGATCAAAAAAGGGCTTTGTTTTTTTCATTGTATACTATATAAAATGTAATATAAATCTATGTTTTTCAGATAGATTTTATGAAGAATAAGTACTGTTAGCAGAAAGAAAATGCCTCGTAAGTACATAGCCGTAAAAACTTATAAAATTTACGACGAAAATATTGTAAAACAAGCTGTGAAGGAAGTTAAGGAAGGTGGGAGCCTTAGAAAGGTAGCAAAAAAATATGATGTAAATTACAGTGTCCTTTTTAGACATGTAAAAAAGGGAAATGAAATTAAAAAAAGAGGAGGACAGACATCTTTGTTAAAAGAAGAAGAAATGGTTTTGGTAAGCCGACTACAAATTTGTTCTGATTGGGGTTATCCCATCGACCCCATAACACTTAGACTATTAGTTAAGGATTTTCTTGACAGACAAGGGAAAATCGTTCCCAGATTTAATATGCCTGGAACTGATTTTGTCAACAGTTTTCTAAAACGTCACAGGAAGGAGTTGTCACCACGTATGTGTCAAAACATCAAACGCTCTAGAGCAGCCATAGACCGAGACACAATAAATGAATATTTTGATCGCCTTGAAATGGAGATAAAAGATGTACCACCGTGTAATATCGTCAATTACAATGAAACAAACCTTTGCGACGATCCGGGCAAACGCCTCATTATTACTCTACGGGGTTGCAAGTACCCAGAAAGGATAATGAATTCGACGAAGTCGTCCATTTCAGTAATGTTTGCCGCTGCAGGAGATGGAACTATATTGCCACCATATGTGGTGTATAAAGCACAACATATGTACGATAGTTGGAGAGTGGGGGGTCCACCAAACTCAAGGTACAACCGTACTAAATCTGGTTGGTTTGACGCATTTTGTTTTCAAGACTGGGTTGAACAAGTAGCCATCCCCTACTTTAAGAAGTATCAAGGAACAAAGATCTTGATTGGCGACAACCTATCCTCCTATCTATCTGTTGATGTAATAAAAATTTGCCATGATCAAGATATTAAATTTATTTTTTTGCCGGCTAACTCGACTCACCTGACCCAACCGCTTGATGTTGCGTTTTTCCGCCCCCTAAAGAAGACTTGGCGCTCAACTTTAGAGAACTGGAAAAAAGGTCCAGGAAGACACGAAGCTTCTCTAGCAAAGGATAAATTCCCCCCTCTTCTTAAACAAGTATGCGCTACCCTGAAAGAGAGTAATGTCCTTGCTGGTTTCGAAAAAAGCGGTATCGTACCACTAGATAGGAAAAAAGTCCTCCAGATGCTCCCTTCCACTGAAGCCTCTGTTGTTGAAAGTGGTACAGGTTCTGGAAAAGTACAACAGGAAATTGTTGACGCTGTGGATGACAGTTTCAAACAATACATGGAAGAAATCCGGAAACATGATCTCCCAAAAGCAAAGAAGAAAAGAACCAAGGTAAATGTCGTCCCTGGTAAAAGTGTGGCAGTCTCTGACTTCCTACCAGATGAAATATCGGTACCGGTAGCTGGACCCAGTGGTATAAACAAAGGTGCCCCTGAAAAAACCCAAAAAAGAAAGAAATCGGCCAGAGATGACGATACTTCTAGTAGTACAGAAGATTCACATTACTCACTACAAGAGAGTGATGAAGACTGGCTGGAACCTTTTACAGACGAAGAACCAGATCCAGTTCAAGATGTTGACAACAGTGGCCCAATAAAGTTGTCTCTTCATGATTGTGTAATTCTAAAAGTAAAGGGGAAAACCAAAGACTCCTTTCGCTTATATGTAGCAAAAGTTATCGAATTTGATGAAGAAGGGTACATAGGAAGATTCTTCAAGAAAAGTGGGCAAACCAATAAATTTAAAGAAACTGTTGAAGAAGCTCTCTTTAAAGTCGAAGACGTAGTACATCAACTTCCTGCTGCCAAGCCGTGTTTAACTTCAAGATTTAAGGGATTAGTTTATTTCGAAGAAGATCTTTCTGATTTTAGTCTTAATTGAGTTTTTGTGTAAGCTGTGTGCCTCTGATTTTCCTCTTATTTAAGTTTCAGAGAATTTTGGAAGATATTTTGCAGTTTGTTTTATTATTTTACATGTCATTAAATTTTTTTATTTACTTATGTGTTTTTAATTTACAAAGCCTGATATGACAACCATATATTTCACATTTCTATTGTCCCTGGTAACTGGTGAAAGGCAACATTAAGTAATTTGGCATCGTGTTTCTATTCACCCCAAATATGGGGGTGAATAGAAACACCCAATTTTAATTTTTTTCTACTTATAGATTTTTCAAAAACATTTGTTTTTGAAGTGGTTTGTATAGAGGAGTCCCAGACCGGATATATGAGCTAGGTTTGACAATTTAAATATGAAAAATGAAGTTTTTACAGAACTTGAAAGTTCAAAAAGTGTTTCTATTCACCCCATTTTACGGTACCCAAATTTTTCCAATTAATTTTTTCAATGTTATTATTGATAACATATAACATAAACTTATAACTCCTTTTGCATCTACTTTGATTTTAATTTTTACACAAGGAGGGCACATAACTAGCATCATCGTAGTTCAGATCTATAATTATGAATGTATTCACTTTATTAGGAGATACCAAATAAAAACTTAACATTATTCAATTTATTTATTAATTAAAATTAAAAATACTAATTACCTTTTATACATAATAACCTAATGATAATTACCAACTTTGTTGCATGTTTAAATAATATTTTAACTCAAATAAAACATGCCGGCGTGGTGGCTCAGTGGCTAAGGCTTCGGACTGCAGTGGACATTGTCCAAGGTTTGCATTCCCACTGAGCCAACAGTCGGTATTTCACTCATTGAATAAAGTTGACGCTCGTTGAATAAAGTTGATGCATAGGCCTGTAGGCCCTGTCAACTAGCGAGTTAAGTTTTTTTCAAAAAAAGAAGAAAAATTTCATATGTACAGTTTGGGGGCCTAGCCATACTCTGTGACCAACTTAAAATTTAGAAACATATTCCCTTCACTTATTTATTTTTATCAAAATTTTAATTCCCTTGGGATACATTTCTATAATCCAGTTTTTTAAGTCTGGACAGTTTTAGTGTGTAGCTCTAATCAAGCCTCTTTAAAAAGTATCCCATTTCATGGAACCTACTCTACAGGCAGATTTGACATTTGAAATGGACTAACAATTATACTTAGTGAGCCATTGATGAAGGTGACTTTGATGGTCCCCTATGACATATTTAGAGCTTCTTAAACATTATAGCAGAGCTTGCATTTTTTTTTTTTTTTTTTTTCATATCCAAACAAAATCAGAATTATCTTAGCTGATGGTAATTCATCAAAGAGGAAACTCTACTAAATATTTTTGTGTATAGTGTTTGTTTTCTTGAAAAAGAGTTAGTTTCTACCTTTTGAAAATTAACTCTAATTTGAAAACTAGAGCTTTTAAATAAAATAGGAGCTTTTAAATGAATAAAATACTTATGTAAGCTTGTTTATTCAGCTTAAATTTGTCAACTTAACCACAAACCTAGAGAAAATCATGCAGCTAAAAAAATTAAAAAATTAGAACCATAGCTGGGTTTTTAAGAACTGATAGATGTAGAGACCCATTTAAGACCCTGAAGATCCTAACAGTAGTGCCACTGTTTATCCAGGAGGTGATTATATTTGCAGAGGGAGAGAAACTGCCACTCACCAGTGCAATACCAGAAACACTCCATTGTACGTACAATATCACAACTCATCACCTGACCTTGTTTGAAAAGAAACAAATGTACATAGAAATGAAGTTTTACAACCACCTGCCAATGGAGCTAAAAACGCTGAATGGAAAGAAAGACGCATGGGCTCAAGTTCTGGTGCAACTCTTCTACTCGGTAAAAGACTATATGCAGTAACAATTTTAATTATGAAAACAATTTTATAAATGAGTTAACTAGGTATTTGTCAATGCAGCTTGCATGTCTTTGACATATCAAACTATTCACTTAATCGACATTCAAAGATTACAAAATTCAACATTAAATAAATTTATATCTCATTTTCATCTCACATAAACAGTGTTCTTGAAAAACATGTCAATAAATAACTTTAACAATTGACTGCTTTCTGACCAAATCAACATTCTAACCTAACTGTTAAAATGGTAACTTACAAAATCTTTTGAAAAAAATTGCCTAGTTTCAAAAAATAAATAAGAGAAAAGATTAAAATATTTATATTGATATGTTTAAACAACTATTCATATCCTAAACATATATCTAGCGATAAAAACTCTTAAAGAAATGTGTTAACCACACTAATTTACTAATACTGACTTGAGTGACAAAAAAATCTAAAATAACTGTTTTCAAGTTTGTTTTTTTTTTTTTTAATAGTTTAATCGATTTTTAAAATGGGTCTCGATCATAAAGCTTTTTGCGGACAGTTAAAAGCACTGTAAAAATATTACTAGGGAAAATATACAAATAAAATAGATCTATTCAGTTATATCAAACAAGTCACTTAATTTACTTTTTCAACCGATTTTCTAAATCTAATCTGATAACTAGTTGCACTTTTTCTCCTGGACTTCAAAAGTTATAAATATATTATACACCTAGGAATACAAAAATCTGACATTGAAACATCAGCAGTAGCTTTTTGAGTAACTTGAAAAAAGAATTTTTGTTTTTTAAAAAGAGAACATAATATTTAGAGAATATACAGCTTCTAATTTGAGTCTATCAGTTATGCCCATTATTTATAAAAATTCACTAAAAGTTTCCCGGACAACATGTGAAAACATAAAAAAGAAAAAGTTAAAAATATTATTTATAATAATGTAGGTCTAGCAAATTTAATTTAAGGTATTAAGTAGCAGAGAAAAATGTTTAAGAAGGAAAAAATTATTTAAGGTTAGAAAAAGAAGCACCTCTGTAAATGTGTACTAGTTATAAGTGGTGTAACGCAGTGACATACATGGTGAATGCCAGTCACTTGTACACATGTAATATCTGAACTGATGGCCTCTATAACTTCTTAATTGGATGAGAATGCATTATTCATTTACCTGTCAATGTCAAAATTAGAGCAGGATTCAGAAGCATCGTTGTATATGGATATCACGATGACACGGCACATTCACACCCCGTCGTGGTTCTGCCGGCTCGCTAAACAGGATGTATTAATTGCAAAACACATTTATGAAGTTATTTTTCAATCACAGTTTCTTACATTGTCTTAAGTATAGGTAACACTTCAATAAATTAATATCTGCCACTTTTTAAAGTTATTAATTATTATCATTGTTCATTAGTATGATGCTGATCATAGAGATAAGGGCTAATGTGAGGGGTGAATGAATGTGATGGGTGTAGATGAACAAGTGTAGTCATTGCTCTTTAGAAAGAGCTATTTATCAATAGCCCAATAGCCAACTAATAGACCTACAGCTTTATATGGAATCCGAACCATGTAGTATTGGTCTGATTTTCAGGAAACTGGAAAGTATGATACTCAGTTCTCTTCCTAACACAACATATGCGCCTTGACTACCACCCAACATGGACACTCCGGATTTCTTTAGTAGTGTCCAAGTTGAAGGCAACCATTGAGCAGATGCTGTGTCGGTACTAAGACGACTAAGCATTGAATCTATTAGCTGGGTTACAGCACTGCGCCACTAGTGCAGTGCCGACCCAAAACTGAGTTAGAGTTTTTACATTTTGTTCTGATTTATGCCCTTAGTCAGAAAAAGGGTTCTACTTAAAATAAAATAACAAACCTGCACAGCTCAAACAAATAAACAAGAAACAAACGAGAACAATTAATTCTTTGTTGCTTCAAGCTACAACTAAAATTCTTAACTTGTTTATTTATTTGTAGTAATCTTTCTGTTTGATAATATCTGTGGATTAAAGAAAACATGTATTACAAAAAGGTTAATTATCTGATAAATTTGTCTTCAGTTCAAAAATCAAATTACTTTAGAGTCCAATTGCAATTTTGTTAATAACTTTCACATCTTCAGAGACAAGAATTATTTTTAACAGCCAACATATTCGCTAGACACTATTGATGATAATTTTATAGTACTTCCCCATACATACTATACTAATAAACAAAACCACAGTTAAAACATTAATACAAGTTAGTCATGGCCGTGCCTAGTCCATTATGATCAGAAACATCAGCTGGCTGAACATGTTTTTAGTTTTTTAAAGTTTTGAATCTGTCTAAATGTTTTGCTGTAATTTTGGTTATTAGCATGTCTGGGGAATTATGTTGAGAATATCATTAATAGTGCCATTAGAATAGCATATATGTAAGTATAGTTGTAATACAAGTAACTGCACTCATCACACAACACAAATACGAGTATAAGTATAAAATACTGAAATATATAAAATATAAGTACAACATTCTGAAATACTATGGTAGACAATTTTAGGAAACCACATTTACCTTCCTCATACCAGAAAGAAATTTTAATGTGTTAGTAAATAATATTATTTAAATTTTACTGTAAAATAAACTAAAATTGTATTAATTACAACCACTCTATTTACTTAAATTTTTTTTTGGAATTCTGCAAAAAGCTAAAATAAAATAAATCTAATTTTTTATCTTACTCTAAATATAGATTACATGGTAATAAGTGATAGTACTGGCATTGTAATAAACTAAAATAAAAATTGTCAGATGAGAAAACACCAAACATAAAGAGATGTAGGGGGAAGTCAATTTAAAACTGTGCCTGTGATCTAAAGCTTAGTCAAACCCTATAATGGATACTTTCTCCCAAGATAGGGTTGGGTATAAATAAGCTAAATACATCACAAAAAAGGTATCATGGCTGGTAATTTTTGGACTTTACACCTAATTAAGATAAAAGAATAAGGGATAATTTTTTCGAATCTTGTTCTGTTTAGCCTGTCTTTTTCTGTTTTTTTTTTTCAAAAAAAAATAAGTGAAAAACAGTTTGACCAACTGACTTGATCTTTGCACACTTCTATATATTAGCAAAATTGAACAGCATAAACTATTCATTGAGATTTCTTTAGCCATTTCAAAATGGTGGCCATTTAACATTTATAACTCAAAATAACTTCTAAACAAAAATTCATTAATATTTTAAATTGCCACCATTTAAAAATATTAAATAATAATGTTTTGTTTTAGTAATCATACATTGGTGTATGACAATTGCACAAATAAACATGAATTAAATATATCTGAACTGTCTACAGTTCTAGTGTTTAGTTATGAATGTAAACATAAACCCAAAGTAAAAGGCACATAGAGGAGAAAGAATGATTACTTCTCCCACCACAGTTCCCCTCCAGCGGCAGTGGGCTGCAAGGTACTAAACCATTCATATTTGACCATTGGGCTTGCGATTAATTTAAAATTTCATTATTTTTGAAAAACGTTTGTTAATTTTCTACTGTAGGTTTAAAATTATAGTCTCTTTCTATATAAACTTCCTCAAATAAATGCTGATAATTATTAATCAATGGCTATTTTTCAGCTGTTTATGTTAGAGTAAAGAACAATAAACAATTTTAAGTCAGTCAGTTAAACTGTTCTTGAGTCATTAATTTTTTATAAAAAAAAGACAGGACTAAATGGAGCAGAAATCGAAAAATGTTAACCTTAAATTTTTACTCAAAATTAGGCATAGAATCTGAATATTAACAGCTAGGACAACTTAAACTGATTGTAAGTCTACTTCCAGAAGCGCTGCACATATAGTTTTAAATCAGACAAAAAAATTAAGGTAAACTAGATTCATGAAGTACAATATAGTAGAAAAACTTCTTTATTAAGACGAAATTAGGGCTAAAATTGCCCAATCTTACATTTAACCTCTTAAAACTAACAAGTTAAAAACGCTTTTTACGTGTAAATAAATATACTGAAGTCTGGTACAGTGAAATACTTGTATAGTGTTTATCAAACATAATCTGCTTAAGATAGATAAACAAACTAAAGTACTACAAACATAGATAGATAAAATTCTCTGCCAGCAAGTTGTTCATGCTAACCGAACGTTCAGCTAATTAGAAGCAACTTGTATGTAGTATCGTTCTGTACGCCAGACAGTTTCTACTACCAAGCCAATGTATTATTGATTTTCATCTCAAATAACTTTTATTGCCATCACTGATATTTTAATTAGCAAATGATTAAAACTGAATCATTTATTAACAAATACTAAACACGCATAATATTACAGTTCTAACAGGTTACTGAGTTTATTAAATAAATACATGGATTGTTTGACATTCGAGGCAGTTCAGATTTTTATATAAATTAACAGAATTTAGGGGATACAAAGTTCTTAGGTCTTAATAGGTGGGAATTTAACTTAGGATCATCATGTGGACTTAGTTGTTAATAGCGTTAGGTTTGCTTTTCATATTTTGAATACATTCGCCTAGTTTTGAAAAATAGGTGAAAATAGAAGCTTAAAAACTAAATTTTAAAAATAATTTTTTCTGTAAACATAATTAGGAATCCGCAAAGCAATTCTAACACGCAATTTCATTCTTGATCAAATGCAATTTGTTTGGAAAAAATCCGTTTAAAAATAACTGTTTAATTTGGATACGTGTGATCGTATGTCCAGCTCGAAAATAACTTTGTTCTTATTAAAAACAACATTACCGATTAAAACTAACATGACCGACAACTTCTGACAGTCTCTGCAGACTCTTAATATTGATAAACACAATTTATAATTTTATAATAAAAAATCATCTTACACTAGAAAACGATTTCTACAGTTGTTACCAAATTCAATAAAATCAGAAAAAAATTTTTTTAATTTCGAAAATTGTTAAAAATGTGTTTAATTATGTTTCCTTATTATTCAGTTGAGGAGTTATTTGATAAGAAATAATAAGAGGAAGATTATAATCATAATCCATGTTGTTAGACAATGAATACACATCAATAAGAAGCGAAAAGAGACAGTGAAATAGTCAGACCTTCTGTAACAGACAAAACGAGCTTAGAACGGCTGCCAATACAGGTACCGTTCTGCCACTTACCCCTCTCCCAAACCAATACACACCTGTACGCCGTTTCCTGCCTCTTTCATTCTCATGGCAATTTGTAATCTTCTCTCTCCAGGAGGCCCAATGCCCTCTCTGTCATTGTCTGTCTCACTCTAGGCTGCCGAGCAACAAGCTCGACCTAGCAGCGGCCACACTAAGATACCAAAATTAGACAAAAAGTAGTCTGACTTTTTAACATTGTCTTTTGCCTTCTTATAGATGTGTATTCGTTGATAAGTTAGATTTGAGTAGGAAATTTATTTATTTACAGACTTTATTCCTATGCAATGTATTGTACATAAATAAGGAATAATGATATTTTGAATTTAATTCCTGGCAGTTTTGAATATAATGTCCTTTTATTATAAAACTATTTCTACAGATATATTAATATCAACCTCTTAATAAACAGCGAGCCCTAAACACTTTGGTTAGTTTTTACTGAATGCAACAGTAGAATCTTTGACTATATTACTTATGAATTAACATGTCATGTAATCAAATCATATAAAATTCTTTATTGTTGTTGATCACACAGGTATTATCATTAAGGTGAGATAGGCATTGTCAATACAATTTAAAATAACTTCTTGTCAATTCAAAGAGAAAATATATCTTTACAAATGAAATACATGTTAGCTTAAATTTAGGTTTAGGGACCATCCCAAAATAACGCAAGGCTGAAATCGGCCATTTCAGACGTCCCCCCCCCAACCCCGTGTAATGGACTTGTAACTGTAATACTACACCCCCTCAAAAATTATATAATGCTGTCACCAACCTCCCCCTTCTAATTTTTGCCATCCACTTCCTGCATATTTTTATTTATAATAAAGTCATTGTTTAGACTTTATTCCGTTTGTTTTCTAATGGGGAGGAGAGAATATATATCTAACCTTAATATCTTTCTGAAAAGACTTGTATTTTGGCAAATAATAATGATAATAAAAACACAAAAAAATAAAATTTTGTGAATTAATTTAACAAATTCCTGAGGTTTAATAGTTACGTAATGGTGCATAACGCTGCTGAACCCCCCCCCCCCCCACCCAACTCTAGGCTGCTACGCAACAAGCTTGAGCTAACAGTGGCCACATCAAGATAGCAAAATTAGAAAAAAAGTAGTATGACTTTTAAAAGATTGGCTTTTTGCTTCTTATAGATGTGTATTCATTGATTTAGATAAATTAGATTTAAGGGGGCCTTCAGGCGTTACGTAATTTAGGGACGGCCCCTTACATTATTGTTGGGATATTCTTCTATTAAGTAATATATATTTTCAGCAAGTCAATCATGCAAAATTGTTTTAATGATAATATTTATTTCCAAAAATAGCCTTACATAGGTTCGAACAAAGATATTTATATAGAAAAAATACATAGCAATATGTAGATAAATAAAAAACATACAATAAAAAAAGTAATATTAAAATTAAATAATCCTGTAATTTGTTCTTTTAACTTCTTTTTTTCTGATTTCAGATCAATGTCGAGGTTTTTTAATTTTTAGTATGTTGAAAAATTGTATAGACATGTATTTATTTGTCTGTTGACCAATTCTTAATTGGTCCAATGGTAACTGTTGACTTTTGTAAGGTATATTGTTTGAGTTATTCAGGTATTCTTCTATTTTATTTCTTCATAATTATGTATAATAGATTTTAATACTAATTCTACTTAATATTTAATAGTTTTTCATGATTATGTTCCTCAAGTCCAAAAATTCTGTCTGTTACATTTTATAGTATTCTAAATGGCTTTTGAGATGTATCGTATAGTTAGGGAGGCCTAAACCTTGTTTTTATCTAAGGCATGTCACATTTGGGAAAAATCAACTGTCTAAAACTTCTTCAACTTGCAGATTTTATAATATGAATATTTGTTTTTAGAATATTCTAGAATAGAATATTTTATAATAGAAAAGCCAAGAATAAAAATTTTATGCCCATACAAATGTTGAACCGTCAAAAATATTCATAAAGAATCCTAAATCTAAATTCTCAAACTTTTAGTTTTAACAATATTGTTGCCATTCAAACAAAATGAAAATATATGTTTTCAGCTTTTTATTAGTATTACTAAAACATGTTAAATGCCAATGAAGTTATGGAACCACTTAAAATAACAAGTATTATTTCTAATATATTAATTTATTTTTGAAATTATAATTTAATAATTCATCTATTGTAGCTGCATTGTAACAAAACTATAATTTACAGTGCCAATATATTTTGGTACTAGTGTCACTGTTACAAAACCATACTTTTATTGGAATAAAAATGGTAATTTTTAAATGAGGCTAACTATGCCTACATCTTATATCAGCAAGCTATGCTGGAAACACATTCCTACTTTAATCTATTTAGTGAACTTTATCACAGTATTTTGATGGTCGCATTGTATAGTAAAATAAGAACAAAACAAAAGGTGACCAAAAATATGAAAATCATTTTTACAGGTATATTTATACAGTTATATAAAATTAATAAGCTGTTTTAAACAATGGTTATATTAAAAATAAAAATAAAAGATAATTATACAAATCAAAAGACAGTGTACTGCTTAAGAGCCCAAGAAAAATCACCTAAAAATATTAAGTCAACAATGTTTTATTGTTTATGATTGTAACTAGCTGGTTTGCAGCATTTCTAATTTTAGAACCGGATAATAAACAACTACGATACTTTAAACAAATTCATCTAGCATCCAATATTGACTGCCAAAAAAACAATGAGATTTGAATCAGCACTGAATTCATAACAAGGTAGTCGTGAGTGTTCTGAATTTACGGGCTGACAATGCACAGGTGAATACAGATTATGATTTGTCTATTCTACTCACTTAGCTAGACCATCAAACCTAAAAACTAACAAGAATGCCTTGACTATGGTCCATAATCATACATTTGGTTTATTTTAGTAATTTAGATTTGTTAAAAAAACATTATCTATTTGAAGACGATAGAATAGAAACACTTCTTTATTGAGGCAAAATTAGAGCAACAATTGCATTTTCTTACATTGAACCTCTTAAAACTAGCAAATTAATAACAATTTTTTACAAATAAATAAATAAACTAGAAAGTTCAAATATTTTGTTTGGTTACATAATTAAATTAACTAAATTTATGCTAATTAATCTACAATTGAATGAAAAAAATCACAAGTATAAAAAGTTTGCAAAAATAAATTTATAGTTTTTTCTTTCTTTAATCTTATTCATTTACACATACACAGTTGTAGCAGCAACACCAAACTAGGCTCTAACCTCCGCAGCCATTTCATTGAGAAAATATGTTCATAACACAGTTTCTTTTTAGCTCAATAACATAAAAAAATCTGAAACTTTAGTATACTACAAAAAATATAAACTGAATTGAATGTTGAATTATGTTCCATTAAAGATTAAGTAAAAATTAAAAAATAGTTTCTTAATTAGCGTATTATTTGTTGGTGGAAACAGTGAACGCCACACAACACACATTTATTAGAATATAAGACAAGTATAAAATGTACAAATATTATGTTTTTTTTGTAAATATGGTTTACAAAAATCGATCACCGTAATATTTGTACATTTTGTACTTATATTATAATAAATTTGTGTTGTGTGACACAAACTTAGAATAAAGAAGTCATTGTTATAGCCAATAATAAAAAATTCATACAATTTTAAATATAATTTATCCAAATTTGTAAATAGTGTTCACAGAATGGTGTTACCTATTGAAAAACTTTTAATTGCTCTTTGTTATATTTAAAAAAATGCAGAGTTAAAAATGACATACAAAATTATTCTATTAAGATGCCTTTTCTGTACTGAACATTTTGTTTATCAACTGCTGTTTTAAATTTAAATTTTCAACTTTGCCCTATAAATTAATTCAACGTAATCCTTTGTTTTCTCTGACAACATTAAATTTATATTGTTATTTGTATCAAGAAAAAATAATAAATCACATGTTTTCCTTAAATGTAAGTACCTATGAAATAAATGTTAGGATTTCAACTTGGGGTATACATCATTTATTTTGTTCATTTCAAATTTTATTTTATCAAATAATTTAGAATTAATTTTTAAAGCAGATCTTAAAACCTGACCAAAGAACGTTTATTTTTTTTGGTCAAATACATTGAAATAGACAGAGTCATTAAATAAAATTGCAATACATTGAAATATATAAAATAAAGTCCAAATATAATTTGATCCAAGAGACATGACAGTCAAAGGCATATGAGTACTGCTGACGGAAAAGTTATTTATGCATGATAATCGTAAAGCATGCTTGTATGTCAGATGCAGTATCGGATCACTAAAACTGACTGGCCAAGCAGAATGAAGACATCATAACGCTGATTGTATCAGTATACCGTACATACCAAGTGACAGAGTCCTCTGTTTATTGAAGTGACAACAATGTTGAGCATTAGAACTAATGCTGCTAATGTGATAAAAAGCATATAGGCATCGGTGCAGTTCCGTATTCCCATCATTGTATGTGGTTTATCGACATGTCAAATTGAGTATTTAGCTAATTTTATAATGTTATTGGGCATTCTTTATTCACACAATGCATTACATTAGAATAGTCATATTATAAAACAAGATCTAAGATTATAATTGATGCAGACAAACTAGAGTGTTTTAAAGAAAGTTTTTAAGAAAAAGTTGTAAATGGGATAGAATATTTGAACAAAATTCCTTACCAAATAAAGAGTTAGACAAATTTTGATAAGATGAAAAAAAGAACTGAAAATATATTTGCAAGAAAAATCTCTATATTCAATTGATAAGTTTTGTATACTTAGTTAATATTGTAACCTACGAAGGTAGATTAGTCCTGTTGTATTATAATATTTATAAATTGTAACACTATTAAAATCTGCTTGTTCAGAGTTTTATGATTTGGTAGTGGTTAAGAAAGCCAAGAAAAATCTTCAAAGACTTTGTAAAAACTTCGTCTTAGCAATCCGGATTCTACTCAAAAAAGAAATCTCATTCCTTTGAGATCGACTGGAATAATGTCTCAGAGTTATTTATTAGCAATCATTTTTTCTCTTTTTACAAAAGTTAATTTATTAACACAATAGGTTTAGAGCAATCTCCATGTTGAATTGAGGGTTGTTACAGAAATGCACTGAGATTATCATTTAACTAATAGTTGCTTGGTTGTTGTAGTAAGTCTACTGGAGATATCCAAACATCACAGGAGACCTCAAGGACACTTTTTATACTGAAAACAATAGACATTGAGACATGTTAAAGTGGACCGATGACTTTGGCTTTCTGACATTTGAAAAGAGTAAGAGATTTACAGTTGTCTAATAAACAAAATCTCTAAAATTTCGAATAATGTAAAAAAAGTAGAAAAATCTGGAAATTATCAAAAATGTTGGCGAATCTGAAATATGCCAAAAAATTTCAACATTTTCTAAATGTAAAAAATCCTCAATATATCAAAATTTTTCAAAAATTGCAAAAAAATCTTAAAACATAAAAAATTTAACATTTTTTAAAAAGTCAAAAATCTTATGAATCAAACAGAGCAGAAAATCTCAAAAAATATGTCACACACTTGAATACAGCCACTTTTTAACCCAACAAAAACACATTTTGTTACATTCAAAACAAATCAGTAAAAAAACAAAATTAATTGGAAAATACTTATAGAAGGACACAAAATCAATAATCTTGATAAAACAAAATTTTTGGGTCTTATTTTTGATAAATTTGTAGATTGGGATCAACATGTGTGTCATGTTCTGGGTAGAGGAGCATTAGGTTTTTGTGAACTTAGGGAAATTACCAAATATGTAGTAAGGATAGACTTAAACAACTATTTTTGCTGATTCATTTGCGTATGGAATTAGTTTATTATATATATGCGGGTTGCCAAAATTAGTAAAAGATTTAGCAGATGTATTTGAATATGCAGATGATATAAGTATAAAAACTCATGGTAAAACTCCTGAAATGGTTGAAATCTCATCATTTATTAGTCTGTCTAAAATTATTGAGTTTCTAAATAGCTATAATTTATTAGTCAATCCTCATAAAACCAACTACATTGTTTTCTCTCCTGTTCAGAGAAGGACTAAAGATGATTTGCAAATTTTAATTAATGACTATGTTTTAGATAATGCTGACAATTCTAAATTTATTGGATTAAAAGTTGACAAAAATTTATCTTGGGACTCTCATGTAAAAGATGTTTGCAAAAAGATGTCCTCAGGAATTGTTGCATTGAGAAGAATGGTAAAATTTTGTAATAAAAGAACATTAAAATTAATATATTTTTTATTCATTCATTCTCACATGGCTTTTGGAATAATTCTTTATGGAGGAACATCAAATAAACATCTTAGTGACATTTTACTACTGCAAAATAATGCAATAAGAATAATGTGCAAATTAAACTGGCAGGATTCTGTTAGAAATCACTTTATAAAACTTGGTATTATGACAGTTTATAGCCTGTTTATCTATGAGACAATTTTAGACATCCATAAAACATCAGCTCTAATAACAAAATTGGGCACAAACCATAATTATGACACACAAGGAAAAGGTAGATATGCATTTTCCTCTCACAAATTAAAGATTTTTGAAAAAACCATCGTATTGTGGGGTAAAGTTTTTTAATGTACTGCCGGGGGAACTACAAAATATTAAAGATTTTAGTAAATTTAAAGAAAGCCTTAAGAAATATTTTATTAATAGACCTATCTATAATATAAGTGAATATTGTACGTAATTTTAAGTTTTGTGACACCATTCAAATGCACACTCTGCATATTTATATGAATAAAGATATTATTGATTTATTGATAGTGTTCATGGAGAGACAAAAATAAAAATTTGGATAGTATTTTTTTAATTACAAAATATGCAATTAGAATAACACTGAACTTAAGATTAAGAGTGTCAAAAAGTTTATTTCAGAACTTAAAATACTGACAGTATATAGCTTTTATATTTTTGAAACAATAATTTTTTTTAATTAAACCTTCCAAATACCAGAAATAACACAATAATTGATACTTACAAATTAGAGCTTTGTAAAAAGGCTTTTTACACAGTGCAAAACTTTTTCAGAGATTCATTTGTGAATTCCTCTGGTCTGAGGAGGGTAAACGTGGTTTGCCAAAATCATATTATTTGTGCAACTTGTACTTATATTGTAATATATTTGTGCATCTTGTACTTATATTATAATATATTTGTAAATTTTGTACTTTTATAGTAATATTTATGCATTTTGTAATTGTACTCTACTGTCGGCGCAGACATTATATACACCTGAATTTGAAGGTTGTTTTCCAAAGAACTAAAAGGCGTTCCAAAAATATAATCATACCATTGTTTTCCTCGTTTAATTGTACATTATGACATATGCATTTTAAAATTTATTTCAAGTTTTAATAATTTTTATCCTTGCTGGAACAAAAAACTACCATAATTTTAACTAGTTTTCAATGTACACCAAATTTACACCATTATTACTAGAAAACCCGTCAATATATCGCATTTATATTTCAATACCTGGTAGATAGGAAGGTTTTCTATAGGTTTTATAAATTTTAGAATTTTTAATTTCTGAGAAAAAAGTTCTTTTCAATTCTCTGAGACATTTTTTTCTTGGCTTTTAGGCATTGTAAAATTAATTTCTTGGTCTTGTTGTAATTCTTATGACATGTATTGTTACGATACGATACTTTCATATGTATAAATAAGTAAATTCAGGAATTTAAAACAATTTAAATATATTTAAAATAACTTAAATTGATCATTTGAAATATACTTAAATCAATATAAAATCACTACATTTACTTACAAATGTCAAATATAAATGTAATAAGAATTAAAATAAGACCAAGTAATTAATTTTACAACTTCTAAAAGGCAAGTAAACAAAGTTTCAGGAAATTGATAAGAACTTTTTTTCTATAAAAGTTAAAATTTTAAAATGTAAAAAACTTATAGAAAACATTCCTACAAACCAGACATTACGTAACACAATTTTTAAAGTTGATGCACAGTGAAAACTAGTTAAAATTCCTGTACTCTTTTTGTTCCAACTAGGATAAAAATTATTAAAACTTGTAATAAAATTTAAAAATGCATATTTCATAATGCACAATTAAATGAGGAAAAGAGAGGTATCATTAGATTTTTCTTAGGCCTCTTAGTTCCTTTGAAAACAACCTTCAAACTCGGGTGCATATAATTTCTGTGCCAACAGCAATATATTTGTGCATTTTGTCCTGATATTTTGATATATTTTTGCATTTTGTACTTATATTTTATATATTTGTACATTTTGTGCTTATATTGTAGTATTTATGTGTATTTTGTGCTGATATTTTGATATATTGGTGCATTTTGTATTTGTATTGTAATATATATAAATATATGTTCTGTGACGTTCACTTGTACTGTAATTTTTCAATAATTTAACTGTATTTAGTCTAACGAAAACTTGCACATATTGTACATAACACTATTCATACTGTTAATTATGTATACAATTTGTGGGTAAAGATATTTTGAATTTGAATTAGTACTTGAAGTATGAAGTAACCTTTTCATGTCCCTAACAGCATTGAGAAGCATATCTGGATATGAAAAGAATTTATTATATTTTGAGGAGTTACTTGATGGTGTCAGATCTTATGTTCGAAGTACTATAATCAGGTGGATTCATACTTCGCAGTTAAAGAGCGCCACATTGTGGGCAAAACTACAGAAGTGGCTACTCAAAAGTTCCATAGAGATGTTTTTAATTAAACTTGTGGAACTTGGGTTGTTCATGTTTTGTAACTTAAAAATCAGAATAAGCTAATGATATGATTGGCATAAAGTCATGCATGTCCCATTTTATGAACTTCCTGCAGAGGGTATTGTCTTGTATAAAGAAATAATTTATAAAGGAAGAGTTGGTAACAAATTTTTTGAAAACAATTATTGTTCCATTCAAAAACAAATAAAAATAGTTTGGTGAAGAACTTGATCTTTGCCTTTACCAATTAATTTAAAAAATCAAATAAATATTTATTTCTTGTAAATTCAAAACTCAAAATATGAATGCATATGAAATAATGTACCAAATGTGGTGCGGAGTCTTACTGGATGGCAATTCTTAATGTAAAGAAATACAATATTTAAATATGATGTACAAACAAAAGATATTTATAATAAAAATATAGTTAATTAGCAAAAATTATTTTTTGATTCAAACAATTTTTTATGTGTGAACACAAGTAAATAAAAGTAAATAGTATAAATATAACTCATAAAATTAATAAAAGAAAGAATAAAAATACATTCTATTCATTTTGTTTTATTAGCCTTCAGAACTGTTATATTATAGAAATAATACTGGTTTAGATTACCTTTTTCTGTTGTAAAAGTTCTTCAATTACATTACTGCCATGTACATTTCAAAGCATATAAAGCTTCATCATCAGGCTTCTAAAAACTCCACTGTCTAAAACATTAAAGCACTAAAATTATAAAACATATTAAAACACGAGTACAACACATTTGCCGGCCGGCGATAGACACCAACTTGCCGACCGGCAAATGTGTTGTACTCGTGTTTTAATATGTTTAAATGTTTTATAATTTTAGTGTTTCAATGTTTTAAACAGTGACGTTTTTGGAAGCCTGTTGATGAAGCTTTATATACTTTGAAATGTACATAGCAGTAATGTAATTGAAGAACTGTTATAACAGAAAAAGGCAATCTATACCAGTATTATACTATAAAAATAAAATCAACACAAATCAACTTAAATGATGTAGAAGCACATATAAAATTATAATTTTAAACTAAATAAGGTTGGCTTGTTTGTAAAAAACAATTTAACAAACAGACAATAATAAAAAAACTCATAACTATGTGTTTAAATAAGGCTATGGAATTTAGAGAAAAGTATTATGAAGTGGGTGAATGAAGTGTTAGAGTCGGTATGTGGGGGTAAATAGAGACTCTGTGTTGTCAGGACCAACCATCGCAGCCTGGCCAAGACAAGCTGCTTGAACGCATTGACAAGCTCGTCCTGCAGGTCTCTTATCACTGGAGGCAAGGACCTATAACACTGTTTTCGCAACAAAGTGTGCACTTGGTTGGCAGACCGCCAACCTGATGATGGGGACCTGCAGAACCACCCTCAATGTATTTCTGGTGCAATAGTTGTGGGTAATTGGTTTAAAAACTGTTGCTCTTGCTGATTCAACACACATTAATTCATGATTATTGTTGAAATCACCCGTCAACCTTAGCAAGTGATAGGACCCTTGGAAAACTAAGCAGGATATTTTGATCCATGGTGATTTATATCTTATTAATATGGTGGCTCAAAATACAGTAAGCTAATGCTGCAAAGAGCCACTTTATGGTGCAGCAAGCTGCATGCTCCGACAACATTCATGGAGATTGCCAAGTTTTCCACCTCGGGTAGCTGTATCCAATAAAAGTCAGTTTTGTGCCATAGAGATTACAATGTAGTGGCAACTGGAAATAGCCTGATTTCCATTAGATAAACCACAATACTCTGTCCTTCTCCAAATGATCATATTGTCAACCCTTCAGAGTCATTTCATGTGATATTACGTAATGGCTTACTGATGCCAAATTACCGAGATACCTTCGGTGTTCAATTGGACGAGCAATCCAAGGTATTGTACTGTGCCCAAGTACAATGCTAAGGATTCTTAATTTGAATCCATCTGGGGCTGGTACTTTTATCCGCACAACTTAATAGTGACGTATTGGTGTAGGGTCCATCTTAAATAAACAGTGTCCGGCATGGGGAGTGGAAGTTAAGGGGATCAGTGATTTGCAAATTTTTACAGATAGTAAGAGAAAAACGACACATTTTTCTCCTGTTCTTGATCTGGCTGTTTTTTTTATTTATTTAGACTATCCATAAGCGTACGTCACATTAAAGGACTCAACATATGTAAATAACTCAACATATGTAAATAACTCAACATATGTAAATGGACATGAAAATAACTGGATATGTAAAAATAACAAGAAAAAAACCATTAAAATGATAAAATAAAAATTAAGACATATAAAATAAATCGCACTCTGAAGAATTAACGTTAATGTTCGGACTGTAAATCCCGGACCAGTACATTGGAACTAGATACACTCATTAGATGAAACATAATAGAATAAGTTAGAGTAAACCCCTTGTTTACAATAAAATGAAAGTGTTTAGTGTTAAATTTAGCTCAAAAAAGCTGCAGATCTTAAGTCTGCTAAACTTGTAGCCACATGGATTTTATAATAATAACAATTTTAAAAAATTTTTATTTGCCATACAAATGTTACAACATTGACAAAGCTAAAATAACAGCTATTGCAATAGCCCAGTAATTACGTACTTCTAAAACAAGACTGCCCATGATTTAACCACAAGTTTTTAATTTAATGGAAATCTAATTGGTTTTAATTTACCGTATTTTAAAAACTAAGGTCATCTACATTATACACGTATCTAAATTGTGAAACGGGTTTTTTAAGAGCCAGCACTAAAATTTGTGGTGGCCTTGATTCTCTGTAAGGCAATGTTAAATTCAAATAAAGATTACAGCTTTGTTTATGAACGTACAATGTTAAACTTGGCTTTTTTTGAAAGATAACTTAATTATTGTCCAGTGCGCTCTTAGACATATTTTTTCAAACTGTTTTGGTTTATTTTTTACATAGCAATAACTGTTCTAGTTTAATATTTTTTTTAAATATACCAAACAGTCAGAATAAATCTGTCTCGGGGGCCACCAGTTACGCTAGTTTTCTAAAGCAGGTATAAATATGAAATTCACATATTAAAAGGTGTAAGCATGAAATGTTTTCAAGTGATGTAATGCTCAACTGCAAAAATAATGTCATAAATACGTCACTTTTTTGTTGACAGGCTTGTCCAGCTAGCTAATCCTCCCTCCACTATGCTCAAGGTCAGCCTCCTATAAACTTGCCGTCTCCTATGCATCGTTTACCTGATATAAAGGGTTAGTCATAGAATATACACATGCTTACTAATAACATAATGTTTATGCCACTTTTTTTAAATGCGTTATCAAATGCTTTTTTTACGTCTTTGCAAATGTAATGAAATTGGAGTAGTAAAAAACTTGTTTAAAGATATATGTTCTTTAATCTTTTGACTTTTTAAGAACTATGGATAAAATAACA
Source organism: Stictocephala bisonia (assembly GCA_035578905.1). Lineage (NCBI taxonomy): Eukaryota > Metazoa > Arthropoda > Insecta > Hemiptera > Membracidae > Stictocephala > Stictocephala bisonia. The sequence goes on from JAQJVL010000001.1 coordinate 8,863,524, forward strand.
ACATTTTTTCTTTTAAAAAATTATTGTTTTTTTAATCTCAGATATCTGCCTATCTTTAATTTTTTATTATTTAAAAGTGGAATAAACCGAATTGCTCAAAACAAGAATTTTAATACTGTTTTTAACTATAATATACAATTCATGTTTTAGTTTTTATTTCACTCTCTTACATGAAAATAAAAATGAACAAACTACATCGTAACATTTACGAATGCTTACCAATAGTGTGATTTCTTATAAGCTTACCATTCCAGGGTTAAAAAAATATTTCGAATTTTTTTACTTCATTATGCGATTGCATTGACTGGATGAGTTTTTAAAATTTAACAAATTTGATTCGTATCATTTTAGGGTTTTTGCTTCATTATTCATATTGCTATAAGTTTAAGAACTACATTATACAGTTTGAGATCTTTATTGTTACAATGATATTTACCTATATAATATGAATGTTAGATGTATTTTAAAACTGAATATGAACTTCAGCTTTTGAAACCTTGCCTGAACTTTTCATCAAATAATTGACAAAGTTTCATGATATTCAACTCATAAATTATATTACTTTCAAATGCATATTTGAGTGTAGGCAGAAGTGTCATTGGCTATTTTGCACCTGCAAGATTCCCAGTTGGTTAAATTATTAAAATGAACTCTTATTATTTCTTGTTGTCAGGATATTCTCAAGTAATGTTCAATCTACTTAAAACCCTTTAGGGTGAACCGTCCTGTCCAGAAGACGCTGGTCAAACATTGTTCTACAAGTATCTTAGAACAGTACTGTACATTTAGTTGACCTGTACGCCACCGGGGAGCATAACTCTATATGTGTAATCGGCACTAGTGACACAGAGCTGGAACCCAGCTACTTGGGGATAAAGTGTTGAGGAGATTGTAGGTGATAGGTTCTAAGCCCAAGCTCAGATCTCTAAATACCGTACTTAATACCGACATGGCGTCCGTTCAATGGTTGCCCTCCACGTGGACACTACTAGAGAAGTCTAGGGTTTCCGTGTTGTTTGTTAATCAGGGTCCAGATGTTGTGTAGGGAAGGAAACTGAGTATCCGGCTTGTCAGTTGGCTGAAAATCAGACCAATACTATGTGGTTCGAATTCCATGTAAAGCTATAGGTCCCTTAGTTGCACTGGCTATTGGGCTTTTAATATACAGCTCTTTTTAAAGTTAACAGTTGACCTTAGTAAGTAAAAATGACTATACTTATTTACCTACACTCATTCGTCCCTCATATTTGCCCATATCTCTACATTCAGCGTCTTACTATTAAATAATAAAATATTTCGGCAGGTGCTGAACTCAGGCAGACATTCCACACACTTTCTGGAATCTTTCACTCATAGAATAACACTGAGGAAATAAAAACTCATGATATAGAAATTTTAATTTTTTAACAGTATAAACACTAGTTTTAGAGACCAATAATAAACGTCCTTCTGGGAGGACTATTTCCCTCTGCTGAATCATTAGTCACTTGTAATGCCAGTTCTGCTTGTGGTTACATGTTTTACGTAAACAGCAGTTTTATATTGTTCTGATGTTTTGGACATTAGGTTTTTCAACATGTGTCAGCAGTTTTCTAAAACCGATGATGACATTTTGAGATTAATCAATGATAGAAACATTTCAGGTATTGAAATGTTTAAAAAGTTGTAAATTTCAATTTGTTTTGTTTGGATCTTATGAAGAAATTAATAGCACCCATGTCAATATAATGTATTTTTTACACCAATATATAGTATTTCATTGCAATTTTAACCCTATTATCCTTAATGGGGCTTAACAGGTTAACCTTAAAAAATTTTAAGCCTGAACCTTATGGAAAAATGGCCTTCTACAGAGGACTTGGAGACAGGAAGTAAAACAATTACTAAATTCTTTTTAATTTTAAACAAAAATTCATTTATTTTATATTATAAAAATAAAATTTTTATATAAAGAATTTAAAATTTTTCCCCCCAAAGTGCTAATTACGATGAACTACCGTAAATAACTTAACTATCTTCTCCCACAATTTTGACTCAACCTGGTCAAAGGATTTTATTGTTAAATTTAGTTGACAGATGTTTTAATACCGTAAATAGATGTTGCAAAATTGACTGATCAATTGTGTTATTTTAACACACTACTGTATTTTCATAAGATTAAAACCTATTTACCCGATAATATTTAGAGAAGTTTCCTTGAATATATATGGTTTGATATACTTACCTAGGAATTGTCATAGTTAAAAATAGTTTGTGCACAATTTATTATTTATAGTGGAATTATTGGCTCAGTGATGGAGCAATAACAATTTTACAGGGAATAATTTGTTCCTAGTTGTGATATGATAAAAAATTTGTTATATTTACTACTTTAATTTATTAATGTTTGGAGTTTGCAACAAATTCCATTTTGTCAGAATAAGAATCAACTACTATAATATTGTTGTTATTTGAATGATTTATTAATTAATCTTATTACATTTTTTAAACTAAAACATACAGATGTACGTTAATTTGTCACACACAAGAGGTGGTTTGTGGAAGTATTTTTGGATGTGGAAGGCATTTAGAATTCAAACTTAAAACTAATTAATAAAATATAACATATAAACAATAAATGTATATTCATCTTGGAAGTGTTACAGTTGAAGGGTGCAATGTGGACACATAATTTTTAAGAGCATTTTAAATATTACTATTGCTTCCTTTTAATGTTTTTAATCTGGATAGTAGAGAGTTGTAAACTTCATTAGCAATATAGTGAGTGGCTGCTTCTTTGATAAATAGTATTTTTTACAGAAGGTAGTTGAAGTAAATTATTTCTGGTTTTTGAGGTTGAGGCTAAAATTTGGTTTTTAAATTGTTCATAATTGTGTATTGTTGCTTCTAGTAAGTATGTGTGTAAAATTCCTAATGGGTTAAAGTTCTCACTTTGTAGTTTTTCTTGAACAATATTTATTGATTTAATTACTGGGTTAATTGACGTGCTAAATGCTACATCCCAACTTATTTTCCATAAGTTGTTGAGCTGTGTGCGAAGGCATAATATACAGAATGTAGTGTTTGTAGTTTGTATTAACTCAAAAAAATTTAAAGATAATTACTGAGTTTTTTTTACTATAATTTGAATATGTATTTTCCACTTCAAGTTATCATCAAAAGTGACTCCCAGATATTTATATGATTTTACTCTTTTTTTTTCTTTTCCATAAATTAATTTAGGCTCTGCATCATAATAACTGTTAAAATCACATCCTATTGCTATGTAAATTTGGGCGAGCCGGTGGCCGAGTGGTCTAAGGTGTCAGGACTTTAAGCTTGGGTTAGAGATAGCGCAGGTTCGAATCCGGCCTAGGCCGGAAGATTTATCAGTAATATTCACCTTCTACTGTACTGGTTCGCCCTCTTACTCTGTCTAAATAAGTTCCTCGCACAGATCAATAGTCTATGAGGAATGGGCAGAGTAAAGTTAAGAAGGAGGTTGGCCTCTCCTTTTTGTATATATATATATAAAACACACACAGTTTTATAAATATTTACAGCAAGCTTGATATTTATAACCCATTTTTTAGCCTTTTCTAATTTATTGTTTATATTTGCTTCAGCTTGGACTTTATTTTTGTCAATACTTACTATAAGAATTTCATCAGCATAAGCTGTAGTATCATATATAATATCAAAAATATTAAATTCATATATATTTATAAAAATAATAAACTTTAAAAAAAATTACAATGTATAATAGTACAAATAAATTGAAAATGGTAGTGATCAATCAGTAATATATTATTTTACATTTATTTAGTTAGAATTAATAAATAATTTAAATGATACAAAATAATAATATCAAACAGTTATGGTATTAAAATGTATAAAAAATAAGAATCAATGATGATAAAAATCAAATAAATTTAGATGAACAAAACACCTTTAAACTACATATATCTTGAGATAACTTACAGCAAGTTGAGTGTTCCTTGCAGCGGTTAGCTGAACACTGTTCTCTCAACTAAGCCAGCGCAAGGTGAAAGAGTTGATGCCATCTTTGAGAATGACAATGCTAACAAAAGGACCCATTCATTGACAGTGATCAGTTATCAAAACAGTGACGATGAATGACAGTAAATAATTTAATATGACTATTAAAAAACCAAGATAAAAACTAAAAAAAACAATAATAAAATGGGTGAAAAAATTGAAACTAATAAAAACCTAAATAAAAAACTTAATTAAAAGTAAATTAATCTAAACTACAGAAGTTGTGATAAAATACAAAAGAAAAAATAATAATTTGGTGTTAAATAAGTTTGTAAATTATAATTCAAAAAGTAATGAAATTATTGTATGAACTTAGTTGTATTTAATATTGTATCAATTTACTTATAAATTTATTCTGTCAAAAATAAAACAAAATAAATGTATACAACTATATTTTATGGTTGATGGAGTATTTCTTAAATTTACTAAAAACAAGTGTATTGTTTGTGAGTTCAATAATTTGATTTTTTGTTAGTTAATTGTAGTTATTTGGATCATTTTCATTAATTAAGTAAGTAAATGAACAAACAATATTTAAAGAATTATCAAAATTAATTAATACAGTTGTAAAGAAATTTTGAAATGCACACAAGAAACATGTAAACCATGTACAACAATGAAAATTTTCTGTTACATGACTAATATAGAAAAAAAATACTTTGTAACAATGGACATTTTTTAATACTAACAATAAATACTGATGTGTTTTTCAACAAAAGTAACACACATAAAGGCAATTGTTAGATCAATTTATAGAAACTACATTTATTCATACATAACACTTTAAAAGTTTCTCTTGTCCAAATTTAGTGCACATAAATATTCACTTGATTACTAACACAAATAAATATTAATAGTTAAAAGATTTATTTGCTGTTATATAACTGACCAAAGAGTTCAACAAAAAGGTACGTTTCTTATGTTAGATTGTTGTAAATCAGCAAGAGGGGATTTTAAAGAATTTTGCTTTCTAACCAGTTTTTTTAGCCTTAATATTTACAAAACCATTTTGCATGTAAAAAAACAAAATTAATTAAATCATAACTTTAAGGGTTTCCCACACTTAAAACACATAAAACAGGGGGATGCCGGTTATTAATCAACGTAGATTGTATTCTTATTAAACAGTACAAGTAAACGTCACATAACACACATTTATTACAATATAAGCACAAAATGCACAAATATATTACAATACAAGTACAAAATGCACAAATATTATGGTGATCGATTTCGGTGAACCACGCTCACCCTTCCTCAGACCAGAGGGATTCACAAAAGAATGTATCATGACGCACATTATACACATTCTTTTGTGAATCCCTCTGGTCTGAGGAAGGTGAACGTTGCTCACCGAAATCGATCACCATAATATTTGTGCATTTTGTACTTGTATTGTAATATATTTGTGCATTTTGTGCTTATATTGTAATAAATTTTTGTTGTGTGACGTTTACTTGTACTGTATATGTACCAACACGTATTATGCTAATTAAAAAGCTATTTCTTATTAAACAGCCCAACTTACATTGGTGTGAAATGTTATAATGAGCTTCTTGAAAATATTATAAATATTCACAACATTGTTAAATTTAAGAAATCCAAAAACAATTTACAATACATTTTAGAACTGGACTCAGTCCAGAAATGATTCAATAGTAGAGCAGTGGCGTATCCATTTTGGTTTACTAAGGGTTACAATCTAACATCTCCCCCCTTAAAATTAGATTATATCCCCTCTCCACCCATAGAAAAATAACCATAGTAAAACTACAGTGCATCAATAATGTTACTGAGATTAATATTCTTCTTACTTACATCAGTAATTTAAAACGCCTTTGTATTTTTCTAAATAAATTAAATATGTTAGTTAGATATCTCAACCTAAATATAAACTGTTTTACATGGATTTGTCCAGGTCCAAATGTCAACGGCCCAGCCGTGATAAAACAGAATGATAGTGCAGGCCACATGCTATTTACAATACATAAAAAGTAGATTATGTTATACACATTATACACATCCCAAAAATTAAACTGTGGTGCTTAAATTAATTAAAAAAATGTTGCCAATTCGTTAAATTATTCAGATTAGCTCCACTTATTTGTTATTAGTGAAATATTCTTGATTAACGTAGAACCTGAACTACAGTAACTCCAGCAATCTTCTCCCACACTTTTGACGCAATGTGATTGAAGGATTTTATTATAAGGCTTAGATGTCCAATTTTTTTTATGAATAAATCAGTTTTTGTTTATCTTATATGAACTATAAAGCAGATATACAATCAAGAGAATATATTGAGCATAGCAGGTAATAGGCCATTTCACGTTCTATTATTTAAGATCACGTATTATCTAATCGAGCGTTGAGAGAAAGAAGTGTGTATAAACTTACTTGCTCTTTGCATTATATGTTAACGTAAGTAAAGTATGTATTCTAATCTTTTAATATTTAACATGAGCCAAAGAGAAAAATATTCATTGAAAAACTCTAAATATGTTCGTATTTTAAATAATTTCTAATAACTCCAAATAATTCAAGTATCTACCTACATTAAAAAAGAATCTGCATCTCCCACTTCTAATAACCACATATTTACTGCTACAAAAATTTTAATTAAGTTGTTTGTCATTTTATACGATTGGATAATCTTTAATAAATTCAAGGTGCTAAGAAGTTATAAGTTTTGAAAAAAAGAGCATTTTTCGTTAAAAAAAGTTTAAGCTCAGTGGTTTATTCTCATTACTGCAACTGGTTAGTGAGCGAATTTTATTGATTGATAAAGCTAACGCAGTATTCACAGGTACAGGATAATTTCTAATTTAAAACTGAAACTAAACAAACATTTTAAACTTCTAATCCTTACCATATATTGCTTTGATGAAGGATAAATGTATTCCATAAATAAGGCATACTTATTCAGGCCTTATTATTGGAATTTTCTGTATTCCAATCTTAAAATTCTACTTAAATTTTACAATTTATAGACAAGAGTCAGGTCAACAAACAAAGATTTTAGATGAATTATAGATCAGTAATTAAGATTTGAACCATACACTTCTATAAAACCAAACTAGAATGTTAATGATAATAATTTAAGGTCATCTTAAAAGATTTATATTGATAAGATTGAAATAAAGAAACATGACTCTGTTTACGAAATGAAATGTAACGGTACTCAACTCACCCACACAGGTACAATAATTTACTCAGTTCACGGTGATCAGGTTTAAATAGAAATACAGCTCCCAGTTCCCAGTATGATATTGGTGTCCTAAACTCACCCACACGTATAATAATTTACTTACTGTCGGTGCAGAAATTATGTGCACCTGAGTTTGTTTTTAAATCTAATCACTATTGTTTTCCTCATTCAATTGTACCTTATACCATTCAGATTTTGAAATGTTATTGAAAGTTGTAAAATTGTTATCCTAGTTTGAAAAAAAGTACATGAATTTTAACTAGTTTTTCACTGTACATCAAATTTAAACCGTTATTACTCAAGAACCCGAAAATGTATTTAATACCTTTAAGCACTTATATTTTAATACCTGGTTGATATAAATGTTTATTGTAAGTTTTATAAACTTTAGACTTTTCGAGAAAAAAGTTGTAATCAATTCCCTGAAACATTGTTTTCTTGGCTTCTAGAGGTTGTAAAATTAACAACTTAATCTTGATGTAACTCGTATGACATTAATAGTTACGATATGTTACTTTCATAATTGTAAGTAAATGCAGTGATTTTATATTGATTTAAATCAATTTAAAGTTATTTTGTATTGATTTAAAATCACTGCATTTTCACATATAAAATTAATGATCATAACCATACATGTCATAAGGATTACAACAAGAGCAAGTAATTAATTTCACGACCTCTAGAAGCCAAGAAAACAATGTTTCAGGGAATTGATAAGAACTTTTTTTATCAAAGAGTTAAAATTCTAAAATGTATAAAACTTATAGAAAACATTCCTATCAATCAGCTATTAAAATATAAACGGAATACATTAACAAGTTTTTGAGTAATAACAGTGTAAATTTGTATATTGAAAACTAGTTAAAATTCCAATACATTTTTTGATCCAGCTAAGATAAAAATTATTAAAAACTTGTAATAAAATTAAAAAACCCATATTTCATAACGTACAATGAACCAAGGAAAACAACAGTGTAATTAGATTTTCCTTAGTACTCTTAGTTCCTTAGAAAACAATCTTCAAACTCGGGTGCACATAATTTCTGCACCGACAGTAATATGTGCGTTCAAAGTGATCAGTTATAAAAATTGTGTGGTTCAATGGGGGCCCATACATGAATAAAATGATATATATTAACAGATTAATATATAATTTATCAGGCTATTTTAGTTACTACTATAATAAATAATATAAATTGTGTGGGGGAGATAACTGAGTATCAGGCTTGTCAATTAGCTGAAAATCAGACCAGCACTACGTGGTTCGGATTCCACGTAAAGCTGTAGGTCCCTTAGTTGCCCTGGCTGTTGGGCTATTAATAAATTGCCCTTTCTGAGGAACAGTTGAACTCAGTTAGTAACCAGACTACACTCATCCACACTCATCCTACACTCATAAAACCATTCATATTCGCCTTAAAATATGCACAACGTTGTGTCGGCGTCTCATATGTAAGAATAAGAATATAAACATGATAAAATAAATGATATAAACACAAAACACGATTTTTAAATCTCTATGTTTTAAATTTTGTTAGTAAATTCAGAAAACTAAATTGTCTTGAGAAAACAATAACACCTCAGGTCTTAGTACAAAATATAGGTAGGGATTGTTTATTTGCACTCCCCCTTGTATCTGTTGCTGCTGTAATCACAGATCCCATTTATGTTTCATTTGCATGAATACATGGTTGGTTATTTGCAATGAGTTATCTTTCGTATGTCATTTGTGTTTCAGTTTTTTTTCTATTGTGTTTTTTTCCTAAGTGCACAATTTGCACTAATGCTTCTGTGTTTTTTCTGCATAGATATCTCCGTCATGCAAGTTAGTGCTTGTTATGGAGAAATAAAATAAAATTTCTTCTCAGGAGAACTCAGATCAGTGTGATTGACCCTTAAATTATTTTAAGGAGAGGCTGATCTCATTCTTAGCCTTACTCTGCCCATCCCTCATAGAAAACTGATCTGTGTGAGGAACTTATTCAGACAGAGTAAGGGGGTGAACCAGTACAGTAGAGGGTAAATATTATTGATAAATGTTCCAGTCTAGGCCGGATTCGAACCAGTGCTATCTCTAACCCAAGCTCAAAGTCCTGACGGCTTGGACCACTCGGCAACCGGCTCGCCCAAGTTCTAAAGAAGACAATTAAATGTCCACAATAATGTATGAAATTATTTCAGAGGTGCAAGTAAACAGAGGTGCAGAAGATCTGAAATAGAAGCATATGCAAATGACAATGATATAGGAAGATAAAGAAGATGATTTAGAATGAATGTTGAATAATTGGGCAACAGTAACAAAGAAGTATGGGTTACAGATGAACATACAAAAAAAGTAAGGTATTGAAGGTTGAGAGAACAAAGGGAAGAGAAAAAGATATGTCAATTAAAAGGAATGCCCTGGAAAAGGTAGACGAATTTGCTATCTAGGGAGTAAAACAACAAATAAGAGAACAATAAGAGAAGAGATAGGAAATATAGTATTAAACAACCGTTTTTTTAATCTGGCAAAGAAAATATTACAGCATTGGAATATTGGAAGGGAAAAGAGGGTATTTATGTACAAGATGTATTACCAAGTATTTTTATTTATATGGAGTGGAAATATGGACATGGACAAAAGGTGATTTAAGCAGATTACAGGCAGAAGAAATGCCTGCACTTTTGTTGTGTATAAGAGTGCATACACTTCTAGTTTTGTTACGTACGCACGTAAATTGTCATTATTTACTGCAATAAAGATGCGTGCTCTTTTGTTGTGTATAAGAGTGCATACACTTCTAGTTTTGTTACGTAAGCTTGTCATTATTTACTGTAATAAAGATGCGTGCTCTTATGTCGTGTATAAGAGTACATACACTTCTAGTTTTGTTACGTACGCACGTAAATTGTCATTATTTACTGCAATAAAGATGCGTGCTCTTTTGTTGTGTATAAGAGTGCATACACTTCTAGTTTTGTTACGTAAGCTTGTCATTATTTACTGTAATAAAGATGCGTGCTCTTATGTCGTGTATAAGAGTGCATACACTTCTAGTTTTGTTACGTACGCATGTAAATTGTCATTATTTACTGCAATAAAGATGCGTGCTCTTTTGTTGTGTATAAGAGTGCATACACTTCTAGTTTTGTTACGTACGCACGTAAATTGTCATTATTTACTGCAATAAAGATGCGTGCTCTTTTGTTGTGTATAAGAGTGCATACACTTCTAGTTTTGTTACGTAAGCTTGTCATTATTTACTGTAATAAAGATGCGTGCTCTTATGTCGTGTATAAGAGTGCATACACTTCTAGTTTTGTTACGTACGCATGTAAATTGTCATTATTTACTGCAATAAAGATGTGTGCTCTTTTGTTGTGTATAAGAGTGCATACACTTCTAGTTTTGTTACGTACGCATGTAAATGGTCGTTATTTACTGCAATAAAGATGCGTGCTCTTTTGTTGTGTATAATTGTTCATACACTTCTAGTTTTGTTACTTACGCATGTAAAGAAAAGGCAAAATAAATGAGGAATACAGAAGATTAGCACAAGAGGTAGAATAAGGAACTAAATAACTAGGAAAGTGGTTGAAAGTTATTCCACTAGAAGAGACAATGAAAAGAAGAAAGATCAGTTGATGAGGCATGTGAAAAGGGTAGGAAATAATAGATTGCAGAGGATATCCCTGGAGAAAGAGGAAGAAGATCGTGAGCAAGTTGGGAGGATTAGCATTGGGAGGAAGGTAAGGTAGACATTTAGGTGTGGAAGGATTGAGAGAAGAATGCAGAAAAGACAAGTGGATGGAGGAAGAGTAAACTTGGAGGGATAGACAAAAATGAGGGAGGCTGTGTAGGTAGAACTGTGAAAACAGAAATGTCACCATGTGATAATGATGAATCCCAAATGGCTTGAGTTTATGATGAAAATAAATCTTTAATACAGGGTGGAAAAAAAATATGGAAACTCTTTCACAATTACGTTATTTTTTTCCTTAGATAATTTAATTTTGGTTAATAATTATGTTCCATAAAGTTTAATTTTTGATCAGAATAATTTATTTAAAATCGTTAAATAGCGGAGAAATAATATTGTTTAAATTAGTTACTTTGAAATTCAAATGATTGCTTCTCTGGAAAGGATAAACCAGAGTTTGGTTTACGGCTTTCTTTCGAAGTTTGGTTTGCGGCAATTCATTCTCTTGAATAGACCTTTCATTTGATACCAAACTCAGCCTAGTCTTACGTTGAAAATTTTCGTTGAATCTTTTCCCTCTGAAAAGATGAAATGTTGCTGATGGCGTCAAAAAGTATGTTCTTTGTAACCATGATCATGTACAAGATTTCACTTTTACAAGTGAAGTCAAATAACAGTTGTGAAAGTGTTTCCATATTTTTTTCCACCCTCTATAGTTAATATGATACTAATATTACTCAAAAATATCCTTTTTGACTTAACATAGCAATCCCTTGCTTATATAAAGCAAAGGATCATTAATATGTGGAGTGTTATTTGGAGAAACTCCACAAGAGCAACATCAGCATGCAGAATGGTCAAAGTCCATCAACGATCACACCACAGCCTAGGTGACCTAATGGTTCTTCAGACATGGGTTGGCTACAAATTGACACTACTTTATTGGCTGGCTAAAGTCCAACTCCAAGAACTGGCCACTGGGCTGCCTGGTATTAATAAATGGCACATTATTCACATTAACTGATCAATCTGCTAGGAAGGCTGCAACTTCCCCTACGTTGATTCTTTCTGAAAGGCCCAAGCTTTCTCCAAAAAAAACTTGTTACATCTTTTGTATACTTCACTAAAATTGGAAATTAGGTACAAACTTTTATTTTTTTACAGTAAAATCCAATTTATATTTTCAAACTAGGAAGTTATTTAAACATTTTTCTTTAAAAATATAAAATATATAACTTATATACTCGTACTTAGACATTTTTGTAATATTTTTAACACAACTTACCAAACTTGATTGGTATACAATATTTGGAGATTTCCAATGCTTCAAGTGTTTAAGGAAACAAACACAACGTTTCGACAGGTATAACAAACTCCAGTCATCTTTGGGTGTTACTTACTAGCTTAGCCTACATTTTTTCCTCTTTAACCCATACTTATTCAAAAATACACTTAAAACTACAGTTGAGTGTTAAGAAAGTCAAGAGTTAACAGTCAACCGTAGTTTTTTAACCATTTAGTTTTCAGTATTTACTTTAATTAGTATGGGTTAAGGAGGAAAAAACATTTTTAAATGTAGGCTAAGGTAGTAAGTAACACCTGAAGATGACAGGAGTTTATCAACCTGTCGAAACATTGTGTTTGTTTCCTTTAAACACTTAAAGCAATGAAAATCTCCGATATTGTCTACCAATCATGAACAATCCAATGCTAACAAACAACTTTTACCAAACTTGTGCACATTTTTGTTTGATTTACCATGATGAATTGAATGTTTTTCTATTTAATATTTTGTATAATTACAAGTAGGAAGTTTTTATAAATATCAAGCTACATATACATTTCGTAAAGCAAATTTGCAAAACATGTAGAGAACTGGTGTCCAATGCAGTGCAGAAAATCGCAACTTCACTAGAGTGTTAAGGATCTGAATATGCCTCAAGTAAAAAAAAAGAATAACGAATCAATTTCACCAGGGTAACTAAGTGACCCACAGTTTTACATGGAATCCAAACCACGTAGTATTGGTTTGATTTTCAGATAATTGACAAGCCTCTTCCATACACAACATCCAGACCTTGACTACCACCCAACATGGACACCCCAGACTTCTCATTGTTCATGTCAATGGCAACCATTGAGCGGATGCCATATCAGTATTAGGAAGACTGAGCATAGAACCTATCGCCTACAATCTCTGCAACACTGTCCCCAAATAGCTGAGATCAGCACTGTGCCATTAAAATAATACTTGATAAAACTAATGATTGAGGGAGGTAGAAAATAAAATCTATAACAGATAATTAAAAATATGATTTATAAAAAGACATTTCAAATGTTAAATAGAAAAATGGCTATCTTGAACACTTTGCACTGTTAATATATTATAATTCTGTCCGATCTAAAATAAAGTTCTCTAATTGCTCAAAAGAAATAATATTTTATCCTTAAAATAAATTATCCAAAATAAATATAATAAATGTAAAAACTCTTCTGGATGATTCTAGATCACACACACTAAATATAGTACAACTATTCACAACATATAAATAAAGCATAAACAGCTGTTTGAGTGGTAGACAGCAGTTTACCAGAAACACAGAAAAAATATAAACCATAAACTACTTTAAGTGGCAATAGAAGAGAAAACATTATTCAACAGTGCCTCCTAGATATTATGCTTACGTTACATGCTTGCATTATCTTCTTAACCTTCAAAATATGAATTTTAATGAATTAATTGAGATTCACAAAATATTAACTTGTAATAATATCATGTTACAAAAGCTTATGTGTCGGTTGAAACTCACCCAAGTTAACACAAATAACTTCTGAACCACTCTCAAAATCAGCAAAAGGATAACACCAGTTTCACTACAAAAAATGCTATGTTCTGACCTGTTGGTGCAAGATTAAACACAGCACTTTAACTGTTTTAACAGGCTCTCTAAGGGTAGTGAAAGAACTGTGTATATTTAACGCCTGTACATCAAATTGTCCCTAGCAGTATATTCAGTTGCCATGGTTAAGCAGCTACAAAACATATTTATTTATAGTTTAAAATATACATTGTCAATAAAAAGGGTAAATATGGATTAAATCTGAGAATAGAATGTAGTCTTTGTTAAAAAATAATACCAAGCTAAAAGGCAAATGTAAAAGAATAGCCAGGGGTCTCTAGAAGATCGTTTCCACTTAACCTTGAGTTAACAAATAAGCTGCACACACATCTCTCTATGCTACTTGAAATGTGTTAAATAACTTAAAATAATGTAAAATATATTTGTTGTTCTGATATAACAAAACATTATTCTAAGTAACAATCCCAATTAAAGTATTTAATAAATATCCCTATACTATGCTTTACAAATAAAATAGCTGAAATACATTAAAAATGGTAAAAAATAAATATCTACTGTTTGTTTTTTGATAGCTTTCAGTAGTTTAGTTTATGGAGGTAACCACTTAAAGGAACAGTTTCATTTTGTTTTTAAATACATTTTACTATGTAAGATGTAAAAGAAAAAAAACAAGAAAAAAATAATTTCATACTGTCTTCAATAAACTTTAATATTGAACAAACTATTTTCATGATAGTTCTTATTTATTGAATATTTAAGTTTTAATCACATTTGCAAGATTCTTGTTTATTTTACAATAATTTATACCAACCCAACCATACACAAACAGAGGTATTGGACCTACCCGTCCATTCATACACATAAGGTGATATGTCAACCCACCCACTAACCCGTACACAATATTAACCCAGTTACCCACCCATAAACATACAGTGGTATTGACCCATCACCATTGTACGTGTACAAGCACGCATATAGGCCAGTGGCATTGACCGGAATTACGACATATTTCAAGAACGTGCCTATTCTTGAAGAATGACTGGTGAGCAATCCCGTCCTTACACGCAGCCTGCCTGCCAGTCACTGGTGGTGGTTCGTAACTACCTTTAAGCCGTTGGTCCTACTTGATCATTTAACTAAAATTATTTAGTTTATAGATGGGTCTTTTGGTATTGGATATATTTTATGCTTTTTTTTATTTTAATATTTAATGAAATTTATTAATGTATTTTATCCAAAGGCACGACAAATTGCATGACTTTGGAATTTGTTGCGCCTTTTTTTATTTCTTGTCGAATTGTATACATTAATAATAATTATTCGTACACAATGCATGTATGGATGGGTGGGAGGGTTATTATGATAATACAAGTAATAGTGGGCGGGAGACCCATCACTACCGTACTTTTATACCACTTAATCAAGTTAAAAGAAACGTTGACCATTTTAACCAATTGATACTTTCATGTAATGATAGTAATTAGGGCCTCTTACCGTTACATCTGTCATTTATATTACACTTTTACAAATGGCCCTGCCTAACTATGATCGTGGGATCGCCTGTACTAACCGTCCTAACGATCTAGAACTATTTCATTTTTGCGCCCAAAGACTAATAAATATTCTACACATCTCTAAACAAATATTAAAGTTTAATTTATTATTTATTAATATTATGTTATGATCACTTAGATGTTGCAAAAAGGTAAAATTTACATATATATATTTTTTTTATTTCAAAACCTTGTGTAATTTGTTCATTTAACTTAGATAATTTAAATAAATAAGATACTTATGAAATTAACACTATTTAGATGTTACTATCAGTAAACAGTCAATAACTTGCTAAACAGACGGTTCAGAAACATTAATAATTAGTTGCTATGAATTAGAAATACAGGTATATTTACAAATAAATAGAATTAATAAAAAATGATTAGTTATCTGTGCGTTTCTATTACACCAGTAACTATTATTTTCTTGTTTTCCATCACCTGATCAGTAGGAATAAAGTATTATGTTTTTAGAAAAGTACTCCCTCATTGCACACTTCTATGAACTTATCCTCAGGGCCACACCCACCTTTAGGCTGGGCTAACTGTATTTATTTATTACTCACTATTTAGACACTTTCTAAAGATTTGTTTTTTAAACAGTAGTTGGACATCAGCATTTATTAGGAAATACAGTTAGTCAAAATGAACTTGTGTTTCCTTTTACGTTTCTAGACTTTTTCATTATAATATATTTTTTAGGCAATATATAGATAGTTTTTATTTTGTTTATAGTTAAGTTTGTAAAAATTATACATAAACTTATCATTATTTCTAGTTAACATTTTAAAATCTTAATAAAAAACACCATAATATAATCTGTTTGCAAATGTACACAACAATTTCAAAATTCCCTCTAATATTTAATAAACAAATGAAGAAAAAAATGCTCAGTATAATTAGTTATTAATTTAGTGAGTTTCATAGAATATTGTATTTAAGTGTTACATATAAGTACAATAAAATACTTAACAGTTAAAAATGACCAATGTTCCCTTAAAGGTAATACCTTTTTTATCAAGGTAAAATAAGAGTTATAATATTAAAAGAGTGATTTCAGCTGCCCTTTTGTTACTATGGAAGAAGCATCTACTTCTATAAGTAACACAGTTAACAATTAAACTACTTTAAGGCATGAATTACATTTTAAAATACTCAAATAAATGTAGATTGGTTTTAGCATTAATTATTATTACTAATAAAGCAACAAATAAGTAGGACTACACCAACATGTTTTGGCAGGTTTTACAATGGAACACATCATGTTCCATTAGGTCAGGTACGACTAAGAGACTTATTTGAGTCCCTTGTTATTTTGCAATAACGATCAAATACATGTATTTATGACACTAACATCAGTTAAAATTAAAAAAAAGACATATAGTGTGTCCACAAATGATGAGTAGAATTTTCAAGAAAATTAATTAAAATTGAATGTAAAATGTCTACATAAAAGTGAAAACCCTAACTCAGCATTCCTCAACTTCACGTGAGGCTAGAGAGAAAACATTTTATACAGAATTCAAATCCTGAGTTGTTACTTGTGGTACGCTTTTATTGCTTTATTTTGCTTCAAAACAGTGACGTATAAAAAAAAAATCATATACACAAAATGTATAAAATTTAATTTCCAAAAAATAATTTTATTAAATAATTTAACTCTTAATTGTGTTTTAACATACACCTTGTGTTAAAAGAGAATCTATATTCATGGTCTATTAATGCAATAATACCGAGTCACCATGGGTGTTGAAAAACAGACGAGCGGTCTAAGGCGTTGTACTGGGGTTAAGTACAATGCTGTTATCATCAGTTTGAATCTAGCTCAGGCAAGTACTTTTTACCGTGCAACTGTGTGGAGGCACTGGTCTAAAGCATAGTGGTATAGGGCCCACCTTAACCCATCATCGGTCGTGTGATGAGAAAAAAGTCTCTCTAGAATAGTTGTTACATTGGAAACTTTATTTCATAGTCAACCTATATCATTAACCTTCCAGGAATGCATTGTCTAACCCTTTTCACATGTTTTCTGCACATTCATGTAAACAGTAGTGGTGAGGGGCAGCGGGGAAAGGGTCAACGCACCTACATGTTTGGCCAGTTCGAGGTTTTCTTTATAAGCGACCGTTTGTGTCTCAGTAGTGGAGAGAAGTTTCTCCATATGCAACTAAATTTGTTTTTAAACTATGTTTATTTATAAAGTTTTTAATTCTGTTTGTACATTTAGTTGCGTGTGTTTAATAAGATTTGAAATAAATAAATAGTTGTTATTTGAATACAAATAATTTTATTAAAATAATTTGCTATGGCAAAAATCCAGGTGATACTTTTTGTATTTGATAAATTTAATAAATAATCTCTTTTTATTCATTTGCTTTAAACAAATATATATGCATTTAATATTTAGAATAGCGAACACAACTACAACATTTATAAAATAACTTTGACAGAACTATTTATTTTTAATAATTTTTGGTAGTTTTTAAAGAAATAAAAGGCATCAAAAGTTACTTTATACTGTCTTAAAGTGTATCAAATAAACTTAAAAATAAAACAAATACAATTTTTATGATTGGACATTTAATTAGTCAATGTCATGGATGAGAAATTTTCCCTACGCACAACCAAATTTGTTCCATCCAACAACGCGACCAATGACGGGTTAAATAAACGGAGGCAGCATGGGGGTATAGAAGTTGATGTGATCAGTGTTTCTATTATAGTTGCATTGTATGATAAGTTTAGGTGGTGGAGAGGATTATCTAGTCCTAACATTGCCTTGTAAAATAAAGACGTTTCATTTAATTTTACAACACCTGTTTTGCTAATTTTTACTTAGTACAAGTGGGCGAGGGCACGTTTTTTCATATTTATTTTAAATTTGCTGAATTTATTTAGAATATATATTATGTAAGAACATCAAAAGACATGGACTGGACATAAAAATTAACATTAAATTAACTGGACGTATAAAAATACGTACAAAGAGCATTAACATTAATATTTTAGTTGTTAAAAATTGGGACATACAAAAAATCCCAATTTGAAGAGTTAAACTGACCAAACATTTATTGATAAATATACAAAATTTCTTCAAAACTTTTTTTCAATTTCTTCAAATAGAAAACTTAACATAAAAGCTTTCGTTTGAGAAAGTTTATAAACTTTTTTACCAACAACTTTCACTTAATGTTGTGGTTGGGACATGCTAAATATGCAGAAAATGGCAGAACTTTTTTCCAAATATAAACATATGACTCCTAAGACCATACTTGGGAAAGTTAATGATTTTTTTAACTGAATAAAGTTAAAGTTAATACTCTAAAAAAGTAACTAATTGAAGTTAAAAGTTAGAATAAATTGAAACTAACTGATTAAAGTTAAATTATTAGAAAATTAACTGAAATTGAAAGTTAAAAGTTAGTTTTGGTACAGTAAAATATACATAAACAAATACTTAACCTGTATTATCTTTTATTATTTATAATATCTTAGATAAATAGACCTATTTATAGTACATTACCATACAATACTATTATTTAGACTATAGCAATTTCTACAGTAATTTTTGTTATATAACTGTCCGAAATCTTAAAAATTAAATATTAATTTAATTTATAAAATTATTAACAAAAACTGACATAAGTCTTTGAAATTAAAGTTTTACATTTTTAAGCTATACTTTAAAAAATCAATAACTATCTTATAGGAAATTCACGATAGCAAAACACTTTTTTTAATTGGCGCAGATAATAAGAAAGGCCAAATAATATGTGACATGTTGACTCCAGGTGATTTTTATCAGGCTGGAGATGATAAGGAAGGGTCACTGATAAGAAAGTATGGGGATCAGTGGTAAACAAAAACTGAACAAAATATACTCACTCTTAAGTGAGTGAAAGCAGATCTATTCATACTATTTTCGATAAGCAATTATGTTTATTAGATGTTTAAGAATTTGCCGTTCTGAGTGCATGTTTTATTCTTACTGAAATAAGTTAAATATGAAAACTATCTAAATCATTAAAAAATACTAAACTAATTACCATTGATAATATTATTAATATTAAAGATAGTATTATCATTATGTTTTCTTTTCGACGGTGCCGATAGTAAAATAATGAAAACAGAACGAAATATAGCAATTGTTACTTGAAATATGTTCTGCAATCTTGAAGATAGTTTATTTTGTTGCGTGGTATCATATAATGGACTGATTTTACCTAGTAAGCCTAATTTAAAATAAAGTAAACGTTTGAGGAAATGTTGGTTTGATAAACCATTTAAATGGTTTCTCCCGACTACTTTTGAACAGGACAATTTAGATAATGAGTAATGATCAATTAATCAAGTATTGACAGCATTAACGTCAAAAGGCAACTGATTTTCCTAATTAATTATACAGATAGATGGGTAAACAGGTAAAATTACAGTATTAGAGTTTATGAAAGATAAATAAGCTTACGCCCAACACGTTGATTTAAAACAAGATAACTAAATGACTATCTCAACTTTATCCCTAAACATAAACTAGTCAAGTGAAATGATCACCCTAGGGACACAAGTCAATCCCACAACAATGGTATACTCGTTTGGTCCGCCTTTTTTTATTTATAAGGCAGTAAAATGTGAGTAAAGGGGAGGGGGTGTGTAAAGGGGAGGGAGTAAAACAGTCACCTTGCTTGTCGGTGACAACTGGGGGATGAGGAAAACAATCGGTCTTTGACCTGAGTTTTAGATACTTTCTCCCCAGTCCACATTCCTCGGACTAAATGGCACCTTTTATCACATGTAAAAAACTAACTGAGTAACTTTAACCATTAGCCAAATTTTTAACTAGTCAAAGTTAGAAGTTAAACGTTACCAAAACTAACGAATAAGTTAAAAAGTTAATAGAAAGAGTAACGATTAAATTTAATCGTTAATTATTTTTAATCGTTAATCCCAAGTATGCCTAAGACAACATATACAATTAAATGCACAAAATAATTAAAAAGACAACGTAAATAGCACTGTTTAGAATGTAAATACAACTTAAGTGTATGAGATAAACAGCTGATATCTATACAAAGCGGTTTTAGGGACGCAGCAAACCATGCCGACTAAGCAGAAGTCATATAGGTATTTCATGTAGCAAATTATTATGAAATCTATTATATTTCGTTATCTTGTTTATTTATGTATGTTATTTCGTAAAAATTTGATCAAAATATGTTATACGAAAAAAATTATTGTTTATCATCCAATATATCGGAGGAAGTTGCTCTCAAAAGGGTTAAGCTTCTGACTGAAGATCTAGGGTTAGTGACAAGTATATATATGTCAATTTATTTAACTGTAGTAGGACTAGGTGAGTTGTTTTACACTTTATGAAAATTGAACCTCACTTATATTAGCCTCTGGAAGTGCTTGAAATAGAACCTTATTAAAATAGAATGTTTTCCCACTTAAAACAAAACTTAATCAAATATACAACTAAATATTGCATGACCAGTATGTCACTTTTGTAAATGCCTAAAACTGTATTAAACATTTGTGGACATACTTTATTTTCAGCTACCTTATTTTAAATAATAAAAAAATGATTCTTGAATAATAATTGTTATGATAACAATAAAATTCATAAAAATAAATACTACAACAAAATATCTATGAGCATATTTTCAATATTGATTATATAAATGATATTTATATTAGTTTACATGAAAATATTAATCAAACTATAAATGTAAAATAAAGAATTTACACATTGCCTATTAATGATCAACAAAAATATTGCGATATTACAAAAATGTTATAGTACATACAAATTATTGAGTAACAGTTGGATCACAGGTTGGCTTTGGTGACTGCCTTCAATGTTTAATGGCAAGCTGCAAGGGAACGGAGAACAACTGTTCCCACGGACCTCTGATGCTTTCTATTATCAAGTTGACAGCTTCTATACTTGACAACCCTAAGTTCCAAACTTCTTCTCTGTTTTCAGGTTCCTTCAAGTACTGAAGTTGGAGTTGTAGCCCGTCTAAACTCTAAAAACATCAAAGATGTCAATATTTCCCACTATACTTTTGATAGAAAATCAATACAGTGTATACCAAAAGTAAAGTGCCAAACTTCGGGAGAATGGTTATATAGGTCAAAATAAAGAAAATATATAGAATATTTTTTTTTAAACGCTTCGTTTACAAGATATCCGCAGTTTTGTTTCTTTCAAACAGAATTTTTATCTCCCAGTTGGCTAAATCGAACTTTATGAAACTCACTATGTATGTTAAGATGGCAAAGATCTATTTTACAAAAAATAATGAACTTAATCCAATTTTTTAATTTCAAAATCGCGGTCATTTAAAATTTTAAACGGAAATTGTGGGAAAACAGTAAAAAATAAAAATGGCCGCCATTTTGAAATTTTTAATAGGATCCAGTTGATTTTTTTTCTAAAATAGTTCTCAGTTATCTTAACAAGCATAGCAAGTTTCATAAAGATCGATTAACACATTGAGTGCGGGTCACACGCCCGCGGGTGATAGCAGTGCTTGCGCGAGCAGCGGATAGGTCGCAGGCGGTGGACGGATCAATACCGGCTTGTACGCTTCAGTGTCGTCTAGCCCTTTGGCTTAGAAGGGTCGGATTTGCGCCGCATTATAGCCTGTTTCTCGCGTCACATTTCCTTGTTCTTCGTTCGTGGATCGCGCCATTTTGAGCCAGTAGGCGGGGGTTAGCGTGCCTGCGCGCGCAGCGGAACTGTTGCCGGCGGTTGACGAAGCAATGCTTGTTTGTGGAATTCAGTGTGGTCTAGCCACTTGCCGTATAACGGTCGGATTTGCGCTGCATTGTTGCCTGTGTCTCGCGTCACGTTTCGGTGTTCGCCGTTCGTGGATCGCGCCATTTTGAGCCAGTTGGCTTGCATCGGAGTTTTACCATTTTATTTTTGTGTATAATAGTGAAACATTAGTATCGTGTTGTGTTATATTGTATTGTGATTTGTGTTATATTGTAAATATATTTGTATAGTGCGTTTTATTCTTTTCTGCAATGTTTCAACCAACTCCTCGGCCATCTTCGGCTCCTGACTTTGTCCTGCCAACAGTGATGGTGAAGTTGATGACCCAATCCAACATCAGATAATGGGAAATGCTTCAGATGACTCTGATTCTTATGAATCTGATGATTCTGATATCGGAAATGATACTCCTGTATGGCGTATTTCAACTTCAGGAATGCGACCTGCCGCGACTAATTGCGGCAGCGTCTCGCGGCGCGCATGGGTTTCGTTGCGATGTGCGGCTCCACCGCCGGCGGACGATCATTTCGGAAGCCCCGATCTACCAGAATTGAGTCCATAAACTGGATTTGGTGTATCAACCCTGTTTCCTGACTATATAAGGTATTGTTTTATTACAAAATATTATTTTAGTTTCTGACATGTTTTTATCATATTTTTTCAGCAGCGAATGTGTTAAGCCAGCTCTGAGATAAAAATTCCTTAGTGAAAAAAAGGCTGATATCTGGTAAACAACATGTTTTTAGAACAAAAATTATTCTTAATGTTCTCTTTATTTTTGACCTATATAACCATTACCCGAAGTTTGGCACTTTACTTTAAGGACACCAGATATCTTAAATTTAACAATGGAACTAGAGAAAACAAATTATGTGTTTATAAGAAATAATGCAGTATGAAAATGGCAATAATTTGATTGTACTCCAGGTAAAGTAATGAATCATTTTTAATTGTTGAGTCTTCCGCAATCATTCTTACTAACTTACAATGCCATTCGCACAATTAACCTTGTGCCTTGATAAAGGCTAAGGGAGAGGAAAAAATGAGTCAACAAGATTTGAATTACCAAATGTTATAAAGGGGGAGATTCTTATCTTATCACAAGAAGAAAGTTTGCATGGCAGTTAATGTTTATTTATTGAATGCTCCAACTGGACTTCAGAGTGATATTACAGCAAACGCTGGAATGACGAGGAGTTTGGGAATGCTACAACCAATGGCAATGTAAGCCAGCTGCAACCATAGCAACACCTCAGTCTTGCATTGTTGCTACGTGCCAGTTCTTTAAATACAATGTTTTATAATCTAATTGTTTATATTAAGAATTTGAGTATGAGTAAACATATTATGATCATAGACTTATTTATGTTTAAATTGTCTTTAACATTTTTGTTTTCCTACTGTTTAGAGATTATTCTTATCCCATTTTTTAATTTTGCTTATAGTATTACTGTCTGAACTGATTGAAAATGCCTCTTCAAGCAGATTCGTAACTTAACTAGTAATCATTGTCTGTTGTATGTCAAACGCAGTACTCTTGTTAAATGAACATTAATTATAGAAATATTGTCATACAATGATTTGACGTTGGTTTAAGTTATTAACATAAAAATACAGTAATAGCTAATTTATAAATAACATGTTAAATTAATGAGCTATAGTCGACGCTAATGTTAGAAATACTTCTACCTGATATTTGCTGGAAGTAGATGTTTTAATTTTCATCTACTATAAAGGGATTTTATCATAAAGATCTGTATGATGTTGTGGGTATATCTAGAAACATGGCGGGTTTGGTAGTGGTGGGCATCTCTGTTGGTCTGTAAGTGTGGTCTACCCACGGGTAAAATTGCTTCATATATGTAGAGGGCTGTTACTGTAAGAATATCTAGTGACTTGAAGGCTTGTTGGCAGCTTTCTAATGGTTTTAGGTTTTCCAGAGTTCTAACGGCTTTCTTCTGCAGGATGAGAATTCCATTGAGGTTTCCAGGAAAACAACAAACAATCAACCCATCTTCAAATGGGACTAAACTAGAGCACAGTAAACTGTTATTGCTACTCTAAGAGGTCCTATCTATTTAATTAGTCTGACTACATCAATTATTGTACTGATCTTTCTACAGGTATTATTCATAATCATTGTCTGTTGTATGTCAAACGCAGTACTCTTGGCAACACCATGTCATACCTACATTGAAATGCCACTATGTGCGCTCATGTCAAGTCTAGACATTCATTACATGAAGTATAATAATTTTGCTATTTTTTTTTCTAAAATTAACAAATGGTAGTTGACAACAAACCATATGCTATATATATATATATATATATATATATATATATATATATATATATATATATATATATATATATAATAGTTTGCTTACTGTCACAGTTACTGAAGTTTGATTTATTGAGGTCTCGCATCATAAACTCATGTTACAGAGGCAAATTCAATGGAACTTCAACTTTCAGAGGCTTCCATGGCTAGAACATAGGAGTTATAGAGGGGGTGGGTGGGTTGGTCCCAAGTAGGGGTGTGCGAGTAGTGATTTTTGAGTTTGAGTCGAGTCGAGTAGTTGGCATTTTTTCCGAGTATCGAGTATTTTCGAGCAAGTATATACAGAAGGATTTCTTACTTTTACAAGGCAACTGTAAAAGACAGACACCATCCTAAGCCTATATTAAGTTTTGCCAGATTCATAAATATATACATCTAAACTGAACACAATAATTTTGATTTGTTGTTTGTAACTGTAACATTTGATAAATAAAACTTATTACTTCCTGCCTTCCGATATTTTTATGTAGTATTGTTTTGATTAACCTTTTTCCTTTTTTCACAACTAATATGATGAAAGAAACTATGAAAGTATATTATTAATTGAAACAACGTGGATTATAAAGATTTAATCTGTTCACTCATATCACAGATCAGATTTTCTAAGCAAGCCAATTACACTGTTTCACAGCCGGCCGATATGTTTATCTGGTGGTTCAGTTCAAAGTGTACAGAGCTTGTTGTCAAAAGCTGCACCCAACCAAACTACTGCTAAAATTCTAGCGTCATCGCCAAATGCAGTCATTTGCTTTCAGAATTGCCTCCTCTCAACAAAAAATTGATTGTGTACACGCCAAGAAGAGTGGATCTGTATTCTGTGGGTATTTGATTCAGTAATAACAAGGTTACAACTAACCGGAAATAAGCTGTGAATTATATAATCAAATTTGAAAATATGTATGACAAAGACTGTAGTTCAACCGATTGATAATAATAACTAAGCAGGTTTACTAAAAATAAATTTTAAAGTCGCTTAGGATGATCATAATTTTTAAATTATGATCGGTAATGAAATTTGTGCAATTTGAAACTATTTCGATACATGAGGCTACACTGAACAACAGATAAATAATTATTTCATAGCGAGAAATTCATAAAACCTGGCATAATCGAATGAAAACCATATACATAGTCGGCTAATATAATAGTTCTAGCCAAAATTGGCGACGAGATGCAGTCTAAAATATAAACTTATGAATAAAAAACGAGGCGTTTGATAAGTTTTCCGTTCAACAAAAATTATTTTCCGAATCTCTAAATTCGTCGTATTTTGTTTAGAAAAGATCTTCCGACATGTTTCTCCCTCACTTGGGTAAATTCGTAATTGTTTTACAGTTTAAAACGACGTCAATGTGAACAGGGAACTGTTCAGTGAGTTTACGAATCAAAATTATCGTACTTTACCACCTTTTATACTCCAACTGTGTTATTGTCTAACCTAGTCAGGAAACCGTTCAACAAATTGACAGGAAAAAATATCGTATGCGCAAATATTACACACAGTTTTGGCGATCTAAGGTGTTTACGGAATAATAATTAATAGACGTTCGCCACGGCTATATATATCTTTATTTGATGGAAAATAAATCAATAATGTTGTGTCACACGCTGCTAGAACAGCCATTACCATATTTTATATAATACCATACAGTATTTTCTTAGTCAAATCATTGGACGATTCCCTGCTCAGATTAAAACCAAAATAGACCTCAATCGACCAGCAAGAAATATACGATAATTTCAGTTCCGAAAAAGAGCTGAACCTTTGCATGTACATATACTACAACCGAGATGAACTTTCACCTAGAAAAGATGGGAAGTTTGATTTTTGGGATCTAAAGTGACCCGTTCTCAGTACCCTTTTGATTGAGCAGTATTATTGATATGAAAGAAAATATGCATAATTTCCACAGCGTACAAACCATTAGATTTGTATCGGTAACAGGTCTTTTTGAGCATCTTGAACCGGATCTCTTGTCCCCTTTCTTAGGTCATAAAGACACTAACCCGCACTTCTGTTTATTCACGCTATTTTAGGTTAGGTTACAAGTGACTAGTAGACTCAGACAACCAACATGTGTGATCGCTTCCTTCCCAGCTCTGTTGTTCATTTTGAATTGAACTAGTTCAAATCATAATGAACGAACTCGTTCACTACGTCGGCTAGTTTATTTGACTGTCGTCGTGTACTACCTATTCTTAGGTGTATTGTTTAGTTCATAATTACGTGTACCAAACTGTTAATGTATGATTAAGGGTAAAATAAAACACAAGGAAGAGCACATTATTTATTCATAACTTATAAAACTGTTTACTCTTAAAACTAAATTAAGATGTAAATCTGATATTTCATGAAATACAACTACTCAATTGAACTTAGAGTAGTTTCGGAAGCTTCGAGCTGAGTTCGAGTAATAAAATACTCAAAGTTTCGAGTACTCGCACACCCCTAGTCCCAAGCAGTCGTGTCTTTAGGGTAGGTGAGTGGTTCTTAGGTAGTTGTGTCTCAGAGTGTTGAAGTTTGCTATGCACAGTAGAGCCTCGCTTAGCCAGTATAGGGTCGTGATAACGTCGGATATGCAAAATTGTTGGATAATTGGGAACGCTAGTAAAAACTCTAAATAATATTGAAAATTAATTTTACTAAGGATTTGTATTACCGTACTACATAAACAATAAATCTGGGTCAGTTCTTTTAACCAAAAAATGAATTTATTGTGAAAATGTTTTTAAAATAAACTATCCTAAAACACTACCGTATTACAATTTAATACTGTATTAAATATTGTAAAGCCAAAAACATATGACTGGCCAAAAAACTACAGAATAAGAGTTCATGAGTCACACATTCGCTATTCTTCCTATTACAAACGCTTCTGTCCTAAAAAAAATACCATTATTTTTAGGCGCTCAACACATGATAAAAGTGATGACGTAGTCTGCTCACACGGTACATTCCCGCTCGACATAAAGTCAAGAACAGTAAGCAACAAAAGATCACCAGGTACACACATTTTTCATTATTACAGAAAAATATACAGTGTTCATTGCAGTATTGTATTAGACAAGAGTACGTTGGTTAAAACAGAATTTAGGATGACTCTTATGTCAGATAGTGAGGTTCTACTGTATTTATCATATAAAAAATAGTTTCTCCTGGTCAGTACTTACAATGTCAATAATGTTTGCCAATTTCTGGCTAGCTGCTGACTGTGGTGAAGGTTCCGTGGAAGGCAGTAGCCAGCTGAAGTTTGGCTTCAACAACAGAAGGTCTGTACTGGTCACCAGCAGAGGAGCTAGAGGCAGATTCAGAATTTCCTCTGCAACATTAAACATTATATATACATTAAACTCACGCTCTAACATTTTTTTGAAAATTTTAGTCTAGTTTTTGGTGATGACAAATACCACTACCTAAAATCATAAACTTACAAGCAATTCTATAGTTCCCATTATTGTTCAATTGCCTTTTTTCATTAATTCATTTGCATAACTTATATCATTGACAATAGAATTTAGCCACATTTGTGAATGATTCAAACAATTACTAAGTTATAAATTTGATTTTTCTATAAGTATCTCAATCAAAATCTACTAAAATAATGTAGTTCCAACCATACTTAGTATTATTTTACATAGTAAAACATTTAAGTTACTAAAGTATGTGCCTTTATGAAAAGGGGATCGGACGTTTGGCACACATTTTTGGAACTTCTGCCCATGGCAGTTTTGGCACAATCATTAGAGCGGAATAAGTAGGGTCAACTCGCCTGCTTGGAAAAGGCAGGATTGGCACAGTCGCTCGACCAGGTAGACGCCATCGAACGAGGGAAAACGGGAATTGTATTATTCCCATCAACTCTGCGTGGCAGTCATTTGCCCGTGATATAACACATTTTTTAATTTAAACCTCACTAGGTTAGGTTAGGTTAGGTTAGGTTAGATCATGATCTATTTGGGTAGCATCCGTGTTCCAATTGGGTAGCATCCGTGATCTACTTGGGTAGCAGCCGTGATCTACTCGGGTAGCATCCGTGATCTACCTGGGTAGCAGCTGTGATCTACCGCAGGTTAGGTTAGGTTAGGTTAGGTTAGGTTAGGTTAGTTGCTTACTTCAATAAGCACCACAGCAGGGAATTTGCGGGGGCAAAAAAGTTCCCATATCAGCTATGCCAAGTAGTGATACAGTGAAGATTTTAAGCAGCTAAACTATAAACAAAAAACGAGACGTTTGATAAGGCTTCGGTTCAATAAAAATGATTTTCCGAATCTCTTAATTCGTCATATTTTGTTTAGAAAAGGTCTTCCAGCATGTTTCTCCCTCACTTTGGTTGATTCGTGATTGTTTTACAGTTTACATCTTCATCGATGTCAATGTGAACAGGGGACCGTTCAGTGAATTTACGAATCAAAATTATCGTACTTTACCACCTTTTACACTCCAACTGTGTTATTTTCTAACCTAGACAGAAAACCGTTCAACAATTTCACAGGAAAAAATATCGTATGCCCAAATATTACACACAGTTTTGGCGATCTAAGGCGTATTTGGAATAATAATTAATAGACGTTTGCCACAGATATATATCTATTTTTTATTTAATGGAAAATAAATCAATAATGTTGTGTTACACGCTGCTAGAATGCCATTACCATATTTTATATGATATGATACGGTATTTTCTTACGTCAAATCATTGGACGATTCCCTACTCAGATTAAAAAACAAAATAGACCTCAATCGACTCGCAAGAAATATACGATAATTTCATTTCCGAAAAGGTGCTGAACGGTTCCTTGCATGTATGTATACTACAACCAAGATGAACTTTCACCTAGAAAAGATGGGAAGTTCGATTCTTGGGATGTAAAGTGACCCGTTCTCGGGACCCTTTTGATTGAACAGTTTTATCGATATGAACGAAAATATGCATAATTTCCACAGTGCACAGACTATTAGATTTGTATTGGTAACAGGTTTTTTGAGCATCTTGAGCCGGATCTTTCGTCCCCCTTCCTGGGTCATAAAGACACTAACCAGCACTTATGTTTTATTCATGCTATTTTAGGTTAGGTTACAAGTGACTAGTAGACTCGACAACCAACATGTGTGATGGCTACTACGGTAACTATTTACAGTGATCGCTACCTTCCCAGCTCTGTTGATCACTTTGAACTGAACTAGTTCAAATCATAATGAACGAACTCGTTCACTACGTCAACTAGTTCATTTGACTGTCGTCGTGTACTAACTATTCTTAGGCGTATTGTTTAGGTCATAATTACGCGTACCAATCTGATAACGTATGATTAATGGTAAAATAAAACACAAACATTTTTATTGATAACTTATAATTCGTGAAATAGAACTACTCGATCGAACTTTGAGTAGTTTTAGGAGCTTCGAGCAGAGTTCGAGTAGTAAAATACTCGATCAAATACTCGAAGTTTCGAGTACTCGCACACCCCTACTTGTTATACATATTAAAGTTTTACTTCACGTAGTAAACACAGATTAATATGGGGTAAATCTGTGTAACTGATTTATATAGCATGATGGGTCAACAAATTATTAATACCCAAACTAGAGTACCTATAGTTTTAGACCTTAGACTTAAGCGGTCTAACAGCGGGCAAACAGCACGGGCAAAACGTCAGGTTGTTTTTTAAATAGTGCAGATAGCACCTTGACGCGGTTGTCAAAGGAAGATATTGATTTTTATTTTATTTTTTTACTTTCTATGCCAGTGGAATTTTGAACGTGCTATTCAAACGTTGTTGAGGGATAACGGTACAAACCCCTATAGCAAATTTAAGTAGACCTCCCAGAATTTGAACCCGTGACCTTCTGCATATGAAGCAGACGTACTAACCACTAGGCTAGCAAGAGACCTAAAGTACCATTATTAGGTCACTTTAGTGGAACACGTTCTAACTGCAGTTTGTTACAGGGCTCCTAACCTGGAGTTTCTTGCACAATTTGAACACTCCCTTATCAATATTATGGCTCCGTATCGTCATGTCATTGTTATAGCTGATTTTAACTATAACTTACTTGGACCGAATAACAATGACAAAACCTACATTAATAATCTATTCCAGTCATTTAACCTAACTATACTACCTTTGACTGCTACTCACCATACTGTCACAACTATAGATTATTATTACATAAGTGTCTATAATAACTATAGACACATCTGCTCTTGTAGTTATCTATAATTTTTTTCCTCAAAAGTTGACTACATAACAGTGAGTTTCTGTATTTTTAAAACACATAACAGATGTGGCACATATTAAACTTTTTTTTCATCAGATCAGGATGCACGACAAATCTTACATCCAAGCTTGACAGAATTTGTTGTGAGTTTTTTTAATACAAATAAAATTAATGACAGAATTTCAAACTTTTTTTCATAAATATGAAGAAACATTACAAAATCCAACAATCTGACAAAATAAGAACTATTTCCTCAGACACACAAAATAATACTTTTTCATATGGTTTATGTAACTCAAAAACTGTAGAGTGGGTTTTCATTGACACCTCTAGTTTGAATATACAAGTAAAGATATTGAAAACTAAACTGATAAATTTTTGTTTTGTTACAATGCTAGTATTAGAGCGTTCCTAAGGAAACATTTCAATCAATCAATCAATCAATAATTTCTGTATTAATAACATTTTTCAAGAATGATTACAGAGTCAATTTATACAAACTAGTATTGTAAAGTCATAGAAAATGGTGTAAAATTATATAAAGAAGTCTAATCAAAATCACAGCAACTTTGTTAGGACCTAAAATAGTTTTTTGGAAGATTTCATTTTTTGTTATCTTGAGTTGTAAAAGAATAGTAACATGATGAATTTAGAATGAATCTAAATTATCTAAAAACCAAATTACTGACATTCTTCTATCATATTCTTTCAATTGCAATTGACTTTGTATTGTTTTGGAGCTTATAATTTGTATAGTAGTACAAATGTAACAAAATCAATGTATTATGATGATAAGGGTACAGTGAAACAAATTTAAATTTAAATACCTGAGTTCCTGGTAGTATGGACAGGAGCGCAGAGCGCAAAATGTCTGACAGCACAATCAACTGGTCCATCACAGGCTGCTACAGTGCATAACACCAGCTGACGAAGCATTTTTTCTGACTTGGTTGATGGTTGCTCTTCTATATTAACGTTTTGGAGAAAGGTACTACCTATACCACAACATGCATGTATGATTGTTTCTAATATACTAAACCGTTATTCAATACATATTTTACACACTGAGAGCTAGAGCCTCCACCCCCTTGAAATTCTTTACTATTCATTTAAGTACACAACTACAGATTATCTGCTGAATGAATTTTCTGATCTATTTTTTACACACACATGCACGCGCGCGCACACACACACGCACACACGCACGCGCACACACACACACACATATATATATATATATATATATATATATATATATATATATATATATATATACAGGGTGTCTTAAAAGTCCCACCCCCCCCCTCTTAACTTTCTTATGAATACAGATAAAGTGATTTACTTCTGGGAATGTTTATATGACCAACTAAGGAGTTTTTTATGTATGCAAATTTTTTACACTCCCTCTCAAAAGGGGGTAGTTTAGGGGGTAAGTCAAAATTTTTAAATAGAAACCCCTATCAAATGACACATCATTTTAAAGGTAATATTAAAAGAAAAAGAATGGCGGAAACTAGAGGTCTCTAACATTAGTCTATCAAATTTGGTGGCAGTTTAAAGTTGGAATTATTTCATAAAACCCCTGCAGCTTATGTTACATTTAAAATTGTTGTAAGGCAGACAAAACATTCACCCACCAGTTAGTTTTGAAAACTGATGACACCTAATCGTAAAACAAGTTATTACAAGAATCAACAAACACCAAAAACCACAAATAACATAGCATTTATTTGGTTTTGGTTTGTCTGACCAAAGTCCAGTAGGGCAACCTGGGAATACCAGTGGCTCCTTCCTTATCTCTTATTAGGTTACTAGTTAGTACGTGTAACACTTTCAGTTCAGTTACTATGTTAAGTTTCTTTTTATTCGTATTCAATAAAAATGGCTCGGTCAAATGAAGATAAAGTAGAGGTGATATTGTTCTATGGGGAAGCTAGGAGAAATGTTCATGATGCAGTTCGTTTATTTAATGCTGCCTATCCGGATAGACCACTAGACAGGGCATACATTAGACGTTTAGTAAACAAATTCTCAACAAACTTTAGTGTCAAAGATGCACCACGATCAGAGCGCCCTGCCATTGCGACAGAAGAGATCCAAATTCAAGTTTTAGCAAATTATGCTGCAAACCCACATGAATCTCTGCGGTACACTGTCCTTGATGTTGGAATTTCAAAAGATACTGTTCACAAAGTGTTAAAGCGTCACAAGTTCCACCCGTACAAAGTACAGTTAAATCAAGAATTAAATGAAGACGACCCTGACCGAAGACTTCAGTTTTGTGAGCACATGTTGCAGAAGATTGAAGAGAATAATAATTTAATATCACAGATATGTTTTAGTGATGAAGCATCATTCTCTTTGCATGGGACAGTCAATCGGCACAACTGCCGTTATTGGGCAAACAGTAACCCCCACTGGATGGTTGAAGCCCATACGCAACAGCCACAAAAATTAAATGTATAGGCTGGAATTTTGGGAAACTCTGTTACTGGGCCATTCTTTATTGATGGGAATTTAACTGGCGTTAAATACTTGGACATGTTACGGAACGGCATTGTCCCAGCAATAAATGAGGTAGTACAAGGTACTTATGAGCCTGTATTTCAGCAAGATGGTGCTCCTCCACATTACAATATGCTTGTCTGGACATTCCTAGACCAAACGTTTCCCGATAGATGGATAGGTCGACGTGGCACTTTGGTAGAGTGGCCGGCACCTGACCTTTCACCTCTGGATTTTTTCTTTTGGGGTTTCCTCAAAAGTAAAGTGTACGACACAAAGCTCGCAAACCTCGATGAATTAAGGACAAGAATCGAAGAGGCCTGCCACCTTATCACGCCTGAAATCTTACAAAATGTGAGACGTGGTTTTCAATCCAGGCTTTTTTACTGTCAAGAAGTTCATGGCAGCCATTTCGAGCATCTCATCTGAGTGAAATTGAGGTGAGAGTTCAGCATTTTGACCATTTTTCCCGTTCTAAAATTACTTAAGGGGTTTTATGAAATAATTCCAACTTTAAACTGCCACTAAATTTGATAGACTAATGTTAGAGACCTCTAGTTTCCACCATTCTTTTTCTTTTAATATTACCTTTAAAATGATGTGTCATTTGATAGGGGTTTCTATTTAAAAATTTTGACTTACCCCCAAACTACCCCCTTTTGAGAGGGGGTGTAAAAAATTTGCATACATAAAAAAACTCCTTAGTTGGTCATATAAACATTCCCAGAAGTAAATCACTTTATCTGTATTCATAAGAAAGTTAATAGGGGGGGGTTGGGACTTTTAAGACACCCTGTATAATCAAAACACTAAGTTAATAAAACTATCAGATATTTCACTTTGCAGCCAGTAACAATCACCAAAGATAGACAAACCATCCTCTCACTCCAGACTACAAAAGTAGCTGGTAGGAATGCAATTAGTTTTGTTAGAATGCTTAAGGACTATGACACAGTCAGTATTATTTATAAACCAATATGTTTTATTAGTAATCAGTCATTTAAAACTGGTTATTTCACAAACTAACTTAAAATTAGAGAAATAAAATCAGTTTTTGAAAAGAGAGAACGTCATATTTAATACACCTATCAACCCATTTCAGTCCTCCCATTCTTATCTAAAGTCTTTTAAAAATTAGTATGTAAACAAACACAATATTATTTGGAAATAACAATGTACTTTACTCTGCTAAATGTGGCTGCTAGAAAAAATACTTATTGTTGCAATAGCAAAACTAGTGTAATATATTGTTGAAACTCTCAAAGGGTCTCAGAGAGCATCTGCTGTGATTTTTGTTGAGCGTTTGGCTGTTTCACATGACATTCTTAAGACCCAACTTTCCTCAAATACATTTTCAAAGCTGAAAGAAATAGGAGCACAGCCATGTCTTTGTTGGAAATCTCAAAATGACAGGAGCACAAGGAGCCACTTGGCCTGTTAGATCGGTAGGATGTAAAAATTTAAGCACAATGGGCTAAGGAAGTATTATTTACAGGAATAACTCTATAAAGTAAATTAGATGAGTTTTAATAATTTTTCCTTTGCTTCTATGAACTCCATAATTATAAATACATTTGTATCACAATAAAATAAATATATTATGCACTCACCCTGTTGAGATAAAGAATCAAGGTATTTGAAGAAATTACAGGTATGTTCTACGTCATTGAACAGAGCCAAGTAGACTGAGGAACCAAGACAAAAACCTGCACCAAGGTCCCATGGTAATGCAAAAATGGTAGTCATCTCTGCAAGGCGATGACTAATTGTTAACTGGAACCACTCAGATGCATCCTCTCTAACAGAAAAACAATTGCAATTATTATGCATTTTTATAATCAAAGCTAAATATAATGTTGGGGGTGAGGGAGAGAATAAAAAAGATGAACTTGGTCAATACTACTGAAGTGTAATTTGAAATGCTTTCAATATCCAAACAAATGAGATTTTTCTTAAACCCTTAACCTATAAATAAAATTTACAATCGATGTCGATTAATCCACAATGGACGGAGCAGACTCGAGGTACATTGGGTCTAGCAGCCGCAGTTATTTGTCATGCCAGCCAGCTCTGTGTAAGGTTCGCCACGCATTGACAGTTAATGTCCTGTTATCGTTCAATGCATTTCTCTATTACTTAAAAAGTGTATTGTTATATACTGATTTATAATGTATATTCTTATATACAAATAAATACTTATATAATTAAAATAAATTTACTTGTGAACATAAATTATCCTCCAATATTGAGCGATACATGCAACTGTTTCTCGTTTACTGAAACAAAGAAAACTGATGAAAAACATGGTGTGCACTTGTTTAGCGAGAGGTCAAATAAAAACTTCACTCGCTAGTTCACATGGGCTTGCAAGCCTGTGCGTGAACTTTATTCAACGAGAGAAGTATAGACCGTTAGCTCATTAGGAATTCGAACCTTGGACCTTATTCTCTGCGGTCCGAAGCCGCAGCCACTGAGCCACTATGCAGGCAATATAACACTATCTAACTTTATTTACTATAACACAAAACTCACCCTACTTCTGATGATATTATTTGGAGTATGTAAACAGAATGAGAAGAGACCACAAGACATCCTGGTACTGGTTCTTCTGACAATACTACTAACTGGGCCTGGAAGCAATAAAATTCAATTATGCTACAGTTATTTATACAACGTTGCCAAACGTTTAAATTTGTTCACTATTTAAGCATTTTGTGGGTTTTCATGAATCTACAGAGATGACATTTTAGCATTTAAAAGTCCACCAAGTATCCACCTAGGAGTATTTCAATGCAACTCCCGAGGACTCTTCCTTCCTCAACAGAAAATGCATCCTGGGAAGAGTAGGTCATCTTAGATTTTTGTAATTCCCTGCAAACTTACAGCAACCAACAATTCTACTGAAATATAAATTATATTGGGATAAATTTAATGAACAATCTATTATAGTTTAATTTATTATTAGAATTGGTTTCTCTCTAATCTTATAAAAAGATCAGGACTGTGGAAATAATCATTCAAATGTACTACTTACTTTCTTTTTGAGCTCTCTAAAGTATGTGGTATATCAACCATCCCGCTCATAAGGCATACGGCACATTGCTTAGCCACTGTATCTAAATCAGCATGAATAACATTAGTCATTGTATCTGATAGCCACTGCTATCTACTTGTAAGTTCTGGAATTTAACAGTTTCCCATCTATTAGGAGACCTATTTATTTCTCTTTCCTAACTCACAATATATTACTTGTTTAGAATTTTGCACTACTACTGTTGTAAACAGTGAAATTGATAACAAAACTACAAGGTAATGAGTAATGACAGTGCCACTGAATTAATAGATTTACCAAAATTACTTTGTACGAAATATCTAATTACATTCTAATGTTTTTAAATGAGGAAATATAAAATTTGGTTTTTCTATTGTAATATGAAGAACAGATATTTTTTATTTTAGCACAAGACCTAGAAATCAGCAAATTACTTGGAAAGAAAGTTTATATTACAAGAACACACAAGTATTTGGAGGAAAAAACACATTTTTCATACTAGACATACAAAATCAGCAAACTTACTTGGAAAGATAAATAAAAATCACAAGAACACACAAATGTTTGTAGCAAAAAAACATTTTTAATACTGATGGGTTTATTTTTAATACAAGACATAAGAAATCAGCAAACTTACTTGGAGAGATAAGTAAACATCGCAAGAACACATAAATGTTTGGAGACACTAGCACATTTTCATACAAGATATGGAAAATACGCAAACTTATTTGGCAAGATAAGTAAACATCACAATTCACAAGATTACACAAATGTTTGGTGCTACAGGCACATTTTCAATGCGAGACATTGGAAATCAGCAATATGAAAGGAAACACTGTACACATACAGTGGTATTGACCCACCCGTCGGCCCATACACGTACAGTGGTATTGACCCACCCGTCGGCCCATACACGTACAGTGGTATTGACCCACCCGTCGGCCCATACACGTACAGTGGTATTGACACAGTGGTATTGACCCACCCATCGGCCCATACACGTACAGTGGTATTGACCCACCCGTCGGCCCATACACGTACAGTGGTATTGACCCACCCGTCGGCCCATACACGTACAGTGGTATTGACCCACTCGCCTGCCCATACACGTACAGTGGTATTGACCCACCCGTCGGCCCATACACGTACAGTGGTATTGACCCACCCGTCGGCCCATACACGTACAGTGGTATTGACCCACTCGCCCGCCCATACACGTACAGTGGTATTGACCCACCCGCCCGTCCATACACATAAAATGGTATTGACCCACCCGCCCGCCCATACACATAAAATGGTATTGACCCGCCCGCCCATACACATACAGTGATAAACATCACAAAAATATACATATTTTTGGAGCCACATGCACATTTTTTATGTACAATTATTTAATATCTCACGCTACCTAAAGAACTGCTGGTAGCATCAAATGTTTCTGGTCTCTTCACTTGTGTTTATTGATAGATATGTCTTGCCAGGTTTGCTGATTTCCCAATCTCACCTACTATAATAATACTTCGCATTAACATAACATATAAACTATCAGTTACACAACAAAATTATAGCAATAAACAAAGCAACTGAGAATAATCAAACATACCCTTAGCAGAAATAACAGTTCTTCATTGTCGTGTTTAAAGGTTTCCTGGTAGAGATACAGCTTTATTCGATGATCAACCTGACTGAAGTCCTCATAAGAATATCGCACTTTGTTATTGAAGGTCGAGTCGACAGAAGATGATTTCATTGGAGTTAACTTTGATGTCACATTCTGAATAAGACCTGGAAATTAAACATTACCATTCAGTTAAAGGGTTTTGCTTATATGTGATTCCTCATATATTTTTTCTTAAACCACTTATATAGTTTAACCCGCCCGCCCATACACGTACAGTGGGACTGACCTACCCGCCCACCCATACACGTACAGTGGCGCAGTACCACTGTGCGTGAAAATACCTTTGAGAAGGCTGTATTAATTCATTAGACAGTTATTTTTGATACCTAATAGATTGCTATTGACAGTTGATACTTGCATATAACTGTACATGTAGAAACTGGCTGCAATGTATTTCAGTCTTGGATAATATATGTTGGGTTATTGTGTAAAGTAGGAAGATAAAGATACAATATCGGTGTAGGCACTAAGATACACCTGTGGCATAATGTCTGATGTTACTGTATAAAACCATTTCTTCAATTTATTTTATACAGTTACTGATTACAGTCATACTATAATTTGACGTTGGTTTAGACAATAGACAATAGACAAGTCTTTATTGTACATGAACGCCTGTTAAATTATTACAGAGTAATACACAAGCTGGTACATAGTCAAGTTTGTTAGAAAACCAACAGTATTTCTCCTAAATATCTAACTACCTAATACAAATATGTTAAAAGAATATCAGTTTTGTTGCTAAATATAAATAAATTTATAAAATACAGATCACAGAAAATTTGACAAATAGTTAATCAATATTAAATAATACAATCTTTAAAAAAATCATGAATGTTATAATAAACTTTTTGAGAAAGTGTCCCTTTTAACTTAGATGTAAATTTTACTAGGGAAAGAACTTTATAAGAATGAGGAATATGGTTGTATATTTTTAGACCCATATAAAGAGGGCCAGCTTCATATTTGCTATATTTGTGGTTAGGATACTGAAACATTTTATTGTGATTCCTTGTATTATAACCATGACTAAACTTACAGTTTTCAAAATACATCGAATTTTTATGTACAAATCTTGCAATTTCTAATATGTATAGAGATGGTAAAGTGAGTATATTAAATTTTTTTAAAAAAGGTTTACAACTAGTTCTTGATTTTAAATGAAAAATTGCCCTCAGGATAGATTTCTGACACAGGAATATCGTTTCAACATCAACTGCACTACCCCATAGAATAATGCCATAACTCAGTAGAGACTGTACATGTTTAAGTTAATAACATAAAAATAAAGTAATAATGTTATCAATCAACTTAAGTCAGTAATGAAAATAAGTTAATGAGCTTGTCTACGCTAATGTTAGGAATTCTTCCATGGTATATATTGATTTTGTTACAAGAAAAACTTGAAGTTCTTTCTTGAGTTGATTTCCTATGTTTTAGTTTTCAACCAATATCAAGGCACATATCTGATTTTTATGTCTGACATGAATCTAATGAAAATGAATTTATATTAGATAAATAGATTAACATGTATTCTAACAGTAAATAACAATAATCCTTAGTATCATTATAGTATCCTTATATGAATAAAAAAAAGGTTTCATTTTATTCATTAGTTTGAAGTTTTAGGTTTCGAACAGTCATATTTTTAAGTGTTTGAATTTTTAAAGTCAGGTCAATCTAACGATTTCAGAATCATATGGGGGATTTGCATGTTGTTTGACTTTTGATATTGTTAAATAGTCCAGCATAGAGACACTATAAGAATTAGCCTAATAATTAAACAAACTTAGGGGTTGTTCAACATAACATGTCTAGCATCCGTGGACAGAAAACCAAGTTTAGTTTGATATCAGTTTAAACCATATTGAACTGCATATCTAGGGGAGACTTACAGTGGTATTGAACAACCCGTCCGCCCACATACGTACAGTGGTATTGACCCACCTGCCCACCCACAGACGTACAGTGGTATTGACCCACCTGCCCACCCAAAGACGTACAGTGGTATTGACCCACCCGCCCTCCTATACACGTACAGTGTTATTGACCCAACTGCCCACCCACAGACGTACAGTGGTATTGACCCACCCGCCCTCCCATACACGTACAGTGTTATTGACCCAACTGCCCACCCACAGACGTACAGTGGTATTGAGTGCCACATGAATACCACAGTGCGTGTATGGGTGGGCGGGTGGGTCATTACCACAGTGTGTGTATGGGTGGGTGGGTGGGTCAATACCACAGTGAGTGTATGGGTGGGTGGGTGGGTCAATACTACATTACGTGTATGGGTGGGTAGGTGGGTCATCAACACAGTGTGTGTACCCACACACCCATAAATTAGTTAGTGTGTGTACTGAAAAATATGTAAGATTTACATAACCCCATGAATACCACTGTACGTGTATGGGTGGGTGGGTGTGTCAATACCACTGTACTTGTATGAGTGGGCGGGTGGGTCAATACAACTGTACGTGTATGGGTGGGCGAGTGGGTCAATACTACTGTACGTGTATGGGTGGGTGGGTGTGTCAATATAATCAGCAATGAAAACCATCACAAAAAATACATACCGTCAAGAATTGATAATTGGATAATATATTGAAGGGAACTTAATTGAAGGGAAATTAGGGAAAACATTGCCCTTTTTTACATTTAATTCATAAATTTCCTTTGTTTAATACTAGAGTAAAATCAACCTATTTAGTAACTTTGTTATAAGAGTCGTGACAACAAACAAATTTCTGTTATATTCTTATTTACAGACAATTATTTATCACACTGAAAAACATACACAGTAAAACATCTAATTTCTGTAGAAAAAATCCTGATCAGATGCTAACTTGAACTATAACTCGAACCATGATCTAATCACTAGAGTAAACAATAAGCAGTAATAAGCAAGCCTGAACTTTGTTTACAATACCGTTTCGTAAGTAAATGCGAACCACATCGAGTAGGCTACAGTAGCACTGAACACAGGTGTATTTTTAATACAGCACAGAAATTGAAGGCACTACTGTAATGATTTACTGATAGGTTTATTTAATTATTTATTTTATGTTAAATAATTAAAGAACAATATGTTATGTTACGTTCGTTTTACTATGAATCCAACTACATATGTCAAAAATAATAAACTTAACAAACTTTAAAACGTTATTGAATGCAATTTTAAATGAAAAATAAAATATAAATTAAATGTACCAAGGTATACTTAATTTAACTTGTTGTAAAGCTTCAACCGGATATGTATTCCACAGCCTACCCGATCGCCACGAATTTATAGAAAAATCTCTGTCATACTATTAGTGCGTCGGAAGGGAGGGATTTCACATGATCAAACACTTTTACTCGACTAAAAAATTCTATTTAGTACTATCTGACCTAAAGATACTGACCTAAATACTGATATCTGACCTAAAGAATATTGTACTGTTTATTTTTTCTTCATAACACGTTCACTGCTGATGATGCTCAGTGTATATGCATGTCACAGTTCTGCGCCATATTGTTAGTTTTGTGTTATTGCCTTAGTGTTTTCAGTATTTTTCGAAGCTCTGTGATTCATTGTGAGTACTATGTAAATGTTCTGTTGAACCAAATATTACCATTCAATATATTTGAATATAAATTATTCAGATATTCAAATAAACCAAATATTTGTTATATTTTACTGCTCCTAGTTAAGGGTATCACTTGTACGTAAGCAGCGAACGTGTTAAGATAGGTCCGGATATAGGAAGATTCGGTTATCAGAGGTTATATATGAGAGGGTTTACTCTAATGAAAAAATGTATATACACTGAAATAGTAGTAACAATCATAATGTGGCAAGTTAAAACAAGAATGCAACAAAGGTTGTGAATTGACATGAAAAGTAAACTTAGCTACTAAAAGCAAGTTACCTTCGAGAAGAGAGTTATAAATGATGGTGGAGGTAGGAGTTGGGGTGGTTTCTTCAGGCACATCTGACATACCCACTCTTCGCACAGGTACAGGATTGCTCTCATAGGCCGTGCACACACTGTCAGTTAGTGACCCTATGGCAGACAGCACACATTAGTTACACACCAATCGCTATAGGGTTTACAGTTACAGTAAAACCTCGGTTATACTGCCTAATGTGGTGGCAGGTCAAGCCAAATTAGACATAAGTTACAAAAAGAGATTCAATAACTGATATTGGATGGCAAGCGAGAGAGGAGTGCCTATAATTGCATGCAACGCAAAATCGTGAAGGCTTGGCGATTTCGACTAGACGAATGAACGACCATATATTTTGAAATCTTGTGTCTTGCAAGACATACTTTTTTTTAAACAAACGTGTTTTACTCATTTAAAATTCTAACATCATATGTTAAGTCGATGTATAGTATTTATATAAAAACTTGTCATACAGTATAATTTTAGTGATTTTAAAAGAATATACAGTAACTACATCCTTTAAATGAAAGACAACGTATTTTCACCCCACCACAGAAAACAAAAGACTGACAATGCCAAGGGTGTGTACGTAATGAACTCTTCCATTTCCCTATATGAGAAAAAGACTCTTCCAACTGCTCTGTTACAGAAATAAACAAATTGCCAGCTCTGACTTTCGAGTGAATCACACAGTGGCAACTGATAATGCACGACAAGTTAAAAGAACAACGCCTGCAATATTCAAGATGAAAAACTCTCACACTCGTGTTTTTAGATTTACACTGCGAAGCTGAACAGTGCTTTTGCGTAGTTTTAATTTTATCTAATAAAAATATTATTTTTGTCTGATTGTCAAGTCGGATGACACAAACAGCAGGATAAAGCAAGGCCGGATAATCAAGGTTGTACTGTACT
Source organism: Stictocephala bisonia (assembly GCA_035578905.1). NCBI lineage: Eukaryota > Metazoa > Arthropoda > Insecta > Hemiptera > Membracidae > Stictocephala > Stictocephala bisonia. Next base: position 8,906,295 of record JAQJVL010000001.1, read on the forward strand.
TATTACTAGGCTTCCTGTGTGTTCATCGCAAATGTTAACATTGATTAGCCTTCTTTTATGAGCTGTAGGTGTAATCTTTCCACTTAATGATTTAATAATAGAATTATGAGCTTAATTATTAACGTGATAGTTGTATCTCCTAATTTTATCATCTATCAATCAAAATGTTAAGTTGAATTATAAATTGTTTTTTATTTCTTTGATTTTGTGTTTGACTTCTTTGTGGCTTAAATGTAATTGTAAATAAAACCACAATGCCTTCAAAAATATGTATGATAAATTAGCAATCAATTAGAATAGCACTTATGTTTGGAAAATGCAATGGAATAACAACGGAAATAACTCCTGATATTGTTAAGTTTTTGAGACATACTAAACAGTTATTCTCATTTTAAATGTCTCTTTATAAAATTATGTTACTGATCAATTCAATTTCAGATTTAGAATAAATTAAACAGCAACAGATTTGTTATATTGAAGCAAGAACCTCAGTCATATTACGCATTAGTCTGGTAAGAAAAAGACAAATTTTATGGGTTTACTTCTGGAGGCAGTAAATGAATAAGGTGAAATAAGGATAAGTTATTTTGGTTAGAGTTCACTACAATATAATTAAATCATACGAGGTTTTATGAGAGAAAATCTTATGTGGAGACTAGGAAGTTGAATTGGAGTTTCACTCAAATAAAAATAAGAAAGAGAATGCTGAAGTAAAAGTATTACATTTAATTTACAGTAAATATAAATTTATTTATATTGTATGGCTATTTCCAGGACTCAACTTGAAGTGCACATGGAAGATATTAAAAAATAATGTAGCTGTAATTTTGTTAACTAACTTTAATGCTTTTTTACAACAAGTAATTATTGTGCTTATCCAGTTTACTTTCTAGAGTGATTACAATTTTGCATGAAAGAGAACACAATGTAATGCAAAAGTAGCAAATTAACAAAGTATTATAAGCATTTTACTTTTTTGTATTTTTTTTTTTTTTTTCTAGAATGATTACGAAGTTGTAGAAGTTCATGCTGCAGTAGAAGTCTCAAATTCACAAAGTAATATTTGTCTTTTATTCTAAGATTTTTGTGCTCATCCCAATTTTTTTCTAAAATGAATCCAAATTTGTATTAAAAGTTCATGCTACAGTGAAAAACCAGCAAATTAAAAACGTGAAACATGCATTTTATGTACAATTTGTATGGCTTTTTTCATCCCTTTATTTTTAGAGCAGTTATGAGTAATTTTTTATAAAAGTTCACATGCTTTAGTGCAAATCATATAAAATAAGAAGTAGTAAATACATTTTTACGAGGCCAAGTGGTACGCTACTTCCCTCCAGACCTTGAGATCCCGTATTACTTTGAGATACCGTGTGAGATTTCCGGGGTGGCGGATGGAATAATTACATCTTAGGTCCCCTATCTTGAATCAACATCGTGGAGCAATTGGGAAATTACGGCTTCTCTTAAGTCAATTATCTTTTTGAATGTTTGATATGTTTACTCTTTGAATGTTTCTATAACTGAAGAAAGATCACAGATTTAAAGTTGATATCATACTATTTAACACGTTGAGTGCTGGTCCTAAATACGGAAGCCATTTGAAGAATGCTGGCCATTTTTGGTACTTTTTAAAAATTCAGATATTTAAAACAATGAAACGTATAACATTTCTACTTACATGTCTGGATTCTATATTTCTTCTTCTTTTTATCATGTGGAGACTATTTTCAGTATACAATTAATTAAAATGTCAGTATAAAATTAATTTAATTTTCAGTATAAAATTAAAAATAACATTTTTTATCTCATAATATCAGTTTTTTAGTAATAGTGTTTTACCAACAAACAACAACAACAAAAATCAAATCAAGGGCAATTGAGCATACAAAATAATTTTGAACATTATTTTATAGCCCTATTCATACAAAACTAAGTAAAGTAAGTAAAATAAATACTTGTTTTTTATTTACACGCTCTATTTACACTTTGCAATAGAGTTCACTCACTATTAATGGTTCTGCAACGTGCAGAAAAAAGCAGTGCAGTCTAGCAGCTACAACTCAATCATTTTAGATAAAAACAGTACAGTGTGAACATTCTAGTGGTGAAACGGCTCACTAACATCACTAGAGACCATTTAGAGTTCCAGACTCCATATTAATACTCAATAGGCTATTTAACAAAATTAAAACATCGATCCAGTAAAACTAAGGGATCCACATTCTTCGGAAGTTACGCTACTCCTTACAAATACGGGATCCGCAGCCAAAGTGTTAATGATAGATAGAGATAAAATAATCCAGTACCTGTTTCAGGTATAAAAGTACTTGTTTTGTACTGCATTATTGTACAAAAAAAAGCAATTCATTCTTGAATATTACTAAAACAGCATTAAGTGACTTTTCTGTACTAAGCAAAATCTCGTAAGTTAGCTGACACAAATATTAATGCTTATTTTCAAAATCAACAAGAAACAAACCTGAAGAGCTGCTCTCTGTGAGACCGGTCAGACTTGGATGGACTTCAGGCACTGTGTTTAGTTGGGGAACAGCCACTAGCGAACGTTCCTCATTTGAACGTTTTCTACTGGGTGTCAAATTTCCTTGTAGCCTAAAATTCAAAATGTACATATAACATTTATAGAACTTCAACATCATTCTTTTTTAGTACATTCAAATGTATCAGAACAAAAAAAATTTCAGGTACATATAACATTAATTTATCATGAATTGTACTGTAGAAATTAAATACAGATCAAATCAAAATCGGTCAAATCAAATCTCTTTCTTAAATGAACATTAATTATAGAAATATTGTCATACAATGATTTGACGTTGGTGTAAGTTATTAACATAAAAATACAGTTATAGCTAATTTATAAATAATATGTTAAATTAATGAGCTATAGTCGACGCTAATGTTAGAAATACTTCTACCTGATATTTGCTGGAAGTAGATGTTTTAATTTTCATCTACTATAAAAGGATTTTATCATAAAGATCTGTATGATGTTGTGGGTATATCTAGAAACATGGCGGGTTTGGTAGTGGTGGGCATCTCTGTTGGTCTGTAAGTGTGGTCTAGCCACGTGTAAAATTGCTTCATATATGTAGAGGGCTGTTACTGTAAGAATATCTAGTGACTTGAAGGCTTGTTGGCAGCTTTCTAATGGTTTTAATTTCCCAGAGTTCTAACGGCTTTCTTCTGCAGGATGAGAATTCCACTGAGGTTTCCAGGAAAACAACAGACAATCAACCCATCCTTAAATGGGACTAAACTAGAGCACAGTAAACTGTTATTGCTACTTTTAGAGGTCCTATCTATTTAATTAGTCTGAGTACATAAATTATTGTACTGATCTTTCTACAGATATTATTTATATGCTCTGTCCATCAAAGGTTGCTATAGTGACCCCAAGGAATTGTACCTAGTCAAGTAATGAAATGTTAGGAAGAATTAGTGCTTCACTTATTTTTCTTGTACTAAAATATATTTGAGTTGTTTTACCATAACAAAGAGTATTTACTGTAATGATGTCTTAAGAATTAGTGTTGAGTTCTTCTGCAGAGTCATTTTTTATAAAGAAAGAGGTGCTGTCTGCATACATGAGACATTGAATATTGTGATTTTGGATGAATGCTGGAAAGCCATTGGTGAGTAAGATAAATAGTAGTGAACCAAGTACAGATCCCTAGGGAATCTTCTTGTGTAATTTCTTCTGGTGGGTTTGATCTGTAAGTGCTTTTAAAACCAAGTGTAGTGTGCTGCAGCTCTACCACTTGGTATCTTCCTTGCAGGTAAATCTTTAACCATTTGTTTGGGACACCACTTACACCCAGAGAGAGCGTTTTCTGCAGATCAAATCATGTCCAAGCCAATCAAAGGCTTTGCTGTAGTCCAAGAACAAGTGTGATACAAATGTGTTATCATCAATGTTGTTAATAATAGTCTCAAAATGTCGATAATGCCTGAAGTTGTTGATTATTTTTCTGAAAACCGTGCTGATGTTCAGTAATCAATTTGTTTTGATTAAGATGGTTCATTAGTCTTATTAAAACTAGTTTTCCAAATACTTTTAGAGCAAGTTAACGTTAGAAACGTTTAACGTTTAGGAAAAGTTCGTAGCTGAGATATCAGGAGATAGTTTTCAACCTCTAGTTTTTTCCTTTTTCGTACAAAGGGTACACTAGATATTTTCAGGCAAGATGGAAAATGATTTGTTTATAAGCATTTTTAGAGGTGAAATTAGATCATCATCACAATGTTTTATAATCTTGGGCGAGTACTCATCAATTCTCATGATTTTTTTTCAGGTCAGAAATTATTGTCTGGACTTCTTTTTGAGTTGTGGGAGTCAAAATAAGTGGTTCAGGAAAAAGAGGCCTATAGGAGATATTATTTAATTTTGGATTTATATGTACTGTAAGTGTTGTTTTCTATGATTATCCAATGATATAGTTCAAGATTATGTCTGCTATCTTTGTGAAGTATGTGTTGAAATATTCAGCTACGTTTTTAACTACTATACTATCAATGTTTAGTATTTGACAATATTGAGTCTGTTTTAGCGCTTCTCAGAGCTGATGAGGTTCCACAAAGTTTAGGCTATATGTTTATATATAATCTGAGTTTGCATTTTGCTGGAGGGTTCTGAGCTTGTTGTCATACATTTTTTCCTACTTACCATAGCTGTATGATCTTCTAGCTCTCCAGATAATTCATAATTTTGTAAATCTCTTAAAAAAGAGGCTTCTGGGTTTGTCGATTCCTCATCATAGTGATGTTTTAGTCCCTTCTTAGTCTTTAGTTTTCCTTTGTGGGCAGGAGATATCCAATGTGACCTGCAGTGTTTCATGGAATAAGATAAAAGCAATCTCTGTGCCTGGTGCATAGAATATTGTGTTTCGTGATTTTATTGACAATAGAGACTTACAGACGTGAAGATTTTTTAAATTTGTTTGTCATTTGAGAGTTTGTATTAAGGTTTTTTCTTCACAGTAGCCAGGTTAACATAACTGTGCTCTATGATTTGACAGACCAGTGAGGATTTCAGTTTCTGTAACTGATGAGTTAAGAACATTGGCACACGTAATACAGGTTGCTGGAAGAGGGAGTCGTATAATGTTGTGTCGCTAGCTTATCATTGAGCATTAGGTTCCCAGGTGTATTTTCTTGAAGACTGTTAATGTTTTACGTCACCAATGATTATAAATAATAGTGGTCATTATTACTGATCAAAGTAATAATAATATATGTCTTTATTTGCAAATAATAATTATTTACAAAAGGGCGAATTTAAGGCCACTAGGGGCCCTTTCTTACAATTAACCTTAAAACAAACCTAAGGTAGTCCAGCTATTTAGTCTCCTAATTTCCAAATGTTTATTACCGGAAGCAAACTTCTTAAAGTAGCACATATAACCTAGCCAACCAGAAATACAGTTCACCAATTAACTTCATAAGGCTGACTGATAGACAATTTGTCTTTTCAGATTAACTACATTATATCATCTCTATTTACCTAGGTAAAATATCTGGAAAAGCACAAATTATATTCAGCGTGTTTGTTTCAGGTTTCAAATGATACGCCACTAAATATACAAGGTGGGGAAAAAATATGGAAATGCTTTCACAGCTTCTGTATAAAATCACTCGTAAAATGGATATTTTTCCATAGATAATATAATTTTTTTTTAATTGTGTTCCATAAAGTATAATTTTTTATCAGAATAATTTACTTAAAACCGTTAAACCACGTATAAATAATATTGTTCAAATTATTTACTTTTAAATTCAAATAACCGCTACTCTGGAAAGGATAAACCTTTCGAAGTTCGGTTTGAGGCAATTAATTTCTCTTGAAAAGACCTTTCATTTGATACCAACTCCTTGCTAGGGCGTCCATCTAAAAGGATGAAATATCACCAATGACGTCAAAAATTAGGTTCTTTGCAACCATGATGTTTCTATGCTATTTTATTAATATTCCAACATAGAAATAACAGGTAATTTACCAGTTGTACCAGATTTCACTTTTACAAGTGAAGTCATACAAAAGTTGTGAAAGCGTTTCCATATTTTTGTCCACCTTGAAATACTATAAACTGTAGTACTAAACACTAAATTCAAGGATATGTCTTAGTACCTGGCTTGCACTTCTAATATTTCAATGCTGCTCTGACTAGGGTTGCTAATGACCTCAATATCACTATCACATCTGCGAGGGGTCGGTGTTCCCTCCTTGACACTTCCCCCTGGAGGGTCCACTCCCATACCCTGTTCCAATGATGCTGCTGATCCTAAACAACAACAGCTGATAATTCATCAATTATCCAGACGCAAATCCAGTCTTAATTTTTACCAATATAGACTTAAGTTTCATATGTAAATGCCTAGCAAAATATGATATTGTGAAACCAGTTAAAACTCCATAAATAAATGAACAACCAAATCTACACCATTGTGACAGCTTGGTCATTGACCCCAGTTATAATCTAATACAAATAATAATTCTATACAGTACAATTAATTAACATTAAGAATTACACCTTAATGTTAAAAAGGAAATAGTAAGTTTCAGTAGATATACAAACATGCCATTTTATTAATATTCCAGCATAGAAACAACTGGTAATGCACCAGTTTTGCTGCAATATTTTCTTAGACTAGCAACTCTTCATTGTAGCAGTTGAGCGGGCTTGAGTCAGAGAGCTAAAATCCACTGACGCTATGTCTGTAATTCATCTAAAGTGGTCTATTTAGTTTATTCTGAATCTCACCGTATGGACAACTGTCGATGGCAGCATTTGCCAGGTAGTCAAGCATTGTGGTTAATGGTTGGGTGGTTGGAAGGCCAAACTCATGGCAGTGCTTAGTTATCATTCGCAGGTTCAGCATGGTGTGGGTCTCCATCCTCCCCCCTAATCTAAATTCTTTCTTAGTTAAAGTTCTCTTTTCAGTTTTAAATTCAGCTTTATTCATAAATAATAGTAAGGTGTGTATTTCCGTTTACTTTGACTGTTGAATAAATTCCTCTTCTCAAAAGTATCGATATTTGATTTTATAACCCCGTTCTCCCATAAGAAGTCCCACAGAAGCAGCTGCTCAGGGGATGTAATACCATTATATCCAAACAGACAACTCACTAAACCTACATAAGTCTGAAAACATTGACTTGCTCAACACAAAACAATGACTCACTGTAGAAAATCATATTTGTGGGGCAGAGTAGGGTAGGCTGTGATGAAACTTGCCTTGTAATAAATAATTCTCATAAATAGGAGTAATGTTCCTGTTTGTGGAAACTCAAATTATTTACGAGTAGGAGTAGGAAATAATACTTGATTGTAAATCCTCAAACCACAAAGTTAATAAGTGCACCAACAGATTAATTAATCGTTTTCAAAAGGGTTATTTCAGTTATCAACATTCATAAATAGTTTGAAATGCATGTGTTTACCAGAAAAGCGCTCTTTGCAATAACTGCAAAACATCTTATGGCCTTAGAACTAAGTGAATTAAATACATTTAGCTGTACTAGAGCTAGCAAGTATTGGCTGGGCTGTGTAAGAGTTTTGATTTCTGTTTATTTGTATGGGTTATAAAATTAACCGTTTTAATTTTGCTCCCTCCCCCGGTAAAATCATTGAAGAGATGATTTTACGCCATTACAAAATAAAAGCTTAATTACCCCCAACACTTTTTCTCAAATGTAGAAATCTGCTACCTGCCAATTTTTAGATGATTTAAAAAATGAATTGGTGGGTTTTTATATTTACAGTAGAAACCCTATTTTCCGTCAGGGGTCGGGACCATGACCATGACGGATTGGAGAATAGATGGATTATAGAGAATTCACCCACTCACACATAAGTAATAAGTTTTCAGCTGTATAAACAGCAGGAAACTTATTACTGTATTAGTGATTACGCACATTAAATTTAAATGCTGTATAGTACATATTGATTAATGAAATCAGAATGAAAAGGTTAGAAAAAAGACATGTTACAGAAAGTATGTATACTGTATACTGTAGGTCACAATTATGCTTTTATGTAGGCCTAGTTTTAATGTAAAACATAAGGCCCAGTTCCCACAACCAGTGTTTTTGCAGACATCAGGCGGTCCGATGTCGGTACATGGATAACGTGTCGCCTATGTATCATCAGACAGAACCGTTCCAACGGCCCGTGACTTTTGTAGGCGTTGACGGCTTAAAACTTCATCTCCAACCACAGGCCTATTTAGAGCCGCCTCTTTCTCCATGTTGTACAGGACCTGTTCTGGCGCCCTTGACGACCTGTCCGTACGTCAGGCGTACACAGGCGAGCTGTTCCAATGACCCCTGATATCAGGTAGGCAGCAGACGAGGCCTTACAGATGGCAGGCCGTTGGAACTAAGCTTATGTGGGCTTTACGGCTGGAGGGGGAATTGTCATCTTTGAGACGGATGAGTCATACGGCAACTGACATATCGTGGCACGATGAACCCAAACACTAACGGATAACAGAACCTGGCGGAAAATAGGGTGACGGACAATCGGGTTTTCACTGTAATCAAATTCTATTATTTTATGGTTTATTGGCCATAATGTAATTACAAAAAGTATGAAAAGTTTAACTTTATATAATTCAAACATGTAGCAGGGTGTTCTCAGATCTCAGCTATCTGTCTACACCAAAAGAAATATTTTTATTTATTTCCTTTGATGTAGACACACAAATACAGAGATGTAGTAGTGTGTCTCAGATATTCTCAGCTGTTTACATAAAAGGAAATAGCTCTGTTTATGTCTGCACTGTAATGTAGTCAATTCAGAGAGAAGTAGGGCGTCATCAGATGTTCTTAGCTGTCTACATCAAAGAAAAGAAAATACTTATGTTTGTGTCTGCACTGTAATGCGGTCAATTCAGAGATGTAGTAGTATGTCATCAGATGTTCTCAGCTGTATACCATTAAAGGAAATACTCTGTTTATGTCTGCACTGTAATGAAGTAAATTCAGAGATGTAGTAGGGTGTCATCAGATTTTTTTGCTGTCTACCACTAAAGGAAATACTTGAGTTTATGTCTGCACTATAAAGAATAGATGGAGTAGTGGCTATGCAGTTTTAAGAACATATTTTTAAAAGAATATGTTCTTTATTCTATTTTTGTTCGTTGCTAAGCAATTTACGTTGATAAGCAAATAAACGTACAGTGGTGATGGCCCTCCCACCACCTATACATGTACAGTAGTGATGGCTTCCCACTCACCCATACATGTACAGTGGTAATGGCCCTCCCACCAACCATACATGTACAGTGGTGATGGCCCTCCCACTCACTCATACACGTACAGCAGTGATGGCCCTCCCTCTACCCATACACGTACAGTGGTGATGGCCCTCCCACTCACTCATACATGTACAGTGGTGATGGCCCTCCCACTACTCATACACGTACAGTGGTGATGGCCCTCCCACCACCTATACGCATACAGTGATGATGGCCCATCCACCCACCCATACATGTACAGCGGTGATGGCCCATCCACCCACCCATACACGTACAGTGATGATGGGTATACCACTGTACGTGTATGGGAGGGCGGGTGGGTCAGTACCACTGTACGTGTATGGGAGGGCGGGTGGGTCAGTACCACTGTACGTGTATGGGTGGGCGGCTGGGTATGTACCACTGTACGAGTATGGTTTACTATTTCACGCAATTAATATTCAAAAATTTCTCGCAATACTCCAATCATAAATGAACAGTCAAAGAGTTGTCAACTGACCCTCTTCAACATTTGTTTACTCTGAGCCTTGTAGGCCTCTTAAACAAAAATAAAACAATGGATGAAAAATTCGTTGCAACATCCTTATCAACGAGGCTTGCACGTTGCTAAGGATTACTTAGGTATCTACTTACATTGATCCCGCACTGTACGTGTTTCAATGTGTCATCAGATGTTCTCAGCTGTATACCATTAAAGGAAATACTCTGTTTATGTCTGCCCTGTAATGAAGTACATTCAGAGATGTAGTAGGGTGTTATCCGATATTCTCAGCTGTATACCATTAAAGGAAATACTCTGTTTATGTCTGCCCTGTAATGAAGTAAATTCAGAGATGTAGTAGGGTGTCATCAGATGTTTTTGCTGTCTACCACTAAAGGAAATACTTGAGTTTATGTCTGCGCTATAAAGAATAGATGGAGTAGTGTGTCATCAGATGTTCTCAGCTGTATACCATTAAAGGAAATACTCTGTTTATGTCTGCCCTGTAATGAAGTAAATTCAGAGATGTAGTAGGGTGTCATCAGATGTTTTTGCTGTCTACCACTAAAGGAAATACTTGAGTTTATGTCTGCGCTATAAAGAATAGATGGAGTAGTGTGTCATCAGATGTTCTCAGCTGTCTACCACTAAAGGAAATACTTGAGTTTATGTCTGCACTATAAAGAAGAGATGGAGTAGTGTGTCATCAGATGTTCTCAGCTGTCTACCATTAAAGGAAATACTTGAGTTTATGTCTGCGCTATAAAGAATAGATGGAGTAGTGTGTCATCAGATGTTCTCAGCTGTCTACCATTAAAGGAAATACTTGAGTTTATGTCTGCACTATAAAGAAGAGATGGAGTAGTGTGTCATCAGATGTTCTCAGCTGTCTACCATTAAAGGAAATACTTGAGTTTATGTCTGCACTATAAAGAAGAGATGGAGTAGTGTGTCATCAGATATTCTCAGCTGTCTACCATTAAAGGAAATACTTGAGTTTATGTCTGCACTATAAAGAAGAGATGGAGTAGTGTGTCATCAGATGTTCTCAGCTGTATACCATGACAGGAAATACTCTGTTTATGTAAGCACTGTAATGAAGTAAATTCAGAGATGTAGTAGGGTGTTATCAGATGTTCTCAGCTGTCTAGATGAAATTAAATAATTGTGTTTATGTTTGCACTATAATGCAGTCAATTCAGAGATTTAGTATTGTGTTCTCAGATATTCTCAGCTGTCTACATCAAAGGAAATAATTGTGTTTATGTTATTATCAAAGGAAATTAACTGTAATACAGTAAATTCAAAGCTGAATTTGTGTGTCATCAAAGATGTTCTTAGCGTCTACATCAAAGGAAATTATTTTGCTGGTGTTAGCATTGTATTGCTGTCAATGGTCTATATACTTTAATCAAAGGGTTGTTGGTTTTATTATAATTTTGATTTTAATTTAGTTAACCCTTTGGCTGTTCAGTAAAAAAAGTTCCCAAAAATGTTCAGGTTTTGCACATGTGTGTTACACAAGAATGTTCACATGAAATTGGTGTTTTTGCAGTGGTTAACTTGCAAATTTCTAGCTCTGTTAAAAATTACATTATATTCTTCATGTTAGTCTTAGTTTTTAGAACGTTAATTTTTTTAAGAGTAAAATATTTAATTTGGTTTCATAGTTCAACAAATATATTTAAAATTTTAATAAATTTATAACTTTATTATTACATATATTTTTTTTAGTTTGAAGTAATAAAACATACTGTATTTTCTTTACCCTTGTATTTGACAGTTTGTTGTTTCAAAAGGACATAATTGTTAACTGATCCAGAAAATTTCAAGTAAATTGGATAAAATTGGCGTAACTTATAAGAAAAATAAATAAACAGTGTCTTAAATGTTATTGTAGGGTATTTGTCAAAATCCAGTGTAAAGTCACTCTGTTTATTTAAAATGAATAAAACAACTTTTATTTGTAAAACACTCTCTTTTTATTTCAAAGATAATAACATGCTAACAAATGAATAAATATGTACAGATTGTACTTTATATCGAGACAGACTGTTGTAAGTCCGAAGATCTTAGTTGTGGAGTAAGTTCAAGACGTTGAGTTTATTCTCCGTCATCCACACAATTAGAACTGTACATCTGTAATCGCTTCTAGAAAATGAAGATAATTATAAAGTGTCAACTCAGTTCGCTGTAGTACAGTATTTAGTTAGAAACTCTTACCTATCTGTACCTGGCAAGACATTTTATCCATTTCTCTTGCACTCTGCAATAACCACTAAATGATTTATTTTTTAGTGAGTCAAAAATTGTTTCAATTCCGTTTCACATAAGGGCGGAAATTAAAATTTAGGTAAATTTGAGTTGATGCTCTCATATTTTGATGGTAATGAATATGAAGAAGGGTAATTTTAGTGCAAGTGTCATATTTATAAAATAGTCATTAAAGGAATTTGAATGGGCAGATGGTTCAGTGAGATGAATGTTTTATTTTTAGGGCAAGATTTCATCATAATTTATGTCAATTAATTTTTTTTCATTTCTTACAATTTGACCAGTTGTCCTACTAATATTTTCAGCATTTTTCCATTCAGTGTTATAACAACACTCAATACTCTTATAGCACATGCAACTTGCTTTAGCTCAGTTACCCAATCCATAAACTGTCATTGTTAGAAAAAAGCCCTCTCAATATAGGAATGTGGCTTCACAATGGAATTCTAGAAAATTGTAAGTACTTTTCTAAAGATAGGTTTAAGCTCTATACTAAAAACACTCATTGCTAAGCCATATTATATTTTTGACGAGTTCTTTGGAAACAAAACCATGTAATCAAGTTACTTTGACATCTTTCAGGACGAATTTCCTCGATGTAGGCTGGGAATTAAGCCAGCCAGTTCTCGATAAAAGTCTTTTACAAACTGTTTTAGCCAATCAAATACAAGTTAAAACATATTAATGGCATCAAATGTGCCATAGAGCACATATAAGACCCTCGAGACGGTTCAATTACATTATATCGTAATGTCCACAAGTGTGCCTCTGCCCTGAAAGAGGTTAAATAGATTTTAATGCTAGTATCTGACACTGCTTAGATGTATTGACTATGCACCAGTTTTGTATTACTTATGTAATATATAAAATGCTAATGTGCAGTAAAGATCTTTGACTTTACTTGTAATCATAAAGAACACAAAATTGCTCAATGGAAGAATAAAAAGAATAGAAAAAGCCGAAGGTCTAGAACACCTGTCATATAATACTTACATAGAATGGGCTTCTGGCAAAGCATGATAGACCAAGTTATGACCATAAATAGGCATTACAATTATAGGCCTATATTACAATTTATTAACCATCAATAAGGCACAATTACATGCATTTGACAGAGTCAACAGAGTTAGGCATGCTTATAACAGTTGTCAATTAAGAAAACATATTAACCCTTCGCATGTGGCAAACGAATATATACCCAGCCTCTACTTTGCCTCAAACACGGTAAACGCACATATCCGAAATGAAATATTTCTGTCGATAGTGTAAATGATAGTTCCTAAACCCGCTAGAGTGCAGCATCAACTTATACATGTCTTTAGCCAACTCCCTCAGCCTATTAAAAACATAAATCCTCTATGAATGAAAAGGGGTGGAGCAGCCAATTAGAGCGTGCATGGGTGCGGCTCCATCTCCTGCCTTTGCACACGTGTAAAACGAAAATATCCTCCGTCTGTTGCTCCACCTAAGCACATTGTTTTCAACTCTTATAGTTCTTTTTCTCTTTTTTCCAGTTTTAAATTATTTTGTTGTATTTATTATTGTATCATAAATGAAAGATACTGTTAAGTTTCAACTAAAATGTTGACAAATTTTATATATGTATTTTTCATTATAATTGTACATCTACAATAAAATAGCGTTAAAAGTTATAATTTTAACTTTAATTATAAATTTATACACTTTTTATGTTTCTAAAACTTATTAAAAATTAACTTCACATTTCATTAAAATTATTTTTTTTACATAATTTCGTGTTACTTTAAGGGTATAGTAATTTCCGCGTGTGAAGGGCTGATAGTTAGTTGATAAACAAACATAAAATAGTTAGTTACGACATTAAACTGTCCATTTAACCATATAACTAGTTCTGCCCATAGTCAAAAATGAAAAATATCTAACATTGATTTTTGACTAATTAAAAAATGCTCACTTCACATTGTAATAATTCATCTGAATCTTCAACGATTCAATTGAAATTTAACTCACTGAAAAAAATTCTAATGTACAAAATGAGGCACTTTGGTATTATACATCAATTTGCAGCCAAAATACGTTAATACAGGCTATGCATTGGCAAATCAGCAAGTCAAGCAACTGATAACACTTTGAAAAAGAAATTTCAGCCTGATATATAGCTGTTGTTTACATGTATTTGTTTATGTTTTGATTACTTTTATTTGTACATTTCTGTAAATATTTGTACGATTTGTACTAGATTTGTTTTCAGAGTGAAATGTTTATTTAAGCAAAATACAGTACAACCTTGATTATCCAGCCTAATGCGTTAGAAGCTCAAGTCAGATAAAACATGTCACAAAAAAATTGTTTCTAACTAAAAACAGATTTGATATCTTATTTACCATTTACCATCGATGTCTTCGCCACAATCTTCAGATTGGGGAGTCGTCCAAGTTCTTCCCTTGACGGGGTTTTCTAAGTGAGCACTTGTCACTTAATGTGTCTGTAGGTGTGCTCATCAATGTATTCTGAGATTGTGTAGTATGGCCTATTATGTAGATAGTGTTTTAGTGTAGTGATAAAAGTTTTGATTTTATTTATTGACTTTATGTGTTCTGGTAGTATGTTGTAAAATTTTGAACCTGTATAGAGTGGTGTATTACTGAATTTTTGTAAGCGATGTTGTGGTAGGTCTATGTTTTTACTATTGTGTAGGTTATGTGTGTGTTGATCAATTCTAAGTGTGGGTGTTAAGTTTTTGGCCAGGATGATGGTTTCAAGTATATACTGTGAGATGACAGTTAGGATGTTGAGCTTTATGAAGTAGGGTTTACAGTGTTCCAGTGGATCGAGCCTCAAGATTGTCCTGATAGTCTTTTTCTGCATACTGAGAATTCTATCTGTATTTTTTGAAGTTGCTGACCCCCAAGCAGCGATTCCGTATCTCAGGTGGCTATGGAAGAGTGAGTGGTAGGCGACCAGTGCAGTTTCCTCATTTGTTAAGGTCCTGATTCGTTTGATGACATATTGTGCTGTGGCAAGTTTTTTAGATATGTGGTCTATGTGGCTCTGCCAGTTAAGGTGTTGGTCCACTATGACACCAAGGAATTTGGTGTTGCTGGCTGTAGGAATGTCTAGGCTGATCCATTCATCTTCAGATTTATTTCTATTGTTTGGTGTGAAATTTATATGGGTGGTTTTGCTTTTATTGATGTTTAGGCTAATTGAACTGCAGATTGTCGTTACATTTTCCAGTGCTGTGTTGACTATGATGCTATTGTTGCGTTGGTGGCGGTCTATTGGTATAATGATGGTGGTGTCGTCTGCAAAAAGGGTACATTTTTGTTCTAGTGGGAGTTGTTGAGGAAGGCTGTTGATGTATATCAGGAAGAAAAGCGGGCCACGTATCGATCCTTGTGGAACGCCTCTTGATACCTTTCTGAGTGAAGATCTGGTTTTTACTATGGTACTTTCCTCCTGATGTTCAATTTCAACGTATTGTTGCCGGTCTGAAAGATAGTTTTGTATCCAGTCTAGAGCTTTGCCTTGTATCTTAATTTGCCTGAGTTTGGCCAGTAGGATGTCCCAGTCGATGGTGTCAAATGCCTTTTGTAAATCAAGAAATAGGCCAGAGGCACTCTTGTATATCCGATGACAAGCGAGAGAGGAGCACATACAATTGCATGAAACACAAATCGCGAAGGCTTGGCGAATTTTAACAAGACGAAAGCACACAACTACATACTGTTGAAATATTTTATCTTGTAAGACATTCGTTTTTAAAAACAACTGTTTTTTACTCATTTAAAATTCTGACATCGTATGTTAAGTTAATGTATTGTATTTTGATAAAAACATCATACTGTATAATTTTTGTGATTTAAAAAGGATTTATAGTAACTAAAATTAAACCACTACAAAACTTTAAATGAACAAGTACGTGTTTCTTCTTTGCCACGGTAAACAAAATACTGACAATGCCGAGACTGTGCACGCAATGAATCCTTCAACATCACCATACGAGAAATAGACCCTTCCAGTGGCTCTTTTAGAGAAGTAAACAAAGAATCTTCAGGTGCATTAAGCAGTGATTACAGCACCTGCAATATTTAAAATGCACAACTGAAACACTCTTGTTAGAGATTTGGGTTGGGAGGCTGAACGAGCGCTTCCCCGGAGTTGTAATTTTATCTAATAAAAATATTTATTTTTGTTTTATTGTCAAGCTGGATAACGCAAGGCCAGATAATCAAGGTTTTGCTGTACTTAAATTGTAATTTTTAATTTTTTGTAAAACATAACATGAAAATTAAAATTAAATAAGAATATATTTAATAATTAAGAGAAATGTTAACATACATTAAGACAAATTATGATTAAAAGGTAACTTGGATATGGTCTTGGAGATGAGGAGGGAATTCTTAAGAAGACGTGAGGAGATCATTTCAAGGTGACTGAAGGATGAAGGGTATGCTTGACTACAGAAGTTGCTAACCAACAAACTTTTCTTGTAGATGTCCAAACTTAAACATAAAAAACATGAGGGAAAAATTAATTATTCAGTTGTAAATTGCCTTAACAGTTGTCTGAGCTACTTTAAAAACTATCCAGAGGAAGATCAAAATACAAATGTAGTCTGATATTTCCCCTCTTCTGGAATTTTCTATAAAGATACATATTCAGTTCTTCTTTTATCAGTTTCTTGAAGTGGGTACAAATTATACAGAAGAAGTATTCCTCTGTATAAATATAACTTTCATAAAATGTCTTTTAAAAACATAAGCAACAATTTTGATGGATTAATTTTTTTATACAGCTTAAGATAAATTAATGGCTATATTTTTAACTTTAATAATAATAATATAAAGAAGTATACACAATTTTAACCCGGGATCGGTCGCACTATTAGAACCGTTCTAACAAAAATTTTCGCTTATAAAGAAATTTTTTTTGTTTTATTTATTATAAATTTCATATTTTTAATATGCCTAGAGGAACTCTTTCTGGATGTATTTCAGGTGGTTTCATGATGACTCATAGTCTAGCAGTGGTGGGGGGGGACTGTTTTTATAGCGCGCCGCAGTACAGTTAGTGTCGTTCTAGACGCGCGACCGATCACGTGGCAGTGTGGTGTAGAGCCATTCTAACGGCGTGACCTATCGCGTTACTTTTATAATTGCTTCTTTTAATTTTTTGTTGTTGTGATATCGGTGTATTATTTAGTTGTAGGATATTGTATATGTGTATTGTGTTGTAAATATTGTATAAATTTTTTTTGTATATTTTTTTTGAAAATGGCAGAGAAGCCAATCGAAGGAGACATTTTGAATTGGTTGCAAGAAGATGAAGAAAGCAATGTGGAATTTGAATTTAGGGATAACGATTCAAATAGTGATGCTCCTTCTGAACATTTTGAATATTGCACTGAAACAGAACAGTCAGGATTAAGTGATCAAGACGAACCTATGATAATAGACGATAATGTAACTGGTCGTGAAGAAACAAATTCAACACTAGTGACTGTACAAAGTTTGAACAATCCGAAATATGTAGGTAGAGATAATATTACTAGTTGGTATGTCCACAAACCTAATAAAAATGCAACAAAAACACTGAGACAGAACATTATTTCTAAACTGCCGGGTGTGAAAGGAAATGCTAAGAATTGTAAATCAATATTGGAATGTTGGAAAATATTTTTTCCTGACGACATGATTGAAAATATTACAAAATATACAAATGACAGTCTTAGAGAAATGAGAGCTAATTATTCCCGTGATAGAGATTGTCCCATGACCAACACTGAAGAAATTTATGCATTTATTGGAATTCTTTACATGCTAGGAGTAAAGAAAGCAAACCATCTGCGAACGTCAGAAATGTGGGCCCAAGATGGTACTGCACCTGATTACTTCAGAGCTATCATGAGTGAGCGGAGATTCCACACACTTCTAAGAGCTATTAGATTTGACAACAAAGCTTCAAGAAATAATCAAGACAACTGTTCACCCATACGGGACATTTTTGAACAATTTGTGAAGAAGTCTATGGAGAGCTATACACCTGTAGAGTACTGTACTCTAGATGAAATGTTGGAGGGTTTTAGGGGAAGATGTAAATTCCGCCAATATATTAGTAATAAACCCGATAAGTATGGTGTGAAAATTTATGCCTTAGTCGATTCAAGAACTTTCTATACAGTTAAAATGGAAATTTATGGAGGGAAGCAGCCAAAATGACCTTATGATGTTCCAAATGATGTAAATAGTGTAGTCAAAAGAATGATTGAGCCTATTGATAAAAGTGGACGAAATCTAACAACTGATAATTATTACACATCAGTGACACTGGCTAATGACCTGTACATGAATCATAAAATAACGTTAGTTGGTACAGTGAAAAAGAACAAACCCCAACTACCTCTTGAGTTACTGAATACAAAAAATAGACCAGAAAAAAGCACAATTTTTGGCTTTGGATTCGGACTAAACAAAACACTAATATTGTCTTATGTACCAAAAAAGAATAAAAATGTAATCATGCTTTCAACGCTTCACAGTGATGATGAAATTGATTTGGATAGTGAGGATAAAAAGCCTGAGGTAATCAATTTCTACAACATGACAAAAGGTGGAGTCGACGTCGTTGACCGGATGAAGAAAGAGTACTCCGTGAAGAGAATAAGTAATAGATGGCCATTGACTATTTTCCAAGGACTTTTAAATGTGGGTACAATAAATAGACAAATCATATATACTGCTAATACAGGAAAAACGATGTCTAGAAGACTATTTATTACAGAACTGGCCAAGGATCTAGCAAAGCGTCGCCTTTCTCAACGTGCTTCCATTGAGAGCTTACCAATACAACTGAAGCAAACCATCACAAAGATTGTGGGACCTGTCGCAAGACCTCAACCTATTGCAGGTAAATAAAATATTATTTATAGATATGTAACCTCTTCTTTAGGAATTACTTTACATAAAGTCTGAATTTACTAAACTTATAAAATAATACCAAGAGTGTACCAACACTTTCTTAGTGGTTTTTACCATTATTCACTAACACTTATTTTTTAAGTTTTCAAAACTAATTTGTCAAAATTTTTGAAATTGTAGATTCGTTGTAAATTTACGCTATTAGTAAAACAGTCTAAACTTACAATGAATCTACATTATTTATTTAATTTTACATTTTATGGAACTAAAATGAAAAAAAAAAATCATTCTTGTAAAAAAAGTGACAAACTTCTATATTTTCAGGAAATCCAGGAGAAAAATTAAGATGTAGCTACTGCCCTAAAAGAAAAAACAGATTTACACAGAAAGTCTGCTGCGCATGTCAAAAACCTATATGCACAGAACACGTCGGCTTGACAGAAATAAAGTGCATTTAATGTGTTCCATAAAATGTTGCGTTCTGTTCACTATATCTATTAAATAATAATACTGTACTTATTATATGTTATACTTTTAGCTAATAAAACAATGGTTTAATTTTAATTGCATTGAAGTTTTATTTCAAAAGTCCTTACAGTTAAAACTAACATTCTTCTTAGGATTTTAGGGTAAAAAATAGTCGAATTATAATAAAAAAACACAATCAAGAACTACTATACATTGTATAATAAACAGCATGGACTGAACTTAAGATTGTGTAAAGAACTTTCTAATTTTAATTCAAAATATTATGGTAATATTGAAAAAACCAGATGTTAGAATCACCCTATACGCGCGACCGATCGCGGAAGTGGAGTATGCGCGACCGATCCCGGGTTAAGTCATTCGGTCAAACCCCTCTTAGTAATTAATTTTTTTGTTAAAACTCAAAAAGACAAATTGATACTAAACAGAGAAAAATCAAAAAAAGTCCTAATTTTTCGCTTTTAATTAAGCGTAGAATCCTTAAACCCTGACATAATTTCTTTAACTGCTTATGACAAATTACTCATTGATAAACATTCTATAAAAAGGAGGCATATTATAATATTTTATAAAATTAAAATCAATCAGCAATTCCTGCAAAATCCTTTCATTTTTTAAATAAATTTCTTGGATTATAAAACGATAAATATTCATTATATTTATCTGAGCTGGATCTCCAAAACCGATGCCATACACTCTCTAGGATCCTTGAGGAATTACGAGTGTATTAATATTGGCAAGATTAAAAAATGTCAAGTTCACAGCCCTGAGCATATAAACAATCTTACATCATCTCATTATCAACATAAATAAGTTTTGTCAGTAGGTGGCCTAGAATAGCATATTTTAACACATTTCTTACAACAGAGAATCCAAAATGGGCCTTCTTTCAATTTTTGTCTGTCTGTCCGTAAACCTTCCTTTACTTGCTTTTCTTTGAGTGCTAGAATACTGTTCATAATGTAAGGCCGTTCATAAGACCCATTCGTATATTTACTAAATCACTGTTTGACAATTCACTACTGAATTTCTCACTTTCATAATCGTGAAAATTCCCCCTGACTGAATTAAAAACACACTCTATAATTTCGTCCACTGATAGGTTTTTTATGCTTAGCCATAATTAAATATAAATATTCAACAACACAATAGACTACTTACAACTGAACCATGATAGTAAAAATAATACTAAGTATTTAGTTATGTTTTGAAAACAAAAGCAAAATGACAAAAAAATGTGCAGGAATGACATAACAACACTAGCCAGCTGACAGGCAAACAAACAAATGGTGTGATGATTTACTGATGTATGCTATGAATCTGATGAAATGTGGATGCTCCTACCATCTTTAGTGGACATCAGTTCAACTAAAAGCACATTAAACCAGATACAGACCAACCATTATAATATTGTAATGTGACATGAACAGAACTATTTTGTGCACAGGGAGCAAATCATATACAGCACGCCGAATGTCCTTGGGTGCTACTAATTAAAGAGTCTAGGAGAAAAATGCTGGATACAACCTGGTTGACTCATCAGAGTGTTTTGTTTATATCTGAATATTTTCATAAGCTTAGTCGGGAATAATGAGAGGTTTTTTTACTTAACTTATATTTTTATCTTGTAGCAAAGTAAAGGTATTCTGCTAGACAAAAATATACTTTATTATTATTATTCATAATGCATTACTAAGTTGCTGATAATAGAGATATGAGGTGGCAAATGAGTGTGATAAGTGTAGATGGATGAGTTGTTACTAAGGTGGGACTGTTGCTGCCAGGGCTTCTAAGGGAATCTTAACACTTGGTATTGGTTTTATTTTCAGATAATTTACAGGTCTAATACTAATTTCTCTTCTCTACACAACATTTGGACCCTGACTACTACCAAACACGGACATTCCATACTTCTCTAATAGTGTCCATGTCAATGGCAACCAAAGTGCGGAGTGCAGAGGACCGATCATAAAACCCTCACTTACAATCTCCACAACACTTTGTTCCCAGGTTACAGCACTGTTCCACTCGTGCCGACACACAATCAACATGTTTGATTTTGGTAGTGACTCAGAGAACTAGGCAGATCAACTGACAGGTCCGAGGTTTAACACCCTAATGTAGAACTACTTCTGACATTTAATAAAATGTAGATCAGTCAATCTTACATGAACTGAGATAATATGTCCAAAATAAAACCAAACAAAAGCCATCTTACCGATGCTACAGTCAGATGGAGAGTGGTGAAGGGGGCTCTTTGGTGACGACAGCTCTTCCATTCCTTTTTCAGTAGAGGGTAGAGGTGGCTCATCCATCTGGACTACAAGACTACTTCTACATGTTGGACATTTAGCCACCGATTTGCCTGAAAAAGGGCAGTATTACAAGGTATTATTGGAAAGGGTTAAAACAAGTTGTGCTCTATGGTTAAAATATCAGAGTAATTTGGGTACATGGTAATTCTTATACATAGATGAAAGTTAAGTTTAAGCCATATTCAACAATCTGCAACATGATGATCTCAGTATGCAGGAGTGTATGGATACCACAAGGTGCCAATTGGAAAAGCCATCAATTAAGAGTGTGACTGCAACTCATCTTTGATGAAAAGCAAAAGCCGAAACATTGATACAGGTGAAAAGAAGTACGCCAGTGACCTCCCTCTCATCATGCAGCCTAATCAAACCACAAATGTAGGGGAGAAAACAGTACTTGGTGAAACCACAAATAGTAAAATAGTGCAATACAGCATCAACGTAATACTGTAGCACTCAATTAATTGTGCATGGTTGTAAGTTCTGTGGACCAAAATCTACTTCTGTTTAGCTCTACACCAGTTATAATTAACCCTATAAATTCCCATCATTGTCAAAATTTCAAGCTTTTATAGTTGTTATACTGGTATTGCAAAATTCAGTCTTAAAATTCCAAGAAATATGGCTGAAATAATATTTCCTTTTTTTTGTTTCTCTCTTTTTGGACAAGTAAATAAGTGGTAAAAAGCGCATATGAAAAACCAAAAAAAACCTGCAGTATCAACAGGCATAAGGGAATAAGTAATTTTTCCCTTTTTATCTTCTATAAATAAATAACAAGTAAATAAAATATTAATTTACAAACCAATGAAACAAGAAAGCAAAATTATAATTAGAAATAGGCCTATAGGTCACTTTTATACTGTTTTAGACTATGTTTTACAGGTTCACACAATCAAAAGTAATATGCGACAGAATAACAAGTAAAACAAACTGACATATAGCATACAAATGTGTATTAAAATATTAAAATTACATGAGAAATAGGTGGGGTTCAGTGTTAAATCGAGGTGGATTTGAATTGACACTACAAAACCACAAATTTAATAAGAAATGTTAGAGTCAATATTTCACCCTTACAATCGAAGAATAATATTTACTGGCAAATCTCATTACCATTTTAACACATCATCTAAATTGAACTTAGAAGTTAAATTAATCCTGATTATATTTCAATGTACAAAAAACATATTTACCGTCAACAGGTCCGTTTTCAAGTAGAGAAGCAGAGAGGACATATGGCTGAGTTTCGACAGAGAACATAGATGAGCACTTCATGCAGCGGTAGGCAACCTGCTGCATGGCAGCTAGTGACTGAGCCTCCAAGAATGATCGCACTCTCTTCAAAAACTCCTGTAATAAGCAACTTTGAGAGGTAAATGAATTATAACCATGGTACCAACACAGCTTGTTTAGTAAATTCAATTAGCAAAATATCATTCCTCACATGCCCGCATGTACGGGTAAGTATACATACAATGATAGTTGTCATAGATCTACAGAAAGCATACGATAATAAAGTAATGAGAGAAAACATCTGGGAGAATTTGAGAAGAAGAGAGGTACGTAAGGGAATAGTAGAAATAAAGAATCTACGAGGCATGCTTTTAAAGTAAGTACTGTTTTGTAATTACCAGTTGACTTTTAGTAACAAAATTATTTTAACATGAAAGCCTGAACCTTAAA
This sequence comes from Stictocephala bisonia, assembly GCA_035578905.1. NCBI lineage: Eukaryota > Metazoa > Arthropoda > Insecta > Hemiptera > Membracidae > Stictocephala > Stictocephala bisonia. The sequence continues at coordinate 8,929,715 of JAQJVL010000001.1, forward strand.
ATATTTTTCAACATATTTCCATCAATATTGAGGCACTTTTCATATCATATAGCTAGTTTTTAAAACCTTACTTAAAGAAATCTGCCGCCTAACTGGACAACCACTACAGTATGGTTGTTTTGACATTGTCAGCGTCGTTATAGCGTTAAACTCCCAGATGCTTCTTCAAGATCAAGAATAAATGGAAGTCACTGGGTGCAAGATAGGGACTGAATGGTGTATGATCAATTTCTTCCCAGCCAAATGATTGGCTCAGTTCTTGTGTTTGATTTCCAATCTTTAACATGTTCGCTGCGGCAAAATTGATATAAGACTTTCGAAAATGCAGAATATGTTTTTTTATTTAATTAACCATATTTAGACGTCTAATTGCCAAAAACATATACAAACATTTTTTGTTTACGTTTTTTGAGTAAAATTACCTTGGACGCACATGAGTGCCCGCCGCATATAACGTGTATTTTACGTCTAGTTTGCGTCAAGAGCGCATGTGCGCCAAGATCTTTTTTATAAAACCAAATTATAATATAGTACCAAAGTAACATTTTTTTACATAAAGGATATCTTGTTATATAATTACGGTTAGTTTATTGAGTATATTTAGCTATAAATAATAGTATTACTACTGTTACGACTTTGAATATTTTATGATACATTGTAATTAGAAAATAAAATTATGTAATTGATGTATATACTTTGTATTCATTTCTAAAACTAATATATAAAAAGAGTACAATTATAAACAACTGGAGAGGAGTACATATTATATAGTACTTATTATTGATTATGTAATGAAAAAATGCTGCCTATAGTTTCAAACCATACCAACATAAGAATAGAAACACACTTGAGTAAACACTAATCAATTGTTCCTTTCATGGTATGTTTTGAAACAATTTTCTAGATACAGTCCTGGCCGTTCTGGGCAAGATAAGCAGTTGTAAATTGTGTATTTCCTTCTTCCTAATATTTTACACATTCTTCATTTTTTCCTTAGTGTTTTCCCCTTAGGACCCATATGACATTTCACTGGAAAATGTTCAATTCCTAGACAAATTATTGCTGGTCTTTCAATGACAAGGTTATTTTTGTGGGATGGAAGGTTTCTGATTATCTGAAGGCGGAAGTCATAAAGGTTAATCTTTTTGTTAACTGCATATTTATTGTACAACTAGAATGAATTGAGAACCATTAGTTGATGATAGTGAAAAAAATCTTTTGGTACCAGCGTACAGTTTTCCTCTCGCACGGATAGTACGAGAGCATCTGGTCTGATCTATCCCGGACATGTAACAATTGTACTGGACAACAGGCAGTGGCTTGTTAAGATGTTGTCCTATTTTATTAATGAACTTTATCATATCATTGCTGTGTTCTGTAACGATGTATAAAACATCACGTGTTGCGCCATTTGCTCCAGAGTATTTACTCACAGCCTGGCCCCTTTGTAAACGTGCCTTACTAACAGCTTGTGGTGTGTCTTTTCATGAGAACTGAAGAGTACTTGTGGAGTGTTTCATTTTCGAGTAATTCTGAAGATAGTAGCATATGCAAATGACGTGATGATATGGGAAGAAAAAGATGATTTAGAACGAGAATTGAAAAATTGGTCAACAGAAAAAAAGAAATATGGTTAGAGATGAACCTAAAAAAATGTAAGGTAATGAATGTAGAGAATATATGAAAGAAAAAAAGGTGAATCAATTAAAGAATAAAGATAATGTCATAGAAAAGGTAGATGAATTTTGTCATCTAGGGAGTAAAAAAACAAACAAGAGTACAATAAGAGAAGATATAGGATATAGAATATGGAGAAGTGGACAGTTTTTTAATTTGGAAAAGAAAATATTATGGAATTGGCATATTGGAGAAGAAGCAAAGATATTCTCCCTAAATAGAATACGTATATAATTCAATGGCACAGTACGTGTATGGGTAGGTGGGTGGTTCATACTATTGTACGTGTATGGGTGGGTGATAGGGTCACTATCACTGTATGACAATGGTTGGGTGCAAGGGGCACCATGGTAGTAATGAATGGATTCACTTGATATCTATACACAACAATGCATTTATATACCACTGTGTATGAGTGGGTGAATGGGTTTATACCACTGAACGTGTATAGGTGGGTGGGTTGATTTATACTACTGTACGTGTATGGTTGGGTGAGTGGGTCAATACCACTGTATGTGTATGAGTGTAAAAGATGTATTATTAACCAATTTTTATTATATGGAGCATAAACAAGGACATGGACTAAAAGTGCTTTAAACAGATTAAAGGCAGCATAAATAAGATTTTTCAGAGGAAAAGAGAAGATTAGCAGAATAGACAGAGTAACGAACAAAATAACCAGATAAAGGTTGAAAGTTATACCGCTACAAGACACAATGGAAAGATACAAGTGACACGGCATGGGTCACTTGGAGCCGATTTGGTAATTTTAGCAAGACCATTAAAAAATAGCTACTGTAAGAGGATTCTGGAAATACGGGGGCTATCCAGAAAGTAGATTACATTTTCATCTGTAGCAGCATCCAGTTGTGCTTAGCATATAGTCTATATCAATAGTCACTATTTTACAGACTAAGTTCTAAATGATTAGCCTAATTGAGAATCCTGCTGAGTTGTGAGATGTGATCTGTAATACGATAGTTACTTCCCAAAAACCATGAACCAATTGAACTTTATCAGACATTGTATGAAGTTTATAGAAACAACATGATCACTGAAGGTGGATTAGGTTTAAATTTTCATATCAACTTTATTTCCTTTTCTTGTAGCTGGCATTGAAAGCCATACGATGTATAAATTTATACATATGTATAATGGAGTACACCAATGGTGGTTTAGAAATTAAAACGGCAAAATAAATGTGCACAACGAAGAGTGAAGTGGAAGACCATGCATATTAACGAACAAAATTGTTACAATATCAACGAGAAGATTGGAGAAAATTGCTGATTCACAATAATGGAACTTTCGCTGTATTTTCCAAAATTTCATGACGTTAACTGCATAAAATTGTTATTAAAAAACTTGGTTACTACAAATTTAGTTTCAGGTTTAATGTGAAACTATAGGAATCAGCAAATGGCTGCATTATTGACATTTCTAGAGTCTTACTGTAAAGATGGTGACTCATCATTTGACCAAATAGTAACTGGGTATGAGCGTTAGGTAAAACATGAAAACTGTAAACCCAAAATGTAATTTCTGAAGTCGGATCACACAAATTCTCACAAAACACCAAGAAAATGCAAGTGAACAATGTCAGAAAGGAAGATTATGGTAACAATGTTTTGGGATAGTAAAGACGCACTTCTTGTCGAATGCCTTGAACACAGCTTAATAACTTCGGAAAAGTATTGTCATACATTATGAAAACTATGAAGAACAATTCAGTACAAGCTTAAAGAAAACTTAAATTAAAAAATTTTGTTTTTTAATAACAACACCCGGCCACACAGGACAAATCGCACTCAAAACTTCTGGACACTTTCAAGTGGGAGGTGTTTCCGCATCTGCCATCCAATCCAAACCTTGCTCCAAGTGATTATCACCAGTTCCCATCAATGAAGAAGTTGCTTGGTGATGACGCAGAACTACAAAAGGCTATGACTACCTATTGTAAGTGTTTTATGATGATGGAATTTCAAAGCTTGCTCACCGCTATGATGTGTCTTAATTTATGTGAATATGTTGAAAAGCAGCACTTTAATGGTGCTTTCAATCAATTATAAATAATTTTCCCACTATACTTTGTCTTTCTTCAATATCAAAACGTAATCTACTTTCTGGATAGCCCTCATATGTAGATACCTGAGCATCAGCGTATTCCATTATGTAGGTACGCTCCCTGAAAGCCTTCCGAATTGTCTTGAAAGTGATATGGATTGTAGGAGGCTCACTGTTGATCTTCTCACAGCTCTCTACAGACTCCAAGTTCCATTTGGTAGTAGTCCGTCCAGTGTTAGTGCATTTCTCTCTGATTTCCCTAGAGAAACATTTTTCATAATGTACAATATATAGTTACTGGGTTGTTAATTTCTGTTTTCCAATAAAATTATTTCAATGCTCTGGTAATTATAACTACTTAATAGCAGTAGTAATTGTCACTTAACTGTACTAATTATACTTACTTAATATTCTACAGTAATCATCCAACAAAATTTCTTTTCTTCAAGTAAAATTCAATGATTTATTAAGAATCAGTTCAGACATTAAATACAAAATTTTGATCCACAAACATATTTTAGTATAGACTTTTATTATTTCAGAGTTAAAATTAATTCAAATATAACAATTATTTAAGCATTAATTTATTTTATTTTAATTAGCTATGAGACTGACATATGCAGATATAGATTGTGGTTAAGTACAATAAATATAGATGAGAAAACATATAAAATATAGATAAGAAAGTTTCTTACAAACTAGAGCGAGTCTAGTGTTATTGCTCTTGAAACATAAACACCTATAAGCTTTCCAGCCTACCATTAAGTGCACTGAGATATCTCTATTTGATTAGGATTTAAAGCTATATTGAATTGGATCTTCGAATATGAAGCTAGGCTACTAGTTAAACTGAAACTAAAATTTTAAACAACAGTATATCTATCAATAGTCTTTTTTACCAAAGGTGGGTGGGTAGGTTCATTAAGAGTCGTGTACTTTGGGTGGGTCCACCAAGAGTAGTTTGTATATGGGGTGAGTTGGGTAGGTCCATCAATATTCTTTTGTACATTGAGTCGGTGAGTGGGCCTGTCAAAAGTTGTTTGTAAATGAAGTGGGTCGGCTAGTGGCTGAGCAGTCTAAGGTGTCAGGACTTTGATCCTGAATGAGAGAGCGCAGGTTCAAATCTATCCTGGACTGGAAGTCTTTATCAGTAATTTTCAACTTGTACTGTACCAGTTCTCCCCCTTACTCTGTTTGAATATGTTCCCTGCATAGATGGGGAATGAGGATGGGGAATGGGCAGAATATGTTTAAGAAGGATATTGGCCCCTCCTTAAAAAATATATATTAAGATTTTATTTATAGTTCAGTGGAAGGTGGGGGAAATTAAAAACGACAAGACAACTAAAAATTATTTTAATTCAATAAGTAAATAAAGAAGAGAAAAACCAATCTTGGAGAGGATTCAGAGAAAGACTACGATGGTTTGGGGTGCCCATCAAGAGTCCAGAATCAAAAGGATGGGGAAGCATAGATTGCCAAGAAAATTGCTTGAGAGAAGAACGAAGGGACGTAGCCAAGGAAGATCTAGGGAGATGAATGAGAGGAGTGAGATAAGTAGTGGAAAGAAGAGGTGAGGATTGACTATAGTAATGGAAGAAAGAAAATGGTAAGAGAGACGATGGTCGAGAGGATTATGTACAATTCAGACTAAATGAAATAATTGGAAACTGCTGCGGATAAGTAAGTAGGCAATCAAATAAAGAATCTCAAACTGAACTTATTTGTATGAAACTAAAAATGTTAACACTTTCTATTCTATTCTATTCAGAATTTGACCAGTTTATTATTTGACCAATAAAAATGTCAATATTTTGTTCTATTTTTACTTTTTTAAGACAAGAATATATTTATATTTTGTCTGAAAATGGCAAATTTTGTTTATTTTAAAATTTTATGTTTTTCATGGCTAATGTATGAGTAATTGAACACAACATAAATTACATGTACTCACTTTTCAGTCAATATCAGGAATAATTCCACCAAAACACCATCTCCTTTACTTTTTTGAACTAACCATAGCTGTCCATCTGAAAGGAACGGTAAAAAAGATAATTAGATATCTGAGTAAACATTAAGTATACAAAATATTTTGAATTAAAACTTTCACTCTCAGTGTAATATTTATTGACCTTTAAAGGTACTGGCATAACAACTCAAAACGCAGGTTTTTAGACGTTACAATATATTTAATTTTAAATAAAGCATTAAACTGACAGTCATATTGGAAAATTTGTTGGTGATTTTCAACGCTTCAAGTGTTCTTAAAATTAACACAACGTTTCGACAGGTATAACACTCCTGTCGTCTTCAGGTGCTATTTACTACCTTATCCTACAAATAAAACTTTATTTTTATACTAATTAACTAACCCATATCAACATAGAAACCCCTTAAAAAATACATGTTATAGGTTACGAAAGCTTTTCAGAAAATCATATCTTCTTACAAAATATTACAGGTACACACAATTATGAAAAAATGTGCCAGATGATGTTCTCAGCACACTTAACCATGGACTTGGAAGTTGTAATAGAGAGCAGGGATCCATGTTGTGAATAATGACAACGTAGTTGATAAGAAGTACAAGCCTTGAATCTTTATCCAATAGAGATATATCAGTGGACTTAACGATAAACTATAAAGTGGTAACAAGGAGCAGGGGCCCAAGTAAGTAAAATGGTAAAAAAAAAAAATGCTTACATCTTAGCTTGGGATAAGCACCAGCTTTGAATCCTAATCAAATAGAGCTATCTCAGTGAACTTAACGGTGGGCTGGAAAATAGTAACACGGAGCAGAGATCCAAGTAAGAATAATGCTAACAACTTCGTTAGAAATAAGTACCGGCTTTGAATTCATCAAAAAGGGATATCTCAATGCATTTAACAGTACGCTGGAAATTGGTAACACGGAACAGAGATCCGAGTAAGAAAAATGCTGATAACTGTGCTGGTGATAAGTGGCAGCTTTGAATCCTAATCATATAGAGATATCTCTGTGTACTTAATGGTAGACTGGAAAGTGTAACACGGAGCAGGGGTCCAAAAGAGAAAAACCCTGATAACTTAGCTGGGGATAAGTGCCAGCTTTGAATCCTAATCGAATAGAGATATCTCAGTGCACTTAACGGTAGGCTGCAAAGTGGTAACATGCAACAGAGATCCTAGTAAGAAAAATACTGATAACAGCTGGGAATAAGTACCGGCTTTGAATCCTCATCAAATAGATATCTCAGTGCACTTAACAGTAGACTGGAAAGTGGTAACACGGAGCAGGGATCCAAGTTATAAATACCAAAAACTTAGCTTTGGAGACGAATCAGCTTTGAATCCAATAGAGATCTCAGTGCACTTTATGGTGGGCTGCTAGTACATATTCAGTATGCTAATTGAACATTATTGATTTTGTACAGTATTTTTGACAGTATGCTAATTGAAAAATATTCATCACACTTTTTTAATTCCTCTCACGTTATGCATAAACAAGTGCTTGGCTGAAGGTTTTTTCCCAGATGAGTTAGAGTTGTCCAGAATTTGTCCAATATTCAAAAAAGGCCCTAAAAATGAACCCGAGAGCTGCCGTCCAATATCTATCATACCAGTTCTTTCTAAAGTTATTGAAATTATAGTGCATGATCAATTGGTTGCATACCTAAATAACAACAATTATTTAAATATAGAACAGTTCGGTTTTAGAAGAGGCAAGTGTACGGTCGATGCTATCGCTGCTCTAATCAAGGAAATTCTTACCACTTTCGAGGACAAAGGCTTTGCTCAGGCTACTCTGTGTGATCTAAGCAAGGCATTTGATTGCGTTGATCATGCAGGGTTGATTGGAAAACTTGATTTTTATGGAATAACTGGAATTGCCTCTAATTTTTTTCAAAACTATTTAAAAAATCGTATGCAAAAAGTTTACGTTAACGGAAACTGGTCCAGCGAGGTTAATGTTCCATGGGGAGTGCCTCAAGGCTCAGTCCTTGGCCCTCTTTTATTCTTGATACAAATTAATGATCTTCCTAATGTTTTAAAAGCAAAATCTTTCTTGTATGCTGACGACACAACTTTTCTTAATAAACATCCTGATTTTAACTGTTTACAAAAACTTGTTAGTGATACCTTTGAAGAAGCATCAGTTTGATTTAGATCAAACGGCTTCTTACTAAATGAATCCAAAACCCAAAACATTCTATTTAGCTTAAGACAAAATCCCTCAAAGGAAACAAAATTTTCTGATAGTGTAAAGTTCTTAGGAATCATGATAGATAACAAGTTGACGTGGAGCACCCACATTGAATTCATTTCAAAGAGGTTATCAAGAGTAATTTATTTGTTAAGGCGAATTATGACTTGCGTCCCAGAAACCTATGTAAAATCATCATATTATGTTTTTTTCCAGTCAATCATCAGATATGGACTTGTAATTTGGGGTAACAGTTCAAAAATTAGTGATATTCTTTTACTGCAAAAGAAGGCTATTAGAGTTATTTCAAAGTCACAACTGCGTGACCATTGTAGACCATTATTTATCAATCTTCAAATACAAACCATTATAAATTTATACATATTTGACTTGTTTTCTTATATTCTCAAAATCTCTGAATGTGTAAAATTTGTTAGTGACTGTCATAATTACAATACCAGAAATAAGAACAACATCTCAATAAATCACTGTAGGCTTAGTACAACTCAACGTAGTCACGTTATCATATCTCAACAGCTGTACAACAAACTAAGACATCTAATTAACAAATATCAAACCAAATTATTTCTAACTAAATTTTTTAATTGGCTCATTCAAAATCCATTTTACACCCTATCAGAGTTTTTGAGTCTTAGGGAAATAGTTTTTTAGTGCACATCTAAATCTGAAAGTAAAATGTAAATTTGTTATTATTGATTATTATCTCAATTTTTGACATGTGTGTAACACTAATAATGACTTTGTCAATGCATTTTTTGTAAAATGGTAATAAAGATTGATTTGATTTGATTAAATTATAAAGTGCTCTTAAATTATCTTTTATGTTAATATCTGAAATGTTGTTTATTTTTAAAATGTTTACTAGTTTTCAATTTCGTTACTTTCTTACATTTACGTCGAGGTTATGTTTGCTTATTTTTGAATTCATTCAATATATTTTGTAATGTTATATATTATATTACGTTGCTCAAAATATACATGCAATTTTCTTTATAACTTGAAATAATTAAGAAAAACATAATTATATTGCAGGTAAAGTAAACTACCCTGTACAATGAGGTTGTGCTAATCCAACCCCGCAACAGGCCGACCCTCTCAGTAATCTGACTGGCTGCCTGGCACAACTTACATGTTAAAACAAGTTGGTAAAATAGCTAATTTGTCTAATACAGTACTGTAGGTTGTCAGATGTGCATACAAACGTATGTAATGAGTATGTAATGTGTAATATAACAGTTATAAGTTTTATGCAAATGTGTACTTCATTGTTATTTTTTTTATAAATACTTTAGTTATGTTTTGAATTTATTTTGTAGTCCTAAGTACCGAGTGTTATTTTTATGTTGTTGTTCGTAACTTCATAATTTAATTTTTGTAACATATAACGAATATAGTGTTAAATATTTCTCTTTTTGTTGAGTCTTTAATATCCATTCTTTTCGTAATCAGACTTCATACAAACAATTAGCCAGTTATAACGACTTTACTGTAAAATACTAACTCAAAATCAAACTACAATATATGAAAATACTGTTTACACACCTTCATTTTCTTCCGGTTCTTCTTTTATCAACTGATTCTTATCTTCACTGCTGAGTTCATCAGAGGACCTCTCAGTCTCCGATAATCTGATTTGAAAAACATAATTTTAAATGAAACCAAAGCCAAACGATTCCAAATTATTTCCAAGGGGAGAGAGAGACTCACGCCTAACCTAACCTAACCTAACCTAAGTATCACAATGCACAATTTTCAAAGAGTTGTATGGTTTTGGAATGCACAAAACCTCACTGTTTTTGTACTGAATAAAGGTTATTAAGTATCAGGTAAAGTATTTAAGGTAAGAAATTAAATGAATTATGTCTTTATTGACCAATTAGCGTCGACTGACGGGTAGTGCTCTTCCATGTTTATCATTGTTTAAAATGTGAATAAACGCACCAATTAATCAGTTAAATTGTAGAGAGACAACATTTTTACTAGAGAGCACTATCTGTTATGAGGAGAAATAAACCAAAAGTAAATTTCTATTATGAGGACTACATAAAATTAAATTCCATTGCCACTTCAAATGGAAGAACTAAAGCCATATACTATCTAATCGCGGCACGAAACTCTCCCGCTAAGAGTTCTACCTGTTTTTAACCAATTTTGGCCCATGCCGCATCACGCCTCAGTAGTCTAGTTTGGATAGTTGTCGTCTCCTGTGACCAGGGAGATGGCGAGGCCTGGGTTCAAATTCCAGTAGAGGCGCAAAAAGGTGACTGGTGCAATTGCATTAGAACCACCCTTCTGCGAGTATGGGCCTATACGGCCCGACGAGCCTGAGGCTTGTTCGTTAGAGGTGTGACGACATGACAGAATATTGTTAGGATCCTTCTAATGAAACGTTGACTGTTTAATCAGCAGCACCAGTCACCGCAACAGTTTTGCTCATTTTTAACTTGTTTTATGAGGACTTGCCTTTACGATTTTTGTTTTTGATTAATTATATCGCCATTGGGTTAAGGGGCGAAGTTAGGACTGTAAAGTGCTCTCTAGCAATCCCAGAACATGGGGTTCATGTAGGATGTACAATAGATCGTTCATTTAAAGAAAAGTAATAAAATAAATTTATATAAGCTGACTAAAAATATTGAGACCTAATGAAGAGCCAGAATACATGAAGTCAAACCATAAATTCCTATATAATTTAGTGTTAATAACTGGCATTTCTTTTTATTCATTTGCTAATACGATATTAATTATTGGTTTGATTTATAACATAAATTGAAATGAAAATATTCTTGATTCATTACTGTAACAATTACAGTTTGAATGATGTCCCAAATATTTACATAAAATTGTCAAAACGCTTAAGTATATAATAAAAAATACAAACAACCTAACCTTAAAATATGAATAATAGGAGATATTAAATATAAATATGAATACAAATCTAATTAATGCTAAACAGTAAATTACTCATTTATATGCTTCAAAGGAATACTTAAAACATGTGATTTTAGTTTAAATTTAAACTTTTTTATACTATACCATCTAGCAAACTTTCCACCTATAAAAGAGGTTTTCTTCTTAAAAAATGATAAAAAATGTTATTCTATGAACTGGCATTGCTATATTATACTTCTATCATGGCTTTCTCCCAAAATGAAGATAGATTTACAGTGCTGCATAGTGAATCACTTCCTATAAATAAAGACTGTAGATTGTCATGATACCTACTCGTTTGAAATACTCTTAACACGTTCAGTGCGGGTGGACCGTATACGATCCACCGCCGGCCGGGCGCTGGTGACGCGTGGACCGGGCCCATACCACTTTACACTGTTGTTGCTATGCAGTCAGTGGGAGCTCAGCTCTTGCGCGAGGTAGACCTTACGTCGGCCGCTATACGAATGTGAACCGTTCTATATTTTTGCGTTTTCCGTTTTTATCTATCGTTTTTTCGAGCGGAGTTTTACAATTGATGTAATTTAGTGATTTCTTCATGTAAATAAGTTTGTTATTTATGTAAATAAGTGTATATTATTGTAGTATTTAGTGTAATTTTTATTGTTGAAACATGGCTGACAACACTGTTGATGACCTTGACTTGAGTGACAACATTATTACAAGTGAAGATTCCGACACCGAAAGTGATGAAAGTGATGATGATGATGATGATGATGCAGTTTTGAACCCTATTTGGTGTAACAACACTGCTGGACTCAAAAAATTAACTTTTTGAAGGACAATAAGCTATTCATTGTTCACCAATTAAGCTATTGGTGGCCATACCTGGTGATAGCTCATACCTGGTGATGGCTCACCTATTGATTGGTCTTCCAGCATCCCAAGGGGCTGATGGACCGTATCCAGACCACAACTTATGACGTCATAAACAACTTTTTCCCATGCTACAACCAACTTCGTTTTGCTGTTTTTGGGCTGTCTATACCTTATGAAAAGTAAAATTAAATTTTATAGTACTTAGTTTCCCGGGTCGGTTAGAGTGTTTTTACTATAGCAGTGAACGTGTTAAACTGAGTCCTGCCATTTTATCTGTAACACGAATCTGAGGGCCCTCTTTTGCGATAATAGAATTCTGTTTAAGTTTCTTTTTGTTGTTACTCCTTGTACCAGAAGCTATATGGGTCTGAAATGTGCAAAATATATTGTCTTGAGAGTATCTACGTTGTATATTTTAGACATTTTATGCAATGCAAACAGTCCAGATGTGATCTTTATGGCAACAAATTCAAATTCTTTTATTAACTCATTACATCTTATAAAAGTACACAGTACCAAGACAGGAGTTTTGTCATAATATTGTAGTCATTTATCCACTAGTCAAAAATACATTGATATAATTAATATAACATGCTTAAACAATCTAACAATAATTCAACAATAATAAGACCATATATAAAAGTCAACAATACTAAAACTTCAACAATAATAATAAATACATTGATATAATTAATATAACATGCTTAAACAATCTAACAATAATTTAACAATAACAAGACCATATATAAAAGTCAACAATACTAAAACTTCAACAATAATAATAAATACATTTTATATATAACCAAGATTAAAACTGTTTTAATCAATACAATAACCATAACAAATTAAACGCATAAAACCAACTTTAAAACACTTAGAAACAACTATCATGAGAGACTAGAGTTATCAGCTCAAATATTAATCATTTATAAACTCATTTATTCCATAGTAGGCCTTTGCTATCAACATGCGTTTGATCTGCTCTCTGAACTTTCTTTGGCAAACTGATGGGCATTTTATGTTATCAGGCAGTTTATTATAAAGTTTAATTCCCATGTAGTAAATACCCTTTTCTAAGGCAGAGGTATTATGTTGGGGGTAGATAAGGAGATATCTATTTCTTGTACTGTAATGATGTTCAGATTTTTTCTTGTGAATACCATTTTAGGTTATCTCTCACATGACACAAAACTTCAAAAATGTAAAGGCTAGGTGCTGTTAGAATTTCTAAATTTCTAAAAATGTCTTTACATGAATATCTAGGAGGTTTGGATGTCATTATTCTCAGCATTTTCTTTTGTGTTTTTAATACTTCTTTTATCAGTTCAGTAGCTCCCCACAGCGTGATTCCATATTTCATTAATGAGTAAAAATAGCCATAATATAATGTTAATTTTGTTTCAATGCTTATACAATGTGTCAGACAGCTCATATTAGAACATATGCTATTTAATCTCTTACATAAGTGTGTTATATGTTCGTCCCACTTTAATTTTCCATCGCATTCCACACCTAGAAGTTTAACTGCTTGCTGACATTCTATATCTTTATTGTCTATTTTTACATTTAAATTTTCCTCTATATTGTCTGTTTTTTTTAAATGAACCAAGTTTATTTTTTCAGCATTCAATAAAAGCCCATTTATTTTAAACGAATATTCCAAAACCATGAGGTCCTAAATTAAGTTATTGTGTATTATTAGTCCTGAGAATTCAGTTTTATGTGCGGTACTTGTAGAATGACTTCTAGAATATAAAACATTTTATAGAACAATCAACCGATGAATCAGTTTACAAAAAGGGTTGATAATAGCTATAAATGAGAGATTCAATTCATTTGTAGCTTTTGAGACTCGCAATACTTTATCAAACATTTTACATCCCAATATTGAAAGTAAAGATAAGTTTTGTATTTATGAAATATATAGGGGTATATACAATGATTGTAATATGCTTTACATTGATCGGACTTTAAATTTCAACAGAGGATATTCTTTTGCCTTTAAAAAAATATGTTGGCACTAGTGGCAGAGTGATATAATCCAGCTACTTGGAAACAATAGTACTACAACCAATAGTAACAACCAGTTGCTCAGACACTCAGGGTCAGCCTCTTAATCCAAAGCATCTGCATCTCCCAAGATGTAAGATATATCCATACAAGAGATGTCAAATTATGATGGGGTTCCTCAATGGTCAATAGCAGTAAACAAGTTCGGACAAAGAAGCGCTGATGATAAGTGTAGGGGATCACTATAAATGAACGAAACAATGCAAATCTTGTTGCGATGAATAAATACTGAATCAATGAGAGGCAGTTGCTAATGGTTCGTGCTTGTTGATGGTTACAATGAGAAGGTTACATGGCCATTGATTACAAATGGTTCATGCTTGTTAATGGTTAAAATGAGAAGATTACATTCCATAGTTTACAAACAAATGACTCATGCTTTATGATAATTACAATGAGAAGGTTACATGTTAATTGTTTACAAACAAATAATTCATGCTTGTTGATGATTACAAAGAGAAGGTTACAAGCAAATTGTTTACAATTCGTTTATGCTTGTTGATGGTTAAAATGAGAAGATTACATTCCATAGTTTACAAACATATGATTCCTGCTTTATGATGGTTATAATGAGAAGGTTACATGTTAATTGTTTACAAACAAATGATTGTTACAAAAAGAAGGTTACAAGCCAATTGTTTACAGACAAATGACTCATGCTTCTTGATGGTTACAATGAGAAGGTTACATGTTCATTGTTAGAAACAAATGATTCACGCTTGTTGATGGTTTGTGAGACATGTTATTGCTTATGCTGTGATTAACTTGTTTAATAAACATACATAGTTCAAATATGTCTATCAGGAGATAAGGAAAAAAACATATGCCAAACTAAATAAATTATTTGGCATATAAAATGAGTATTTTAACAATTATGAATAATTTTCATAAACTACCAAAATTGTTACTTATTTAGAATTTAAGATGTTAGATTTGAGATGTATTTGAAATGGTGTGTATTTAAAATATTTTCATTTGATTTTATCTTTGTTTTGATTATTTTGTGTGAGGTTGTTCAATTACCCATGCTTTAAGAAATGATTTAATTATTTTTTTAAGGAACAGAATTATTTTAAATGATTTAATAAACAGTTGAAATATTGGGGGACATGATGGGCTCAATTTTAAGATTATTGTAATTCTTGATTCAAGATATAATTTCTTTTAGGTAATATACACCAGAACTCAGAAATATTTTCCTGGCACATATATTTTTCTTGAATAAACAAAGATCATTACAATACTCCACTATGTAAATGAGTATAACACTTAATAATATTATTTTAAGTGTGTTAATAGTGCATGATGAAAAAATGCAAGAAGACAAAACAAGAAGTATATACTAAAGAAATGATTCTGAACCTTTCTTTACCTTACAGGTTTTCTAATGTTCAAAAAACCCAAATTTTTGTGAACTCATATACACAACACCAAGAGAATAAATTGCGTTCTAGAGCTGAAAGCGTTTATCCACTTCTTTAGAGGTTTTAACTGTATTCTGTAAGTCCAAACTCTTTTTCTTCTCCATTTCATGTTTTTCTCTTTAGCTTAGGGTTTTGTGCCTATTACCATTGTCTCAAAAAGAACATTAAATTAATTTTTCAACATGCATGTGTCTACATTTATCATTTCATGCATTAAGGTTAAAAAAAATTGATCAATCTGATAGGAATGACCACAAGACAATGTTTTACACTCTAAGAGAAAATAGGTCAATTTAGAAAAAAAAACTTTGTGGGATAAAAGACCTTACGGAGGAACAAGCAGATTATAATCCAGGGTGAAGATTAGATCTTTATTGGATATACCCCCAATAAAAGCACCAAATAATACTTTGTTCTCTCTCAAAACATATAGTAAGGAGTCAATATCTGAATTGAAAAATAAGTGCCCTTTTGTTTGGTATTTTCAAAATAAAAGACATTCTCAATACAGAATAAAAAAAAACAGAACTACATGAAAGTCTTTGAAGTTACGATACCAAATTTAACTATACAGAGATCTGATAATTAGGAAGATCATTGAAGCCCTTTCATCAATTCGGATTGTCATTCAATGATTTGAAATTCTGACGAAATATTAAAAGAGAACATTTTTACACAACAATTCTACTAGCAGTATTATGATCTACATGCCTAGATCACTACCAAAGGCCTATTGAAACTGAAAATTAGGGATACAATCCAACTGTGATTTAAAGTAAATTAAATACTTTTTAAAAAAATGGGTCTAAAAATTTTAAATATTTTTCATGATAAGTTTTTTTAAACCTTTCGAAAGCCGTACCTGATACAACTAGCGGACTTTCCTCTAATATCAAAAGCTGTACCTAATATTGCTTTTAAATTGTGTCATAATAATTTTGATTGCAAATTATTACAAATATTGTTACTTTAACAGTGTATTTCACTACTGATCGCTACTTCACTTATGCTTATTCTGTTGGCTGTTACACGCCGATACTGGTGTTATCATGTAAGAAAGGTTGATATACAGCTAAAAAGGGTAATGAAGGATATCAGCGGTTCTCTGACTAAGACCCCTCTACCGTGAATTATAGTTCTGTGTAACATAGCTCCTTAATCTGTTTGTCCTCCTACTAAAACATAATAAAACAGCCATACAACTTTTCTAAACATGTTTAGTAGAAGTGAAAGTTGAAACATTTGTTTCCAAAAGTAAACATTTATATTTAACATTTACTTGATATCTTCAGCTGACCAGCTTAACTAGATAGAGGTGTCAATTATCCACTTATAAAATAGTGTCAAAAAATTAAAATTCACTTATTCAAATTTAAAAAAATATCAAATAAAAACAAAATAACAATACAATACAATTGACACAGTGTTAATACAAGAATCGCAGCGATTAGACATTGTTGAAGTCGCTCTCAAAAGATTCTCCGTGTGAGTCAAAGGCCTCGGCCAGAAATCGGGAGAAGTCCAGCTGTCTTAGAGTTTATTGAAGTTGTCCAGTTGCCTAAGTGCTACTTACATTTTGAAGCATAGTTATAATTTTTTGAAACATTTATAATGGATCATTTATCAATTACTAAGAGTGAATTCACTTAGTTTGACTTTTACCTATTGAAATAATACCCAACACAATTTATTATAATATTTTCAGCTTAAAATAAAAGAAATTTTTTTATTTGAGCCCTTGTGGTAAAAAAAAGGCTTTTCTAGTAAGAGAACTTGGAGGGTTATCTTGTATCTTGTTAAAATAACCATTAATAACCAACGGCTATTTAAACACCATACTACTAACGAGCAAGTAAATACCAAGAGTAAACTTGTTTATGTAGTGTGGATTTGTGTCTGTCAGTGGAGTGAATGGTGTGTGAGTAGACTGTAAATAGAGAATGATTGCAGATTCAATTCTCTGTTAAGATTGATTTTTACCAGAATTGAATAATAAACTCCTCAAATTTTTAAACGCATGTGTACATTATATATATATATATATATATATATATATATATATATATATATTTAATTAAATACTTTTTACCATAGATATTCATAAATTATATATATATATATTTTTTTTTAATTATTAGAATACAAATACAATCAATAGTCAGAACAGAATGATATACAACTCATTCCCCACCCTCAGGCTGTAGCTATGGGGGGAAGTTTCAGGTTACTTTTTATTTGCATTATATAGTGTATTCTCTTTTTTGCTGAAATAAACTAATTTTCATTTCATTCCAAACATAAATAATTCTAATTGCATATACATAAAATAGCTTGCAATAGTACATACTTATTTTGTATTTCGTCTTTGATGACATCTGGGGGCTCTGTGGTGGTCTGAAACTCTTTGGCAAGTATCGGTTGATCCGAGTCGCTGGTTTCTGAAGTACTTGCTACAGAATCGTGGGGTATTTTCTCTATGATTGCTTGAGTAGTCAGTGCAGTGACATAGTCATCACTGGCAGAGGAGTCAAACCGTGTCGATGAACTTGAATCTGCCTGAAGAACAAATTAACATAAAATTAAGAGCATACCTTCAATGTAAACTAATTAGAAGCTACTTACATTAACCTCTTGTTTAGTACAGCCGCACCTAGTGGTGTGGCCACAACAAGTATCGACACAGCAGCATATGCCACTGAGGTAACGTAACCAAAGTAGTACTGCCGCAGCTGTTGCGGCCCACTTGAGCATTATTCTAAATTGGTTCTTATGTTGTCCTAGACTGTAGTTTCAAGTGTTCATTTGATTGCAGGTGCAATCAGAACAGTTGTTATTTCAACTGCCTGTCTACTGAAGCACAGTCGATGTCGTTGGATTTTGTTCTCAGTCAATCTAGTAACCAGTGTGTGTTTGTTTTGATGTCTCAAAATTGTTTTATTATTAATTTTAGTAATAGTTGATGCTTATATTTTATTGTGACTCGTTTTATATGTGTCTTATAGTTTATTTTAATTCTACAAAACAGCATATTGCAAAAAAGTTGACAGCGAATTATATTCACAAGTTATTCCTAAAGTAAGATAGTATATATTTATATACATAAATTCAGAGTTAGTAATTTTTCTATTAAAAATCTAACATGGTGATAAGTAAAGAACTTCAATACTAAAAAAATTTATTAACACAAAAAACTGGATTTTTGGGCCCTGCAGACAATTCACTGCAACAACTCACTAATCAACAGTTAAATTCTTAAAATTTTAAGAAAATTTAAATTTCCATATATATTACATATACAGTGTAATATATGATGTATGGCTTAAATATCCCTTCATCTTATCTCCAGGATATACTCTGTATGAACATTCTGAAATCAATCGCTATTTTAAATGTGTTCGTAAGCTTGATTATCTAGTTTCATTTTTCTTCCACTCAACATTTCACTTCTAATTAGTTAATACCTTGTTGTTAATTGATGGCAACAGGCTTGTTGAAGGAGGAGGTAGGAGGTCCTGCCCAAGAGCTGTTGATATGTTTAATCCACTATCAGAGGGTTTCTGGAGACCCATGATGTCCTGAATATAGGAGCCGGCATGACTGTGAAGCCAATGGTCACCACCAAACCGCTCCCTCAGTTCCTCAATTTGCTTTTTTGTCTGCAAGTGTTCTTGATTGGATTCTGAAAATCGTAATAATTTCATTATTATTATTGATCAAGATCTTCAAGAAGATTCGTCTATAATCAAGAAGATGCCAATCTTCACGATATAGGTGAATATGAGGGGCGAATGAGCATGAGTATAGATGAACAAGTGTAGACATTGTTACTTAGTTTGAGTGTGCCTTAGAAAGAGCCATTTATTAATAGCCCAATAGCCAGAGCAACTAAGGAACCAACAGCTTTATGTGGAATCTTAACCACGTAATATTGGTCTGATTTTCTAACTGACAAGCCCAATACTCAGTTCTCTGACTGTATATATATATATATGACAGTTCTCTGACAAGCCCGATATATAACTTTCTGACATTGAATACCACCCAACATGGACCCCAGACTTCCCTAGTAGTGTACATATCGATAACAACCATTGTGAGGACGCCGTGTCTGTAGAACCTATCGCCAACAAAATCTACAACAATTTGCCCCTAGTGGCTGGGTTACAGCACTGCGCCACTAGTGCCGAAAAATGTTCAAAAAATCTAATTAATCACCCAACAGTAATTAATTACTGAAATTACATTATTAAATTAATTAAAGACATTCCAGTTGCTGGCTTTTGAGTGACAGTCTAGTGTAGTCTTGACTGTTTTTGGTATACTAAAAGATTTAAGCTGAGAATGACATCAAAGTCTTTTATGTTCAAATCACAGTCCTCAATGGTCTTCCATCACATAATATTTTCTCTTCTGAAATACTACCAATCACATACTAATATTTATAGTAAGTCCCTACTTACCCTGTTTGTAGTATACCATTAACTGACCATATACAGAAACCATAAATAGTCTAGCTTCTTCACATATGATATAACATTTATTATACTTTTGTAAGATAAAGAAAATAACTTCTGCACAATATGAGTGTGCATTTACAATCAATAAATCTATCAATACACTAAATTGTATTTAAATTGGTCAAAAGAAATCAAATGAATGTTTCTTATCCAGCCATGAAGACAACAATTATAATTAGAACTGTAACTTTTATTCCATTTGAAAATAATGCTTATATTTTATAACTCAACACACTGTATCGATTAAACCAGAATAACTTTTAACTTCACACAATGTACTTATAATGTAATAATCAAGCGTGTATGACAATAAAAGGTGTTATCAGGTATTCTGACGCCATGAAACAATTGATTTAACAACTCATAAAATGAGTAACCTAACAGGTGCAGCAGCTGCTAACCAGTACAGGATGAAACGACTGATTTAAGATTGATATGATCAAAACCATTCGATGCAACCATCAGAGAATCCCAATTCAGATAACTTTGATAGAATGAATGGTAAACTCACTCAAAGACCTTAGAAAAATCAAAACAAGTTAAGATTGAAAGAAGTCTTTTGTCATTGCTGAACGAATATCTTCAGTAATATTTAAAAGTGTCTGGTTGTACTGTGACTAGAACGAAAACCTAATTGAAAATTTAACAATAATTTATTGATGCACCAAATGCTCCCAATATTTAGACAGTGCAGAAAGAATGATAGGTCTGAAATATGAAGGATTACTATGAGATGGTGACATTTTTGAAGAGGGCAAACAACAGTAAGTTTCCAGACGCACAGGAATCTTGATAAAGCTAGTAATTTGTTGAATATAGTTGTACATATTGGAATAACACTATAGGGAGAGTGTATTTCAGCAGGACAATGATCAGTTTCGATTTCACTGCAAGAAATTCTCAGGTCAGCACACAGAACTTCAGCCTCAGTCACAGGTGTGAAAGAAAACTGACACTGAATGCAATTTAGAGGGGTAACACTCAACTCATCGGTAAAATCACTACCACCAATTAGATCAATGAGAATATCTATAAAGTTGATAGTTTAAGGTCATAGTGATAGATACACCGCTCTTAATTTCACCTATGCCAAGTTCATATACTTTTTCCACAGTGATTTTTTTGAGCTGAAAATAAAGTTAAAAAAACCAATGGTACAATAAGTATGATAATAAAATTCAGGGGACAGCAAACAACTATCTACCAACAATTGTATTTTGTGGGTAAATAATTAAAGAACAATAATGAGTAAATGAGAGTTGTAGAAGTAGTAACAAAACAAGCAGATTTTTCAAATAAATATAATTGTAAAAGTAAATTACCTATTGGTTTTACAGCGGGTGGAGTATGCTGATTGGAACTTGCTTCTTCAATTACAACATCTCTCACCTTCTTCTTTGGAACAATTCTAGGTGAATTTTGGTTTAGAGAACCTAAAATTAAACCAATCCTTTAAACAACCAGGAAGAAATATCACTTTCAATCAAATGTTATAATACATAATAGGGTTTATTAAAGATTAAAGGCACTTTACATTCACTTTTGAATTAAAACAGCACATTTATTTCCTAATAAATATATCAAATACAACAATAAATTAACTAAAGAAATATTTCATTAGAATAACTTGTGTAAAAAACAGATTTTCTAGAGTATAAATATAAAATAATTTGTATATAAGAAAAGTCTATTCATTTTGTTTTATTAGCCTCCAGAACTGTTATATTATAGAAATAATACTGGTTTAGATTACCTTCTTCTGTAGTAACAGTTCTTCAATTACATTACTGTTATGTACATTTCAAAGCATATAAAGCTTCATCATCAGGCTTCCAAAAATGTTACTGTTTAAAACATTAAACACTAAAATTATAAAACATATTAAAACACGAGTACAACACATTTGTCGGCCGGCGATAGACACCAACTCTATCGACCCAGCCTTTCTATAATAGTAGTCGGCCGGCAAATGTGTTGTACTCGTGTTTTAACCCTAGAATGGTAAGCTTATTTAAAATCACACTATTGGTAAGCATTCGTAAATTTTACGATGTTTTTGAAAAATTTTTTTATGTAAGGAAGTCAAATAATAAACAACTACAAAAAATTGTTTTAACTATTTATTATAATGAAAAACAGTTTTACAATGCTCATTTTGAATAATTTTTATTTTAATAATATAAAATTATTGAACAAATAAGAACATACACTTTCACGACTTAAAAAGAAAAAAAATTTTGTCTTAAATTGAGATGATATTTAAAACAATTAACTTTAAAAATCAAAAGGCTATAGTAGAGAGATATTGAAAAAAATATTATATATCCAACATTATTATATTGTCTGAGATCTCAATGCCATAATTTTAGTCATGATCAGTGCATTTACAGCAAACATTTCCTCGGTGCTCATTGCAGTAAGCTTGACGACAGTGAACGCAATGATTGGTTGTCATCCTCCTCTTCTTAGTGGGACATATTTTACAACTTGTTCTTGTATTGTTGATGGGTGGATGATCTGGAAGAGTCTCTTTTTTTAAGATTTCTGAGATCATAGAAATCAGAGATCACAAATATTTACACACTTACACATAAAGAATATTAACTATTTACACATGTACAACATCTGTAACTATTTACACAAAACAATAACGCAAAATTAGCTTGAAAATAACGATATTTAACACATAAACAAACGTAAAACAATATTTGAAACAACACGTATAAAGTAACTTTGTTGGTAAGCACTCGTATATCTTACGACTGACCCTCAATATATCACAAACGATGTGCAGGGGACAGCTGTCCAGACGACACTGACCTTGGCAGGCGTAGGGAGATCTCCTGGACGGACAGGGTTGCCAACTCATAAATGACGTCATTATCGAAAATTATTTAAAGTGAGTCGTAAAATTTACGACTGCTTACCATTCCAGGGTTAATATGTTTTAATGTTTTATAATTTTAGTGTTTAATGTTTTAAACAGTAACATTTTTGGAAGCCTGATGATGAAGCTTTATATGCTTTGAAATGTACATAACAGTAATGTAATTGAAGAACTGTTACAACAGAAAAAGGTAATCTAAACCAAAATTATTTCTAGAAAAGTCTACATGGTCAAACTGCCTGCCTGTATCTAGGCTTAGATGTATATTATTATGTTACAAAACTTAGTAAAATAATTTCTCAATAGTTGTAAATTAACTGTAAAATGAGGCAAATAAACTGTAGAAAAGTTCAGTTTGATTAAAAAAAACTATAAATATGAAAAATAAAAAAATTTTATAAGTTTTATAAATGAGGAAACGAGAAAAAGTGGTAGCAACTATAAAATACTTAAGGCTTTATAAAATTGATAAACATTAAAATATAAAGATAACTCAGTGTCAATTTGTTATTCATTATATATCCTGAAATTGTTAATTTACTAGATAAATATCTATCTAATCATTTTCATATGGACAGTACAAAAATTGGGGATACAATTCTGTTATTGCTACCAAAGTATAAAGTAGCCAAAAGATACAACAATCCAAAATCAAACTTGACTTACCAGATGGTAAACAAGATAAGTCCCTTGATCTAGCAATTCCAAAGTATCGTTGAGTCTCACCTCGCCGCCCTATTTCTTTCTGCTCCAGAATATTAAGAAGTGTTCCATCAAGAATGAACTAGAAAGCATATACACAAACACACTTAAATTATCTTCAATTTCTCATTAATTCGTTAGGTACGATATTAATAAGTTAGTTAAAATTAATTTTGTTAGCAAAGTCAGCTATCGTTAAAGCTGCATTAGGTTTAAATTCAAAAATGTTATTTTCAATTCTAATCTTAGTCCTTTAAAAACAGATAAAAAACGTTCTACTGACAAGAAAAATGTATTACCATAGCCCAATAATTTAATTCTACAACCATTTTAAAACAAAATAATACAAACATAACTTTTTAAAAGTTTAATATATGTTTCACAAAAAATAACCATGACAAAAACTCTAACAACACTAACTTCTGTTGCAGACATGTTTTGATACATGGCAGCAAGGTATGTCAGTATAGCTGTCAACCGATTACTGATAAAGTTCAGATGACAATTGACTTGAAGGTAATAGAATGTTAACCAAATTTTAATAGTAAGAGATAAAATCTGTATTGAATACTGTTAAAAATTAAAAAGGGTGATATTGGCATAACAGTTAAACTGGAAGCCACAAAATGTGATATATTTGTATAGAATGAATACAAATAGTAACAATTTTAAAAATATACCTCAGATATTTCTATACCTGAAAGAAAATAAAAGTACTAGTTTTCTTCTAAATGAGAATTTCTGTCAAAAAAAGAAGAAAAAAAAACGGAAATAAAAAATGCAGATTCTTACTGCTCTTTTAAGAAAATTAAAATTGGTAATTGACTAACATAAAATTCATTCTGAAGAAATAATAATTCATAAAGCTCAGTTTTGAAATAAAATTTGAATTGCTGAATAAATATAGGTTTATTACAGTGGAACTTCAATACAGCGAATCTGAAAATAACTGAAAAAAATGTTGCTATCAAGCTTCGTAGTAGTTAGGTTAGAATAGGCAAAATTCGTAGTATAGAGTTTTGTTTTCATATGGAACAAATTTGTTATTGTTAGTTTAATTACAGAGATAAGTATCTAAATTGAACGGACCGGAGCCATTTACAGTCTGCTACTGCATTTGTATGGAGCGACAATCAATGGTTCAACAATCATATAATGCACACCATGTTTGGAATGTGGCACTGGAGTATTATAATACAGACCAGACCGTAGTGCTGGGCGTCTGGTTTGGTCATGCCCATAAATGGATTTCCCTCTCCAACGACAGTTGTACATTACGTTTATGAATCAATATCTCGGATAGAACAAAACCTGCTGTTTTTGTTGTCTTCTAAAGTTTAGTAAAATCAAAATATACAAGAGGCACAATTATTTTAATTATTGTTATTACTACTTCAATATTTATTCGAGTGTTTGATCTTGATAACTGTATAAACTACGTTGAAATATCCACACAAGCACCATCCAGCAAACTATATAAACATAGTAGCCAACCTAAATCGTATCTCAGGCTAGATTTTGACCAGACTGTACAGAACAGACATAGGAGAATTATGGTGGAGGATATTCACTGTCTCGCTTGCATTACCTCTCCTAAACGCCTAGCACCATGACCTGGTCTGTACTATAAGTATTTATTTATGAATGTATAATAAACACAAACTAAACAAAAATGTATAAAGCATTTCATAATTAATTAAGCGGATAAAATAACAAATATAAATTAATGGAGTCTATTGGTATTATTTTAAGAATGAGCAGGTAATCACAAGAAGAAGTGTTTATTCAACAAATGGTAGTATAGGAGTCATTACTACATGCTATCACATCCAAAACAGTTTTATTAATTTAAATCGCTTAATACTAAGAAGGTTCCTATTATTAGAATAACCGTACAACTCACCTCGTCAGGTATAACTCCTTTGTTAAGATAAGAACAAGTATGAAAGCGATGATGTGGGTGATAGCTGATAGGATTACTGACAAGGTTGAGACTACGTAGGTTCGGCAGACAGAGTATTGGTGAGATTGCCGAGTGTTCAGCCAACAGATTATTAGACACATCCAGAATTTCCAGACTGTCAAACACACTTATTGCTGGAAAGTTCAAAATGACTCTTTAGTAAAACATTATTTAGAGTAACGTAAACCAATCATAAAATAAAATTAATAAATAAGGTCTTTATTTCAAGGGTACAAGCTCTGTTTTACAAGACATTTCAAACAACCCAATATTAATATAATATACATAAATCGAGATAATAATAATATAAGCTAATAATAACAGTGTAAACATAGTGTTTTACAGTTTGTAAAAATCCTTTGCCATTTTCTATGGACTTAACTAGGAAAACTATTACTATTACAGGCAGTGTTGCACTTCTGGGATCCAAAGTAAAAAAACACTTTTTCTCTAGTTCAATCACACCATAGTAGGGATGGCGAAAAGTAACCACATCAGTTTCTTTGCATCAATTGATACAATTTAACTGATGCGCAAGACCACCTGATGCGACAGGAAATGTATATTCCAAATATCCTGCTCACCTGTTCTACTTCTATTTGTATCAGACAACACAACAGTTGGTTGATTTCATGTTGAAACACGAAAACTGATGCGAGTCAATCAGTTTGTATTTGTCCTTCAGTGAAGACTCAAGACATCTTACTAATTCGTTTGGGCTGTTGCAATTAGTTTCAACAGTAACAGAATGCCTGCTGACCACTTCCTGTTACTTCGCATCAGTTAAATTAAACTGATATGCACTGGCAAATAGAACTGTTACATCAGTTAAGCAAAAGTAGCAGGTTAGCACATCCCTACACCACAGGTGTATGAAGCAGATTATCCTGCCAAGTGTTGCGAGGTCTCACATCACGTCTGAAAATAACGTTTTTTTCTTTAGGGAATGAGGAGTATCTGCCAACAGAACTATGTGTAATAATAGCAGAGTCTGAAGAAGACAGAGTGCTCAACAGAGAATACACAGGCCTAAGATCGATATTGGCTAATGTGGTCTAACTTCTTTAAATTGAACGAAAAATGTGAAGCACTGTCCAGAAGTCTTGATATAGTGCAACATTTTCTTGAATCACCATCGGTGTTGAACCAGACGAGTTGTCTAAAGTGTTGTACTGTGGCCAAATACAGCACTGAAGATCGTCAGTTAGAATTCAGCTCGAGATGATGCTTTTTTACTGTGCAACTGTGTAGAGGCAGTGATCTGTGGCATAGTGATGTAGGGCCCACCTTAAATGATCAATGTCTGGCATGGTGGGTTGAAGTTGATGGTATCAGTGTTTCTATAGTTGCAAGGTACAACACCTGTTTTGCTACTTTACTTATGATAAGAGGTGGAGAACATGTTTTTCTAATTTATTTTTAATTGCCTGTATTTTTATATTTATTTAAAATATAGCCTATGATATGTAAAGTACATTAAAATACAAATAAATAATTGGACATACAACAAATGCATAATGAACATTAAAATTAATCAGTGAACATTAGGACATATTAAAAAAGCACATGTTGAAAGGTTAATAAATCAATAAATAAATAAATAAATATATATATATATATATATATATATATATATATAAAATAAAAAAATAATCAAAATCTTATTCCAGATATGATAATAATTTAGATAATTTAGTATAGCTACCCAGAAACATACTATCATTGTTATACAAATACAGTACAACCTCGATTATCCGGCAGTTCGTGTCATCCGGTTTGGCAAGTAGATAGCAATAAAAATTATTTACAAGATACAATTAGAATTAATCGGAACCGTCTTTCAGTTTTAAAACGCAAATGTCATACACGAGTGTTTCGGTTTTGCATTTCGCAAATGGCAGGCACTGTATTAGTCACCCTCTCTCAACAAGCGGTCCCTTGTTACTGATTATAATTTAATAATGCGCCTGAAGATTTAAGCTGGCAATGTCGTTTACTTTTGTTCAGTGTGGCTGGCTGGAAGAGTCCATTTCACGAATGAGGGAAGTCTGAACTGGAACAGTTCATTTTACTTACACATAATTTGCAGTTACATAACTCTACATATTTTTTATTCAGTCGGAGTTAAAATTAAATTTAAGTATAAGATTTAATATTTAAATAAACATATGTCATTTACATAACATTTACCTTAGAATTTGTGATAGCCTAATTAAAACACAGTTGTTTTTATTAAACATCTTTCGTATTGTATTGTAAAGCAGCGTCAAAGTTGGCGATCACGAAATATCTTTCGTTTCATTGCAATAGCTGCAGAGCTTGTTGCGTCACGTGCAATTGTAGGCACCCTGCTTACGCATGCTGTCCGTTATCAGTTACTAAATGTGATTCTCCAATAAAACCAAGTTATTTATGACTTATGTTTTATCCGGCTTGACCTTCGCTACATTAGGCCGGATAATCGAGGTTGTACTGTACAATACTTTGACTAGTCATTTCAGCCAGGCATGGTGGTTCAGTGGCTACAACTCAAGAATGCTGTGTGCAATGTTCAAGGTTTGCATCACAAACTAAGCTCAGAGTCGGTACTTCATTTGTAGAGCCTGCATTCCAAGTAAAAACTTGAATTGAAAACACTATTCTGTAATTGTGAATGTTTTGAGGTGATATTTATGGTTAATGGGAGATATGGGTTTTGGAATTATCTAAGTTAAAAAAAAAAACTATACTTGATATATCATTAAGCATTAAAAAAGAAATAAAAAACAATTCTTTATACATCATAAACAATTTAAATGTTTGTATATGATATATCAAGTATAGTTTTTTTTTTTTTAACTTAGATAATTCCAAAACCCATATCTCCCATTAACCATAAATATCACCTCAAAACATTCACAATTACAGAATAGTGTTTTCAACATAAATTTAAGGGGCATACAAATTTAGCCAAATAAAATTCAACATAAATATATCAATTTCACAGGCATTTTTGTTGCTCTGAACAATGTTTCAATGTCCGAGGAATGTTTAATTAAAAACTGATCATACTCATTTGAAATCTGTATAAATTAAGAATAAAGAGAACAAAAAACATCAAAAATACTGGAGAAAATAATTTCAGCACAGCTTGCACATAGCACATATTTAAAATTACTTTTTTATACAATAATAGCTAAGAATTGTAACATTTACATTCTTACCTAGCAAATCTTGAATGTAGTTATTATTGATCAGAAGAACTTTCAATTTATGACAAACTTCTTCACTTAACATAGGCACACTTGTTAGAAAATTAAAACTTAGATTCAAATATTTTAAATTTGTTAAAGTTTGTAAAGACAGTCTATCTTCAATTTTGTTATAACTAAGATCAAGGTACTGGAGCCAAGGGGTGTTGTTAAATGGACATAAAAGGGCAAAATCATTGTAACATAGTTTTGCTGTGCGTAATTCTTCCCACATATAATCTGAAGTTCCAAGAATTTCCTCTAGACAATCTGTGCACCGCTCACATATCAAGACCTGAAGTTTTGAATGGACAGAGTGCATTCCTTCGACAAGGTGCATTGGTATTCTACTCAATTCAAGATACCTCAAGTTGTTAAACCTACTTATATCCACTCTCCAAGTTTCTCGTTTGATTCTTTGTGTGACTGTTAGTTTAGGTGTTTTGTGTACAAGATCTTGTAAAAATCTAATTGGCTCGTCAGGGATTGCAGTATTATTAGAAAGACTGACATGATCATATTCTAGTACTTGTAAGGCATAATTTAGCTTTTGTAGAAGAGAGGCTGTTAATGATAACTTCTGTCTTCCTTCAATAATATCCGTTTCCCGTTGTTTCAGTATACTTGACAACTGTACAATATTTATTTGATCCACATCCATATCCTCATAAAACCAAATATCATCTGAAAAGAAAAGAAATCTTAATTAACCTATAGCATAAAGAAGATTATTAACATAAACATCTTAGTATTTTAAATTATTAATGTCAAACTATGTAAAGCAAAAAAGCAGAATAGTAATTTATTTGCCGATTTCTTATTTGTTTATTTTTGTTTGTTCTCACACAATTAAAAGGATACAAATGTGGAGGACTAGAATGGTATAGTAATTTTATATTTCCAACAGTTAAAAATGCATAGACCTTTTTAGGTTTAGCTGTTATAATAATCATAACATAGCTTAACTTGATATATACTTCACAAAAATTTAAGAGTAACATTTTATTACAGTGCCTGGACTCTAGCTAAAGTGTAAACAAATTTGTGTTTTGTGAGCCAAGCAATTAGATGAGCCAAAAAAGTAGATCTTGAGTTTTTTTATGAGAAACAATTATCATAGACAGAGAGAGCAGGTTTCATATTCTTGTTTAGTGTAAAAAGCATATCAATTTTAAATAATATTATTAAATATTATTTAAAATAACAGAAATATGTTAAAAATATTAACTCTTTCAGCTCGGCAGAGCCACATATTGTCAAATTCGATCCAACAGGTGATACTTTCTCCCGTATCAACTTTCCAGGCCCTGAGTGTGACCACCATAGATTTCTCCACTGACTCTGTGCATGCTAACCGGTTTCGGCTCTTAGGCCATCTCCAGAGTGTAAAAATATATATGGTCAGAACATACTGGTTTTTTAAAGAATAAAATTAGGAAATATATCTTTGCATTCAATCAGCTTAGTGGAATTCTGGACGAAAAACATATCAAATTAGCTTATTATGCGTACATTTAGACATTATCGTTTGGAATTATTGCTTGGGGGGGAGCATTGCAATCAACTCTTCAGCCATTATATATTTTACAAAAAACCATACTTAAAATTGGCCTAAAAAAATCAAAGTTATTCAACTATTGATCTTTTTTATGAAAGCGGCATCTTCACAATCCATCAGCTGTACATAAAGTTTCTTTTATTGCACATTTTTAAGCCTTTAGATTCTCTGTTTTCACCTGTTACACACTCATATAACACAAGCTTTTCAGAAAATATTGGAATAATACCGTTGTCAAGTCAAATCAATTAAACTTATTAATTCCTTTTATGTTGCGCATGTTTTGTACAGTAATATTTGTCACCACTTCAAATTAAATATATTTAGCTGTTGATCTCTTACAATTAAAAAAAAAGTCAGTGATTTCTTATCACAATTAAGACTTGAGGAGGCCGAGACAATAATCAGATCCAAATACAGGAGACGGACCTGAACCAATGTGAACTTTGAACACCACCACCACTCACCTCTTGCTACCCATCCTCAATTACTTTGATGTGCAGTGTTCTTCAGCTCTTCTATTTGTTTTGCAATTTGTTTAATTTTATTACTTTTATTTGAATTAATCTATGATATATATTTTTAATACTTTTCCATTTCAAACAAACTTATAAACCTTATATTCTTTCCCTCACCTTTCATGAATTGTATAAAAACTAATAAAATATTAATATCAATATTACCCATTTTTATTGTTTTCTTAAAAAAAAAAAAAAAAAAAACTATCCAAAGTTACATACTAAAACGCCATCGTGCAGCTTTTTAGCAACTCATGTCTGGGCACAGGCTTCCACCCATGCAGGCCTTTTCCCAATGACTAATATGTTAAGTAGGAAAATATGTTGTTATTAAGTTTCATTTATTTTATATTTCTACTTATGTTACGTATATTTTTTTGCAAATAAGTATTAATAATATTATAAATATTTATTTAAGTTCTGTTCTGGGAAATAAATCAAATTTTTATTTCATTTTATATAACCTACAATAAATGAACAATTATAAAAATAAAACAGATTTTAATAACATATGATTAATTTAGTGCCTGGGTAAGTTTAAGTTCAATTTTACTTTTGATTATTATGTTTTTTAATTTCTCTTACTTTTTCATAAATAAGAGTTTTCATGTTAATTTATATATTTAATATGTTTTGTAATTTATTGTAATCGTTTGTGTATATATTTTATACATTGTTTATAATAACTAATTCATACATTTAACCCTTCCTGAGCTGAACCCAGTTTACAGTCTGGGCGGAATTAAATAATGGTTGAGGTAAAAAATTTTTTTAATTTTTAATTCTAACTTGTTTGAAACCCATCTAATAACCTTAAAAGGATATATTTTATATTCTAATGATTTTTTGAAGTATTATACTTAATAAAATATTGTTGGCGGATAATTACATCAAACTCTCTGGGAAATCATGAAAGTGAACATCTTTACATACATAATTTTGCTGACTAAAGGTGTTATTGGTATATTATTGGTATCTTGCTCTGAAAAGGACAAATTTAGCCATTCAATTATTCTGTCTGAAAAGTCAGGATTATCACGTACAGCCATCTTTCATTAGCCACCAGACACAATGGAAAACCCCTGGATGATCACAAAGGCGGGAAGCGTGGGTGTGAGCAGGCATGAGAGTGGGGGTTAGATGCAGGGCATGGAGAATGTTACAGTGGGGAGAAGGAATGGAAGAGATAAGCCAAACAAGTAAATAACTTCGCTTGCGTCAGTCAGCGTCAGGGGACGACGCGAGAGGTATTGGGAGAAAGGCCCGGCATTCGCTCGGACTTCTAAAAACAGTATGGGGATAATCTAATCATGCCGCCCGCAGAGCATAATAATCTTGGTGGATTATTTCAAACACCCGGGAAGGGTTAAAAAGGCTAATTATTGTGATATCAAACCTGAATACTTTATGGAAGCTAATAAGCAAAGTAATAAAGCAATATCAAATGTTTATTTGAATAAAAAATAACATACTTCAGTTAAAGTAACACAAATAAGTAACAAATATAACATGAATTTAAAGATTTAAGAAAATATATTATTGTTGAAATTTATAAATATTATGCGTTACTTAAATACTATGAACATCTCAAACAATAATATTTCACGTGGCAAATCTGAATATCTATTTCATTCAAGAATAATTAATATGATTTATAAATTTGTATCAGTTACAAAAGCAAAAAAAAAGAAAATGCCACAAACAAAACGATATTTCAGAATAAATACAGTAACGTATCAATTAGACGAATGTTTCTATTCCATAATCTACAAGACTACGGTGATGCATCACCAATACAGGTCAGTGGTCAGGAATCTATTTTTCATTTCAAGAGGCCATAAATAAAACTAACATTTGTGATGTTAACAATAATAACCCTAAATATATTCATAACAAAACAGTCACAGAAAATATTATATACATGTGTTTTCGAAAACTCTCAAACCCAACAAACACTTACTGTGTAGTTGAGATTAGATATACAACATGAAAACAGTATATAAGGAATATCAACAATACTGCTTTTGTTTGTTGTATTGTTGACATTGCTGTTTGCTCAATGTCACAACAAAAAAGTATTGAGGCGCATAGTTTAGTCTACAGATACAATAGTCTTGGTTACCCAAGCCCCGATTAACTGAGCCTCCAAGCTATTCAAGCTTGATTAGAAGATGAAAAATAAAAACCCTTTTAATAGAAGGACAACTACAACAGGATACACAATATATTCGAATGAGAAGAGATCAGTGACTCTATTGGCAATGCAGTGAGTCAATTATAGCAGTGAGGTCAAGGCAATGCAGGTTAGTCACATAACATATTTATCATATAGTACCCTACAACAAATTCTAGGAATAATTGCTCCATCCTAACGCATTAACTAATGACACATCACCACCTGACACCATCGGCTTAGTCACATTCCGCACTCGCACACTAAATGTGGTTGTTGTAGTATATCACTTTTGTGATTTTACGATACAGTATTAAATATATTGCTGTAATTTACTGTTATGGTTTAATATTTTATTTAAATGTTTTGATATTAGCGGTAAATGATAGACAGTTCTTTATCTTACATGAAATCTAAATAATAAATTGAACAGTGTTTTTGTCACCAATGTGAAGACAAATGTAGAATTGATATGTGTATTTTATTCCATTAAAATATGGCAAATACTACCTTACATAGATGAAATACGAAAGGTAAGATATGCTCCGCTTTCGATGTCAATTAAGATTATGATAGAAGAAATTGCCTATCTATAATGCTGACTATGGACATTATTTCTAGACCTTTACCATAAAATACTATTATGGCAGTTTTTTCTGACTGTTTTAGATTATTAAAATGTAATACTTATTCCAACTTCTTGACATCCTGCAACAATAAAACTTTTAAAACGGAAGTAAGCACCGACCACAAGTGTGCTTACTTCTGTGTGCTGTACAAATGTAGCACTGCACTGACAACTAGATCCAACTTGACATAAGTAGGGCTGTTTGAGAGGACTAATCATAATTTTGACTACGGTACTGGGCCCAAAGTTATAATATTGGTCTTCTGTTTTTTTTTACTGTAAAAATCATGATTTCAGTGAGTTTAAATGTATACCTCGCAAAATGAAAGCCAATTTTACACTTACATCAAAAGTTTTCCTATTTCGTTAGATGAGTAGAAAATGTATAGTAGCCTAACATAAAGATGCAAAATTATATTCACTAGGCTAAAACTTATTTAGGCTAGTAACTATGCACTTTATAGACACCTAGGCCTATGAGTCAAGAAATTTTATTTAAAAAATAATTAGCATAGATAGAAGAGGTTGTTTTGGACTTTGGCCTGGACAGCCTGCCTTGCCGTTACTCTAAAAAAATTTTGTTAGTTTTAACTCTTAACGCATATGGCTGAGATACTTAATTCACCACAAAAGTAGTTTTCCTGAGTTACCTCAATAAAAAATTGATGTACACTTTTAGAGTGTACACTTGGTAGTGTACACTCTAAAAAGCCTACAGAAAGTGCATAAATATACCAAATATTGACTCCATGACATATTTTCAAGAATTAAAATTGATCCATAATTTTAAGATCAATTTTGCTAAAATAAACTCCAATTTTCTAACACAAAGCAAGATAAAATATATATGGTAGACATAGGCCTATTACCAACATGATAGCCTAACAAAAATGTTAAATGTATATTACCTCAAAATGTTTCAAAGAGCAGCAAAAACTTACCACTTCACAAACTATTTTTTTATGTTTTAATTCGGTTTACATAAAACAAATTTTGATAGCATAAAAAACTTAAAATTTTGCAACAAAATGTTCTAATAGATTACAACACAATTACTTCAATTTTGTTTCATTTCACTTCCAGCTGATTAGTTTTTGAGTTCTGTCAAATAAATCAGCTGATAGAACATGGGATACAGCACTATATATAAGCTGTCTTGTGTAACTGAGTAGTTATTCCTACCTAAGCCATAGAGTACATAAGTCTATATACTCTATGGCTATACAACGTTAGTACAGGTCTACTATATCAATAGTCCTGAAACAAAGCCTACAGGATAGGTATGTATTAAAGGGGGTATTGTAGAATGTAGAGTATGCATAGCAAACAGTGAGAGACACTATATGTTATCGTACCTTAATAGTCTTCTAACAAATTACATACATATACATGTAATTACTTTTAATTACATACCTTTTCGCGTTTAATTACATACCTTTACTAAATTAAACGCAGCCTTTCTAATATAAAATTGTTTTCTAATCCGCTACGTCCACCTTCACGCCAAAGGCTTTCAAAGCGCTACGCTAACTACAAACTCGCCCACGAGTCTAGACAGTTAGCAGTAGATTTGGTTTGAGTAGATTTGGAGTAAAGAATGAGTTAAAAAATAACATACTTGTTTTCAATTAATTATTTCAGTTGACCTTCTATGTTATGTGAATAAATAAAACAGATATTGTTCTAAATTATGCAGTTTACTTAATACCAAAATAACAAGTTTAATAACTAATTAAATAAGGTATCAACTAATCATTTGATACCTCAACTTGCTCAGCTCAAGTTAAGGTATCAACTAATCAAGCAAGCTAAACTAATCATTAAATAGATAAATAATATTGAAGTATAAATAAACAAAAATGAGGCAATACCATAAACCTTCTATTATACCTGTACAGGTATAATAGAAGGTTTATGACAACACAAAATTTAAATAAGAGTAAACTGAAATGTTAACTATTTGTAAACTTTGATTGTAGAAGTTTAGTAGAGGTACAATATGATGCTCAAAAATAATACAGTGAATTATGAAAAAGCAATATATATCAAGCAAATGGTCAAACATAATAACGTAGACCTTCTATTATATCTAATAATAGAAGGTCTATGATAGTAAAATACACTATTCATTCAAATGGAAAAATGAGCCTAACATATTTATTTGAGTAATTAAATAAAATGCCAGCAACAATTGCTCGCCTCTACTCATTCTGGATGTTACGGCCAAGACGGGACTCCTCACTAACTTTTGAGTGAGTTCCGTTTTGACTCTTAGCCTGAGTCAACTTAACCATCACCTCGAGTCGAGTCAACTCGCCGGCCAGCGAGTCGGAAGTCATCGTCAAACTTCGGGCGGGTTCGGGTTTTACCATGAGTCTACTATATTTGCACCTCGAGTCAGAAGTCTTCGTTAACCTTCGGGCGAGTTCGATTTTTTACTCGAGTGACTCGCCAAGCAATGAGTCGGAAACCTCCATCAACCCTCATGTGGGTTCATTTTCGACCCCTTAACTTTCAATAGCAAACATTACAATTCCATTTCATAGTTAAGCCCTGACTTGACTCAGCACATCACTTGAGGGATTTTTATCCCTTTTAAGGGATTTTTGAGGTGCAAGAGGGATGGAGGGATAAAGAGGGATTTTTTTCAAGTAGTAATAGACTAGTCAATCTCTGTACACTTGCTCAGCTCAAGTTAACTTAACATTGCCTTGAGCGCACTTTTTCTCTTTCTGTATATTCCCATCACATTCAACATAGAAAATATTAAACAAACTCTTCACAAAAAAAGGCAGGCACAACTATGTTAAAAGTGGTGGGGATAGATAGAGCTATACAATCACGACCGTGTGCTGCAGGCGATGTCTCGTTTCGAGACTGTCTAGACGCTACTTGTCACTAAACAGTAGGTAAGCACAAGCTATACTACTTACTAGTGCCTTATGCAGGGAGGTACTTAGTTGTATAATAGTTTGTTTGTACTAAGATAGAAGATAGTTAAATTTTAATAAGAAGCTTTGATTTTTGTCAAATTAATCCTATATTGATTTTATAATTACAGTTGATTGATTATATAATCATACAAGTGTCGAAATTTAATAGTGTTAAACTAAAAAAACCTTGATAGGGTTTTAAAACGAAAGTGTTTAATACATACAGTAATAATAATGATGAGACGAAATTCCGATAAAAAGGAGGATTTTAAAAATATGATGAGGAATAAGAGGTATTTTTTCGTCTTAGATGAGGGATATATTTTTCTCCTCTGTGGAAACACTGTAAAAAATCCTACTTAATAGCCTTCTAGCCAGCCATTTTATTGTGAATGTGAACTGAACTGTCAGTTTCGTTATTCTTTACTATTTTCGTGATAAATAACATGTCAGAATACGACGATATTGTGCAGGGACCTTTGCGTCTAAAAAAAGATTCAGGAGTGAAAAAGTAAGTATTACAATTACAGTACGGTCGCGGTAATCCGAATATTTGTTTGCAGGGACCTATCAAGGTCTGAGAAAACAATAATAATTATTCCATAAAATCACCATTTAGTAGAATAATTACTTGACTATAAAAAATTGTAATCATAATAACAAGCTAGACAAGTTCAGTAATGAAAAAATTACTGAACTATTTAGCTAAAATGTAAACTATTTACATAGGTAGCCTATTTGTTAAACTGCTGAGTTCAATTTTAAGAAAATGTTTATATCTTTAAAAATCGTTTACACACATCAAATAAAAATCAAACAATTTAAACTTTTTCAAAATTTTACATAAATTTAAAGTTGTCTCTTTACGTTTATTTGACATTCTGATGATTATCAGAACAACAGTACTGTTAACTATTCATATAAAAACCTAACAAGTTGAGACGTGCAACGAAAAGAGATGGCCGGGAGGGTTGTTCGACTTTCCGTGTGATTTGGAATACTGTGGGTTTAGACTACCGCGGCCCTACTGTATACAAGTACGTATTAAATGTCAAATTCAATGCATCCCAGTCCTAGGCCTAATCTAATTTTATCAAAACATTTTTTCAACGCATGGCATACTAAGGATTACTAACTCTCAGTATTATTAAATCATAGTAGACCCGTTATGAAGTGGAATTGAAGGGCTTGAAAGTCAAAATCTTGAGGTTATAAGACAAACATTTAGGTTAGGCCTAAAACATAAAATTTTGTGGGAACAACATTTGGTTGACGTAATGTACAGATACGGTGACCATATATTTTGGAACTGAAGGGGGGTGGGGGTTATGGAATACCCCTCCTCCCAGGGAGGAAGGGGGAAGGTCGGGAGTCCTTCAGATTTTGCTAAGTTACCAAATCTGTAGAATGACGGAACTTAACGACCGTGTAGCCTAAAGATATTACCATGACAAAAGCTTTTTCTGTATTATGGTATAGAAATATTTATGTTTTATATAATTAAAATAAAGATTTTACAAAATAATTCATAGTTTAACCCTCCGAGCGTCCACTATAAAGCCTGTAAATGATAAGCCATAATTGGACATTTCGCGAGCATTTTTAAAAACATTTATAAAAAATTGTAAATATTACCAAAACATGCCATATTATACATCCCTGTAATCAGAAAAGAGTGTACTATAATAATATGAAAAGAAAAAAAATCTTCCCTTGAATTACAAAATCTTATAGGCCTATGACCTTGTACAAATTTTTTTGTCATCGCAAACAAGTTTATAAAGTTTGGACTATCCCCACAAAAATCAAGTTCCAATCAACCAAAAAACAATTCCAAAATACAAAATTTGTAGGAAATATTATTTACTGTAACATATAAAAAATGTACACACTTATTGCAATAAATAAAAAAGTTATAACACTAATTCTAATGTACACTTCACAATTTTTCTACTCTACTCAGAATAAATCTACAAAGTCTAATAAATCTTCTATATCACTACTATCACTTTCGGTAATAGGATCACCTAACGCATCTCTAATATCGTCGGATGTAAGTTTATCATCCATAATTATTCATTAACTTAAAAAAACTAATAAAAATTAGGATAAGTAACTAAACAACAACACAACGTACACAGGTACACAACTGACTGACGACAATCCCGCCATTCCATGAAAACACTAAAGTTTGTCAGCTGTTCCATTCCGTTCCGCTGACCTTGTATACTAAAACCAGGCATCAATATAAACCGTGAAGCCTGCTTGTTCTTTAAAAAAAAATTAGATATTGCATTTCATAACCGAATTACAAGCGCTTTACGGCAACACTACAAAAAGGTCGACGCATCGTATTTTATCACTTGAGCGGTACGTAAAAAGGTCGATGCATCGACCTTTATCACCGTGAGAGTTAACCCTAGATTGAGAGGAACGACATAATTTATGCTGTTCACAAAACCCCTTCTAAAAGTAAGAAACTGCATAATTTATGCTGTTGCATTAAAATCAATAAAACATTTGTTTATTATCAAGCAATTACTACAAAGTTAGTACCAATTGACGCAGAATGTTCTGTTCTATACATATAAGATTTTTAGTAATTTTTTATGCTATTTTATAAACGGAATAAAATTAGTATGTGCAACTCGAAACTCCCACTCAATTACCGCCCGGCGGAGGTCTGGAGGGAGTAAATTTGCCGATGTCTGACATATCACTGAAGAATAACCAGAAGACGGAATAAGGCGTACTAGTTGTCAGTTTGTAGAGAATTAAATACTTTTTATTA
This sequence comes from Stictocephala bisonia, assembly GCA_035578905.1. Classification (NCBI taxonomy): domain Eukaryota; kingdom Metazoa; phylum Arthropoda; class Insecta; order Hemiptera; family Membracidae; genus Stictocephala; species Stictocephala bisonia. The sequence continues at coordinate 8,968,825 of JAQJVL010000001.1, forward strand.
AATTAAATTTCATTCTCTTAGCTGCATTGGGTATTTTACAAAAAATGTTTTTTTATACCCTTGTTTACATGATTTCCCAAAAGTGAGGAACGGCATAATTTATGGTGTTGATAAAAGTTTAGCTAATAATTTATTTATTGAAATATAAACTAAAAAGTTAGCTAGATAGACAGAGAGTTGTTGAGTTGATCAGTGCCACTTCTAGCGAATTTCGTGAAGTAGGTTGGCAATGGTCATGTGACAAGTCTTTACTGGAAGAAGCAGAGCCCGTCAACACTACAGCAAGAGCAGACATAGCCATTTTTACTTGTTGCACGTCTAATTATCTTTGCGAGTGTTTTATTTGCTGTAAGTGTTATAAATTACTATTTGAATGGATAAAATTATGTGTTGTGTTTAGTGTAGTCATAGTACAATGTTTTATAGTGGTTTTAGTGTCTTAAATAATCAGAAATTGATACTTATGTAGGTACTAGCCTAAACATTTATTTTTTATCCGATTTCAGCAAACAACATGTTTATAGATAGGGTATTAGTGTAGCCTACTTATAATAATCTTAGAAAAAAATTAAAAAAATAGTATTTATTATTTCTATGCAATCTAAATAGATTGTTTATTTTATTTACATGAACAATATAACGTTGTATGTTATTATATAGCACGAAAACCTTATTTATAGCACTACTGTAATAATTTTTTTATATTTCTGTGCAGAAATGTGTGTTCTATCAAGTGTTACTGTTCTAAAAATTCCCAAAAATTATTTTATATTTTTTATAATGTTTACAATATATACTATTTTTCTAGTGTCGTTTAACCAATTTGCGTATGCTGACTTATGTTGTCATAAGTTTTATAATTTTTGGAATATTTTCATATATTTTACATTTTGTTGTAGCTAATAGATTGTACTAATAGCAAAAAACTATGCATACCCCTTATTTTTAGATTGTTATGTAATTTTTCAATGACATTTTTTGTTTCCGTGGTAAAATTTTTATTTTTCCCAATAAACTAAAAATATAAACATTTTTGTATGGGTACAATATGACTATTTGTCCTAAACAACTTTTTCTTGTCTTTTCAATGGTGATTTTTTTTTTAATTTTTACATGTACTACCGTATTTGATTACCTACAGTGATCGTACTGTATCTGCATATTTTTTCATTTTTGTGTTTTATGTAAACTAACACTTCGAAAAAAACCTACTAGTTTAACTAAAATTTAACAATATATTATTATAGTGCACTAAATAATAAACAATTTGGCTATCTTGGAATTATTTATAAAAAATGTTTAATGCTCCTATGAAGTGTTATAAATTATAATTTACGCACAACAATTTTTAAAATGTTTTCAATCTTTTCATGACAGTAATTATTTACTAATTATTTTTGTAAATGTTGATGGTAGTATGAGAAGAACAAGGATATGATAACATTTACATTTGGAGTATATTTAGTATTTTTCATGATTTTTACAAAAAAGCTTGTACAGCGCCAAAAAAAGGACCTAGCAGTAGGGAGCACACATTGGTTCACCTGATGCTCACGATCTAGGGTTAATATACAACCATGTTGTTATGAATACAGTAATACTTCTATTTAAATGTGTGTTGGCAAAGAAAAATAGTCCTGGATATTTTTGGGTAAAATGATTAAAATTAATGTTCATAGATTACGCAAGTATTAAGCCAGTTAAAGCATTGTTAATACATAGTAAAACTAAACCTAAACAAAAATTTTATCTGTGAACTAAAAGTAAATGTCTTAGTAAATTGATATTTTAAACTAAACAAATGTATCAATTTAAATACATGTACATATATGAAAATGAGGTAAAATTGTTGAATTCAGTAAAGAACAATTAATTATTGCTTTCCGGGTTTTGTTTATGCTGCACAACGGTTTATTTCAATGTAGTAGGCTTATTCTCATTCCAGTTGTATTTATCTGAACTTAACAATAATTGCAACAATACTTTGTTGTTTTTTTTATGCTATTATACATTTTATGCATGATTTATTGCAGTTCTTTTACACCACCAAAAGTGCTTTGATAAAGTAAATTGTAAAAGAAATTTTTCTGATCCCCAAAATTATTTACTGACGAAAATACCCTCTTCAAAGAAGCATTGCTTCCAGGAAGTGAAAGAGTGATTTCCACCATTTTCTGAAAGCTTATATTTTGTTTCTATAGGTCGTCGAACAAATTTAACCATCTTCATGGATAGGCTTCCACGGTCGTCATTATCACTAACAAATTCTAGGTCTTCAGGGTTCTAGATCGTCTCGCCCTGAGGATGGCCTACTGTAATATGGCCGAAACGTCGGAAATGTGTGTACATAACCCAGTGACACGGTCGAACCCCGAAGACCTAGAATTTGTTAGTGAAATTTAACCATCTTTGCTCAGTGTGAACTTTGTTTTCTGTGCATTGCTTAAAAGAACGTCTTCAGGCAGGCGGCAGGCAAGTTTTAATAACACTCAGTTCATTCAACATATCATCAGAAGAAATATGTAGAATACCTTAATTCAAATACCACACAACTGCCTTTTATCTCCTACGTAAACTGCTTCTTCAAATAATGCCAAGATGGACATAAAAATTTTCAATATTTGATGCCCAATGCTCAAAATATCCTATGCATTTGTCATAAAAAGAACACGCTATATTTCAAGCATTGTAACTAACACCTTTCTGCGACTGCATTTTGTTTTTGTTGCTGTTTAACCTCCGTTGGTAAAAATGCTTACTGCTTTCAGTCTTCTAAATTCTTCTTTAAAGAAGATATTCCCGTGCTGCATCAGTGGCTGAGATCTGTTCACTTTCCATCTTCGTTATAGTCTGAATAAAATATCTAATAAGTACCTACCATGACGGCTGGAAATGGCTTATGCATAAAATGTAATTCTAAAAATTACTAAACATCTAGCACAAAACACATTACAATGGAAAAATCAGGACAAAATACTCATTTATCAGGACGCCGGGACAAAAGCCTTAAAATTGGGAATGTCCTGATTTAATCGGGATGTATGGTTACAGTATGTATAGAACATGTGCTGTGTTGTTTTTACCTGTAATATTTGTGACATAACTTAGTAACTAGGAAACAAGAATATTATCGTTTTTTTATCAGAAAAACTCAAGGGAAAAAAAGTGGTAAATATTTTTTTTCTTAAAGATAGCACTGGGGAAGTGGATTGTGGAATGTTGTCTTGATCACGAATTTGATCAGGTGCCACAATTAGGCAAAGAGTAACCCTTGAACAGTCCATTAAAATATTCCATACTGGCTGGTCATTTTTCACCCATTTGCAGACAATTTTTCATATTCTACTTGTATTATATAAATTTACTTGTATTTGGTATTATTTTGCTTGAAATAAACTAGGCTATTTTATAAGAATACAATAGTTTGTAGTGTGTTGTCATTGTAACAGTATTTTCAGAAATTCGCTAAAAGTAGTAGATAATTGCAACATAGAGATTTATAACAAGTAGATTTAGACTAACATTAACAGAAATACATGCTCCACAAGGTAGATTTATTTTTTAAATGTTTGCTTTAAAACAAGCGTTATACATTATACTTTTTTTACCGTTTGTTTTAAACTAAAAACAAAACAAAGATATGTCTGAAATCAGCAACTCACCCTAATTCCAAAGGAGTTTGAATTATGTCGCTATCATTCATAGGTGTATATAATAAATGATTAAGCTGACCAATGCTAACCGGCTGATTTTCAACCTAGTTCCGTTACTTCATCACTGTAACTGGTTGAATGAGTTGAGTTCCGGATTAAAGAGAAGCATTTTAATGCTGGAGAGGCTGGAAATTGAGGTTTTCATACTGTATTGTGTGGGTTCTATAATTATGCAGGATGACATGAACATTTTAGATTTGTAACTTTGTTAATCATTTGTTGACTCATAATAAATGCCAAAGTAGTTATTTAGCCTACAAAGACAAATTGTTGAAAATTATGAACATATTTTTGTTAGTAGCCTATATAAGTAAATGTATAGGATTTGGATCCTTCCTTCAGTAGAAAAGCCAAGAAAATGACAAACAATATAAACAATTTGATTCGTAATTATATAGGGCTGTGGTTAGGGATACTCGAATTGTCCACAGGATTTTGTCCTGATTAGGAATATGGTGAGTTTTTCATTGCTAAGCATTTTAGCAGAAATACTCAGGTTTCACTGAGTTTATTTTTTAGGAGAGGCCTAGGTTGGATCTTGTTAGGTTTGCTAAGTTATGTCTATAGTATTTAAAGTACTTGTGTCTTATTGTTTAAATATTGATCTCTCATCACAGAGCTGAATCTAAGTTTTGTAACCGTTTAACACCTGCTTCTCCGATTTAATCCAAGACCACCTAATCTTCATGAAAAGAATGCATTAGGCAATTATTAGAATGCAAAAGAGGGCTATACGTTTGGTGTTTGGTCTGGGGGGTCTGGAGAGCTGTAGGCAAGAGTTTCTGCGAGAACGTATGCTAACCTTTTCTTCTTATTGCACATCTACAACATAAGACCGTTGACTCTGCAAAATTTCAGCCTTGTAGGATTAGTACTTTTTTTAGTTACAGCGATGAGTGAGCGAGTCAGTGATATTTGCCTTTTATAGGTATAGATAGATGTCAAAGTGATTGGAGAGTTCCTTGAAGCGATCTGGTGTTACACATTTCCATAAGCATAAATAACTTTCAAAACATTGCACCGAAGACTCATTAACCCATGTGCACCAGTGTATTTCATTGCACCATTGATAAGACTATTTGTCGAACCACTTTGATTATTTTGTGAATATTCATAATCACGCTTACTTTTATGCATTTTTGGTTACTGGCCACATAGTGATATTGCACCACAATACCACCGATACCAAATTAATATCAGTTCTGTTGAGCATTTGTAGGTTGCGTTGGAACAGCCGTCTGTTTTGAACTGGATGATTCCTATTAGTTGCTGGTTCTTTTGCCATGGCTACCTTGATGTCAGAGTAGATTGTACAAAGTAGCAGTAAATATCACCTTAATATCATGCAAAGAGAGAGAGAGCTGCGGACTTAAATATTATTCACAATATTTGGTTATTTTAGGCTTTGTTTTTTTAATAAGAGTTGAAAAATTAAAGCAAGTGCAAATATCTTACATATTTGTTTTTGTGACAATAAAGTTGACAGCAAATTTGGTGACACAGTAAAATTTAAAGATAGGTTTAAAATGTACTAACATAAAATAAAATAATAATTTGTAATATTAGTACTGTTTTTATTTTGCAACTCTTTAAAAAAAACACTAAAGAAGAAAAGAACCAAACAAGTTTTTAAAAATATATATATTTCATAAATAACAAACATATGATTTAGTATAGGGGTTGCCACTACACAGTTCCCCCCTCCTCAAGGGGTTCTCCATTTTAGCTGTAGTCTCGCTGCACATGGGCTAGAAGTTTTGCATTTCTTCCATGTTGTATAGAAAAGGATGTTACGACGAGCTAGTTTTTGGTGTTATGAACTTACCTGCTGATTTTTTCTGACACAAATAAAAAAATTTAGATTTGTGATATTTTTCAATTCAAACTAATACAATAAAAGAACGAAACATCTGTTTAAAAAAAATAATTTTACATAAATAATAGACATTTGATGTAGTATATATAGATATGTCACTGCTACAAATATTAGAAGTGTTCCCCACAGAAATTTGATCTATTTAACCATCTTATTTGATTTTATTTATGGATCAAACTTGAAAAATTAAGAAATAGTATTTCTAAATAAATATTTCTAAATTAAAAAAACCTAGCCAACATAACCTAACCTAAATAACCTTGCCTAGCCTAAACCTAATAAAACATAACTTATCAGAAACTTAATACAGCCTAACAAAGCCTAATCTTATGGAACAAACATAGTCTAATGAAACCAACTTAACCTAACCTGATCCTTAACATATTTAATATACAGTACAAGTAAACGTCACACAACACAAATTTATTACAATATAAGCACAAAGTGGACAAATATATTACAATACAAGTACAAAATGCACGAATACTATGGTGATCGATTTCGGTGAACCACGCTCACCTTCCTCAGACTAGAGGGATTCACAAAAGAATGGAAAATGGTGTTCAACAACTCAATTTATAGGACTATGATCACGTGACCCCATTGCTGGAATCGTCAAAATGGTGGCTGCTGTGATATTATTAGTTAATTCCTATTGGCTGTTACTTCTCTTCTTTTATTCGCTGAAAATACATTATTAAAAACTATTTCGGAATCAAAATTACCTGTTCATTCATTAACTCTTCCCAAGCATTCATGTTACGACCCTTCTTACAAACTTTTAGAATATCCACATTTTCATCTATTGTATTCAAACTGTGGGTACAATTCAGAAGGTGTTCAGCTACATTAGATTTTTCAGGTTTCTTATTTTTAAAAGCAGAGACATGGTTTTTATATCTTGCTAAAATTTACAGTCTGATCTATGTAAAACATATTACAATCATTACAGTTAATCCTATATATTCCTGAATTATTGAATTTGTCTTCACTTTCAATATTCGGGTGTAAAATGTTGGACATAGTATTACAAGTCTTAAAAGCTACTGATAAATTGAATTTCTTAAATCTATTACCAACTCTTTGTGTAAATGGTCCATTGTAATGGAGGGATACATACATCTTTTGTTCTTTATCAGATTTTTCTTTTTTAAGTGTTGTTCGTTTTTTGTCTCGAATTTTATTTTCTATTTTCTTTTTTATTCTACTTCCGATTTCATCAATTATTGATGCCTTGTACCCATTTGCAACAGCTATTGATTTTATTACATTTATTTCCTGTTTTCTATCTGCAACACTTAAACTTTCTTTTGTGAATCCCTCTGGTCTGAGGAAGGTGAGCATGGTTCACCGAAATCGATCACCATAGTATTCGTGCATTTTGTACTTGTATTGTAATATATTTGTGCATTTTGTGCTTATATTGTAATTAATTTGTGTTGTGTGACGTTTACTTGTACTGTATATGTACCAACACGTATTATGCTAATTAAAAAACTATTCATATTTAATAGTCTATTCTTCCGACTTCAATACCCCTACCATATCGGTGGTCAGGATGAAATTCTGCACAATTTGACTATCCTCAGTGCTATATTAAAAAATATATATATACTGTATATATTTCCATTTTTCTTGAGTTCTTAATTTTTTAGGTTCATCCAATGATAAAAAAATTATACAAGCCAAAAAAAAAAACTATAAGATCCCTATTCTAAGTGGTGTATATAGTAGATATATACCCTTAAATTGTATTATATATGTAATATATTTATCCTGTCAGTAATTTATGTACGTAACGAATTAATTTTGTAAATACCATATTACAGATAAGTTACTTATTTTAGAATAGAAATGGTAATGCCTAGACCAATTGAGGCTAATTCGTTTTTTAATAGATACATTTTAAAATACAGATGAGTTTTGAATCAAACTAAATATATTTTCCAACAACGCTTGTAAACAAGCATGAAAATATGTTGTAAAATATTTCATTGATGTAAATGAGTTTCATAATTCTTTCACTAATAATTTACCTCTTTTTAAACACAAACATTACTCGTAATGTTACACATAATTACACTGGATAAGAAATATCATAATAATAGCATTATTAAAAATGTTGTAGTGATAATACTATCATAAAGAGTTAAAATATCAAAGGGAACTTAACACGTTAACAAATAATAATTTTAAGATTAGGTTTAAATTACCGGTGTGCTGCCTGTATAAGAGAAACTTATTTATCCTAGTCTACAATTACATTAGCATTGCTTAAGTCGTGCTGCCAATGTACCCAACTAAACTTTGTCCAAAATGAATCAATGGATGCACCATGTGTTTGTCTACTTGACATTTTTTCTTGTTCTTTAGGATATCTATAACCAAATATATCAACTTTTTATGAACGATAGCAAAGACATTGCTAATCTAAAATTTTTTTTAGTGTTTTTGAAAAACCACTGTACAACTTGTACAGATTATACCGTTTTGAAGGATTTTTTTCTGCATTCCCTCATATCATGTATATCTGTTTGTGTCAGACGACTCAATTTCTGGAAATATTACACCTGTAAATAAAAAAAATGCTTCACATTTTTATATTTCCAATGTAAATTAATTTTGAAGGTTTTTATGTTTTTTCAATCAAAGTTCACTTCCATCCTTAAAAACCCTATTAATTAGACTGTACAGTATTGATTTATACTGGATTGGTGTGGATATTAAATAAATAAGACATGACATGATAAAACCATGTTCATTTAATACCAGTGAGAGAACTAATGCCGACCCTACGTGACGTGGGAAAAGGCAAAGACAAAGAAGAAGAAGAAGAGAACTAACACCGACAACAATCATGAGAGATCACTCACATATTTTTCATAGAGTATAAACAAGGTTACATAGCAGTATGTTACATCCATATGTTACATGACTGTTATTGTTTGAGTCTAGATAGAGATTTGAACTTAAGTAGAATGACATCCAGAAATCAACTGAAGTGTAAGTCTCACTGGTTCACAATAAATTACACAAGTTTAATTAGATTTCTGAAACTTTTAATGTAAGTTTTGTTAAGTTAATTATAGGAAACCCGTTACTAAATCATAATAAACTAAATATTTTTGTTTCAGAAGACACAAGAAAAGTAAAAAGAGTAAAAAAGAAAAGGAAAAATTAATCGTAGAAGAAGTAAAAAGAGAATTGGAGACCAAAAAGTATGAAGTGAAACCGACAAAGGCTGAAATAGCTTTTCAGAAGATGCAGGAAAAAATGGTATTTATAAATTAAAAATTTTAATTGTTTATACAAGTATTAAAGTGAGATTGGTTAATTACTATACAATTATCTAATAACACTAAATTGACTGTATGGAGAATTTTTTGAAGACTCATTAACCGTTTTTAAATTCCTGCTTTTTCATTGGTCACTTCAATGTACAACTATATTTTTATCAAAACTCATTACAAAATCAGTTTCCCACAGTTAATTTATTTAATCTTAAGATGCTTTTCATATGGCATATGGATGAAAGGTCTTGACTACAACCAAGTAAAATCTTTGAATATCTGCCATTTTGTAGTGGATTACTCTCCACTTCTTTGTAAGTGCTATTTAAGGAATTTATCAGTGGAAGTCAACCCCTTTAAAATGATGTACATGTGTACTTCAAACCATGCTTGTGTTTAACATTTTTGTCAAACTCCTTGTGGACCATCCTCTATTGGATGTGAAAAGTCACTAACTACCCTAAAAACTATTTCTTAAGTCTAGTAGGCTAGTAGGCAAAGTTTAATTTTCCCAACTTGAGCCAAGAAAGAATATTAAACCACCTAAAACAGGAATTACATTGTAACTTTATAAAATTTTAAACCATTGTCATTTTTTTAAGAGTGAACCTTTTGAGGTCGAATTTGTTGGATTATGTTCTACTACTAAAGAACTTTAATTTGATATACTACTAGACCTATGTTCTCATATAAGATTTTATTCTGACTACTTGTGGGCCATCCTCCTGATATGACATAAAGATGGTAGTTACTTCAAAAAGTAGATTTATAGGTGCAGTAATGATGTGCTGTAGCACCTCCATTATCCGTCACCTGTACAGAACCAGGGGATGGTCGGAACGCTAAAAAGGTTGGATATACATGGTAGAATGAATAAAGCCATGTTGTGAATGAAAACGTGTTTAAATCAACTCAAAACTGCAGCTTAAAAAAATCGAAATTGCTTTTCATTTAAATTTTTTAAACCTGGGCTTGGCTGCTGCGTCTCGTCATTTCTTTGCCCACATAACGTCCATGGCTGTTGCTGTACTTAGTTGTTCCAATTACTTTAGGGTACCGTAGTCTCAAAGGCATCCTTTGCTACTGAATGGCTGATATTTTCGTCTTCCCTACTTCACTATTGTCTTCTTCATTTGATTTTGCTTCTTCAGCACTTTGCACGACGATGTCAGTGATCTTTATTTGTAACGCTGGCTATGTCTGTATCAACTAGCCATTCCTCTGTCAGAAAACTGGATGTTGTGGCGCATGCCCCACCTTCAACAATACTGGACACGGTAAACAACGTATCGCACTGCATGCGCAAAATGAAAGGGTAGAACGAGTGACGCGTGTGAGTTGACGCAGTCGCAGTCCGTCTCACCCTGGGTGAAGCAAGAGAGAGCCGCCTTCTATTTTTAAACTCTACAACAGTCTATGGTCTAACTACAATTATAGTATTTTAATGGTTAAGATCTAAGTAATGTCCATAGGCAGCATTGTGGTTGGGCAATTTCCTCTAATGTTACATTTGTTGATAACAAAATCAGAGCATTCCTTCCTTCGTGTTAACTGATCGCCAGTATAATTGTTTCATCTTACCTTTCGTATTTCATCCATCTACTACTTACTTACACCATGGGTCCAAGGTAGTATTCGCTACTTCTGTTCGTTTCATGTGCAGGGTATTTTTCAGTCCTTTTACCGAACAAAATTATCGTATTCATCCTACCGTCTAACGCTTCTGCATTACCCTCGTAATGGTGCAGGGAACCATTCAACATTTTAGTGGAACAATATCATACAATATACGAACAATAATGTATCAATATCACATTTGGCGCACACATTGGTGACGAAACACTGATTGGTTCATAATTTCAATTTTGTTATAAGATAAATAACTATTTACCATTTATGTCAAAACACTGGAATAAAATATTGAACAATAACAGGAACAACAATAAATTACGGCAGTATATCTAATACTGTATTGTAAAATCACAAAAGTCAACACACTAAAACAATCACATTTAGTACGAGTGCAGAGTCGACTGATTGTGTCAGGTGGTGATGTGTTATTAGTGAATGCATTAGGGTGGGAAAACTATTTCTAGAATTTGTAGTAGGGTACAGTATCATGAATACGTCCCGTGACTGGCTTTCAGCGCTTTAACCTAGCACCAACAGCCAATGGAGACACTGATTGCTTGTCAAATGATTATATTATGTGTCATGCTGTAGTTATCCTTTTATTAATAGCTTTATGTTTATTTTCCATCTTCTTGTGATTAGCTCGGTTAACCCAGAGGCTTGGTTGATTGGGACTCAGATAACCGAGATTCTACTGAGCGTAATTTAATTGCATACTTAAAAACTTAAACTAATTTTATGTGTTTTGCTTATAAATATATATTTTCACAGCAATAGATCAACTTTTTTAATTTACTTACATATAAACTAAAATTGGTCAAAAATTAAAATAACTGTTTTCTTTAACACATTCACTGCGGCGGTGCATGGAGTCACGTAATGTGCGGTGCAGGGCTGCCTTGCATAGCTCAGCACTATGGCCGCACGCTTACATATTTCAACATAGTGACAAATAAAATTGATACATGTGCAATTCATAGAATATTTTTAGTTCATATGTCAGGTATTTACATTATTTAATCCCCTTCAACCCACCAGTTCATCCTATTCCAGTCCATTTATTCATCTTCAGAAGCCGTTATAAACAAATCTGAAACTCCCGTTATACCTTCGAACTGTAAATTCACTGTTTTCAGACTCACTCGAAGTCACATTTTGGTCAATAATAGCTAGTGTAGATGGTCCAATTATGTTAAAAATAATAATAATAAGTTACACCAAAACTGTGACACAGCAAACTCATTTGCAATGTTTGAACCACGCTATGAACGAACGATAGTCACTCGTACAATGCTAGACCGTTCAGATTGCTCAATGACTAAGGTTTCATCAACGTGCGTGCACCGACCGCCGTGACAATGTAAGTCATCACCCGCAGCGAATGTATTAACTCTAACTCTTAGTATGTCATAGACACTGTTCTTTGCATAACCAAACTTTTTCTAAATGTTGTTATCTAAAAGACGTGTTAATTGCTATAAATTACTTCTATATTAAATTGAAAAACAAATGTCTACTTTTTATGCTATAAACTTTGAATTATAACTTTCAGTACTTAATCACTACAGTCACTTCGTAAAGCTTTTCTTTTTATAATTTATAATAGTTTTACAAAAATCTAGACTTCACAGTTTGTAATAAATATTAATTTTATTACATTGTTTTATTGTAATATAAACTGATTTAACACACTTTTATTGTATAATTTACTACCTTCAGCCATCTCTTATTCGCATTAGTCTATTTAGCATCTAATATTAGGAATTTTGCGGATTATCCACAATGTCCTTGTCAGTCATTTCCGCGTATAATCGATAGTTTACTTTATTTTTAAAGTTATTCAAAAATCAAGGACTACAATTGTTAGATAACAAAGCATGTACACAAATTATTTTAAATATTTATTATTACAGTAGAGCCTTGTTATACCATGTAGATCTAACCGGCATTCCGTTTTAATCAACATACTTGTCCCAAAAACAATACTGTAATAAACATTATTAGATTATAATATAATGTATTATTGTTTCCCTAATGACAAAATCTGTATGTACCTGGTGATGTTTTACTAACCAGCGCACTGTTTTGTTGCTTACTGTACTTGACTTCATGTTGAGCAAGGACTGTACCGTGTAAGCAGACTTTATCAATTTTGACAATGTGTTGAGTGCCTAAAAATGGTAAATTTATGACAGGCAGCGCTTTTAGGGAGGGGAAAAATATGATAAATGAACTCTTATTTTTTAGATTCCTGACCATTTACACGTATTTGTTTGATGTATTAAAGTTGTTTTACTCTACAGTATTTAATACCAAACAGAATTTCAGTAAGGCAATATATTAGAATAGTTTAAAAATATTTTCATAATGAATTCAGTTTTTGTTATAAAAACTGAACAAGAGTTGTTGTTTATGAAGTACTGTAGTATAAATCCTTGGTAAAATTTATTTATTAGTTAGAGTTACATTTAGAGTTTTTATTATCATTTCCTATTATTCAATATTTTCACTTATCAGACGTCATCAAAAACCATTTACGTCTGATAAGTGAGGCGCTACTGTGTTCAAATTTTTTTAAATAGTTGTGGAGGAGTGTGGAGTTTATGAACTACATTTTCATATTTTTAACTTGGAAGTCAAAAAATAGTATGAGATTTGTCTTCAAGACTTTTTGAAAACATCTTTTAGTTATTATGTAACCATGATCTAAAAATACCATTTTCTTTGTTGCAGCAAAAAGAAAGAATTTTGCATAAAGCATCAATGACTCATAAGCAGAGGGTTGAGGAATTCAATAGACACCTAGACAGCTTAACTGAACATTTCGACATCCCGAAGGTCAGCTGGACGAAATAAATTTTGCTTCAAAACTTGACATTTGTTTTGAATATGTGGAGTATCAGGGACGAACATTTCTTAGAACTGTGTAAAGTTAATTTAATTACGCTACTCTAAATGTACAAATAAGAGAATAGTCTTAAAGATTGTTGTATGCTGTTTATGTTCAATGCTTTCTATTTTAAAATGTGAACTATGATTAATATTTTATTTATGTTTATGTTTAAGAATATTTTAGTTTTAGTTGGAAAAATAGTGAGGGCAGATATTTAATTGTAACACTGCCAGATAAACGTTCATATTTTGAATAAAGTGTAAAATGTTTTACCTTAAAATTTTAGTTGAATTTTACCAAAACATTATATAATGCAACTGTGTTAAGTTGGGCATATTTTTATCTTGACGATGGAATCTTTATGTAGTCATCATCAATTACCCTTACACAAGGCAATTTTTAATATAATCTCAGCTTAAAAGCTTGTTAGAACTCAGATCACTTCTAAAGTGTATTATAAAATACCACTAGATTTATCTTACTAAAATCTATTCCACAGAAAAAAAATACACCCTCACTGTTGTTCCCCCGTAATTCCTCATCTACTATCAGCACATGAATTGTGTGGATCCGAGTCCTCAATTTCTGTGCCGACAGTAGTTATCATTTCTGAGATAAGTTGTTTATTGTAATAGAAGTTTTAGATATTAATGCAGTGTTTGTCAAGGAGAATATTGAAATAAATTTCCAAGTTTCGTGTTCTGCATTCTTAATTCATTTTGTTGTAAGAAGGAAAACAACAATTACAAAATATTCATGTTTCACCGTAACCTTCCATTGCGTGGCAAAGACGTTGCAGCGTCTCATTATGTAAGCCTTTATATTAAATGTAATTTCTGTTATAGATAATAATAAAGACTTATGTATTTGGTACCATTCGAAAGAGCACATTGTAAAGTTTAATTTCATATAGTGCTCATTATCTATATCAGCTGACTTCATAACTTTTTCTTTGTTTTGGTTGTGACTGTACTTTTTGTTTTGGACTTTATTTCACATCGTCACCTGTGTACATAGTTACTTTCAATTCGTCACCTGTGTACATAATTACTTTCAGTAGTGTTTTAGGTTTCTGTTTATCAAATTAGTGTAAGTAAAATATATATATATTTTCTTTTCTTCTTTGTGAACTTTTAAACAAAATGGCTATTTCGGTTTTTATGAGTGTTTTTTTATTGACTGAAAACAGACAAAAAATTGGAGAAAAAAATAATTTTAGATTCACTAGATGGTTACAAAATAAAAAAGATTGTGATAAGTGATTTATTTTACTTATAATATATTCTACAAATAAAAAGCTTTAATTTGGTATATAACAAGTGATATATACATAGATTTTTATATATTTTATAAATAATTCAGTTGTACTGTGCACAACCAGTCAAATTTCTCTACCAAATTAGGCATTTAGTACTGCTACTTGGAGCAGTGCATATTAATATTAGGTGGACACATGTTAAGTGTCGCCGAATTCCAAGATTTGCCGCCCAGTGGAGGTAGCTGATGCAGGCAAATTTGTAGGGACAAAATCGTCAATTTAAGTGATGTGCTTCAAATTTGAACATTTGGCCTCACGAAAATTACTACGCTTTTTAAACTTCGTAAAAAAGTACAAACAAAGGATTCCTTAATATTAGAATTAATGAGTTACTTCGTTGTGATCAAGGTCAGGTACGTATAATGTACATAAGTATGTATTATATGCACTTAGTTGTCAATGCAATGATGTGTGTAACATGTGGTAGGGTGTGGCAAATAAAATGTTCTACAGTAAAATCATTCATATTTCGTTCTATCACAGTAAAAATGAAATTCAAACTATCTTAATTAGTTGTTATTAGAGATAAAATAAAACCAAAGCTTGGTTTGCCAACAAAATATTCTTAACAAATATATTCTGATATCGCAATATGTAAAAAATTGGAATAATACCTAAATAAAGCTTCAAAATATCACTTTTTCCAAGGTCATTAGATCATTCATTGAAGTAGGAGGTTTCCGGTATTCAATATCTCCTGGAAGTTGTATATTCGCCACCAACGGAGGGGGGGGGGGACGCTTAGTGAAAATATGATTAAATGTGCTCTAACTTGGAGGGTTAAATTTTATGTGAAAATGTGTTTTGTAAAGATTGAATTTTAATATTCCTCAATTTTAACTTCTGTTCTGCAATTGAGTTTTTTTGCTTGATACATATCATCACTAAGATGAATTATTTTTTAATATAATCACTATTGAATTCTATAATTCTAGACAATATAAAGCCAAAATATTAAGTAGAATCTTAATTTTTTCTTGTTTTGTAGCTGATAAAATGCAGTTTACAAATTGTTTGAGGATACAAGTTAATTCTTATTTTTAATATAAATGTTGTAATACATAAAAAAATATTAAAATTGTATCAAAAATCCTCCATCTAAAAATTCGGTGTGTGAGTAATATTTTATTTAAATAAAATATAAGTAATCTTTGTGTTTTTTTTAAAGTTTCTATTCTTTTAAATTTGGAAAATATCTATAGTTGTATATATTTTTTAACTTACAAAGGAAAACAGTATAGTTTTCCTTTGTAAGATAAAAAAAATTATATTGAAAGAAAAAAATGTTTACTTTTTTTCAAGCAAAAACTTAATTAAATTAAATTTCATTACAAATACCAACGATTTTTTTGTGACATGCTATGATAAAACTGTTACTACAAATATTTGTAATAATGATACAAATTTACAGAATGTGCGTCTTACTCTCAGTATTTTGATATTTTAAATGTGTTTTTCACTAATAAAAGATCTTTATTTTTAAGAATAGCAATGAGTGGTAGCAGAACATTAAGTCTAAGTAATTTCCAATGAAAATAGAGTTAAATATTGTTTATCATTTAACAGTTAGATTGTATTGTTTATTTTTACTTTCTTAATAAGACAATTTAACAATTAGAAGACAGTAAGAAGCCGGGTAATTTTTACTAATCTGGCAACTGGTAGTTTTAAGAAATTTGTTTATGGATATAAAGCAGACTTTACACACAATCAACAGAGTTAATGCATTCTCTTCAATGACGAAACACCTACTCTCTTTCATTTCCTGTTATTTATTTTTATTTATCTGACCTATATATTTTATTTTAAATACTTTCTATCACGTTAACTTTGTGCAAAGTATGCCAATAAAACACTGAATGGTGGAGCGGCTGCGATAGTGTAATTTTTACTTCATTCACGGTTATTTATAGAAATACCTTAGTAATCTAGCATATTTTATAGTCTGGAACTGTCAAAGTCCTAATAAAGCCGGATTAGGATTAGAGATGAAACTGAAAGTTGAAGTTGGACCAACTGCAACATCCAGTTTTTAAGTTTATTTAGTTGTCATTATAAGCATTATCAACATTAATGTTGTGATGTTTACAAAATATGTATATTATATTTGAAAATGTTACAGTGATACTAGAATAGCTCGAGGTACTGAATGCTGTGTAAATTTTTGTAAATTTTGTATGAATAAATAAATTTAGCGAGTTGGCTAAAAGATTTTTCTTTCATCCTTTGAAATGAAATAGTTTCTATCTTCATTAAGTTGTAAATGTACAGAACTCCCTCTTGGCAACAGCAGTGAAGTAACCTTGGATCACATTATTCAAATTAGCTCATAATATTTGCTAGTTTAAGAATAAATCAGATTATCAGTGATTTTTATTATATTTATTAGTAGTCATGGTCGATTATCTTCATTAGTACTTGTTTCTGTCAAAAACTACTAGGGCAAAAATGCTCATCCAAACAAAAACTCTGATCCTTCCCTTGAATTGAGAATCTGGCCTTTTGAGGAAATTTATTGTGAAACAAGATTACTTATTTCATTTTTCATAGACCTTTTAAACTGTATCATTTAAGAATCTTCACAATTTTGTAAATGATCTAAATTATTTTGATGCATGCAATTAAAATAAAAATTTGATCCCAAACTAGAAGAGGAGGCTTATTTAATCAATTAATTTAAAATTTACCATGAAAACCTAATGTTGTGGTCTGGGTAGCACATGAATCCAGCTTATTCCCATGGTCTTGCAGGGCGATTCTCAACTTTGAAGGCCTAAACACAACAGTCTTCTCCGTTGAATAAGTTTGTCGCACTTGAGCCACTGATCCTCTAACTGTGTTGACTCTGAAACTTTGGCATTGATTACATAATTAGGTTGACTGAGAAACTTACTAAATAACTGAATAATACACTGTTTATTTAAGTAACATCACACTGTACTGTTGACTGTACAAATGCTGGGTTACGCGTGGACTGCTCACTTCATGAGTGAGGGGGGTAACCAGTCATTGATAGTGATACAACAGTAACTACAGGGTCCGGCAGTGAAACGGGAAGATTAAGATATTGCGTGACTGTCGCCAGACCGCTAGAGAGGAGAGGGGGACTCGACCTTGAGCGTCCAGACAGCCGGTATTTTCAGTCGCCATGTTGCGTTGGACGA